>CM033998.1:6281407-6318827 GCA_019603395.1 Cyrtorhinus lividipennis
CCTGACCAAGGTAGTCGGACGAAAATCCAAGGTGAAAGTCCTTGTTTACTTATTCGGTGGCACAGTCTCTGTGCCTTTTATGGCCACCTCTGGTGGGCTCACACCTGGGCCCTCTCCTCTTCATACTCACCATCGATCGTATCTGCGCTGAAATCGGGGATGGGCAGGTCCTCTTTTATGCCGACGATTTCAAGATCTCCTCTCGCATCCAATGTGTCACTGATTGCCTTACTCTCTAATCACGCCTGGACGCTTCATCACCAACTGCTCCCCTGTCGGCCTCTTCCTAAACTCTATCAAGTGCACAGTATCCACCGTTCATCGGTCGTTATCTCCTATATACCATGTCTACAGCATCAATGGATCTCAACTTGCGCGTCCGTCGCGATGATCTTGGGATATGTCTGGCTCCGCAGCTCACTTTCAATGAGCACGTGTCGCAGGTCGACTCTCGAGCTATGTGGTCTCTGGGTTTCCTCAAGCGGAATTCACTCACATCCCAGCCCTCATCACATTGTATCGTGCCATTGTTCAGCTATGCCTCGAGTACGCCACATTGACCTAATTGATCGGGTGCACAGGGCGTTCCTCTGCTACCTTGCCTTCAAGTCAGGCATACCTCGAGACAGCATTGACTACGGCGCACTGTGTGCGCAGTATCGCCTCCCCAGTCCTGCTGACCGACGCACCATCGCCGACATGGTTTTCCTCAGCTGGTCTGTGCTGTGGGGATTGATTGATTGGGTCCCCCTTCACATCAACCAATTATATGCTGCACTTAGCCGTCTGCCTCGCACTGCCAACATCTGCTCGCTGCTGCTGATATGGATCTGTTCACCCTCCCCCCCCTCCATCCTCAAGAGACGCTTGCTGGATTGCCTTTACTTACTCCAAGGTTTGATTCGAACCAATACACTGTAAGGTGGTCTCGTTCCGTGTAACATAAATAAATAAGGAAGTAATCAAGTTTCCAGTATGTATGGTAGACCCATGAAGTAGGTTGTAGGTAGGTATTTTTTTGTGGTATACAATATTGGGCAATCAGGGGCTTTACCAAGAGCCCAACTCAACCCACTTAGGTTAAGTCAATTCCCAAAATAGTAGGCCCACTATCATTGAGACCTTTAAAAAATAAAATAAATACCGCACAAAAATACCTCCTTATGGGTTTACCAATCAAACTGGAACCTTGGTTTTATTGTTATGTCTTGCAATGCTGTCATGGTGGTTGGACATGACGTCAGAAGAGGGGGCTCTTATCAGTCAGCTGATGATAGGGTTGAACATAAATTTTCTCCCTACTATTAATAAATATCAATATTCTAAAAAAAATTTTTTGTTGGTATTTTTAAGCCATTAACAATTTTCAAAAACGTATAGATCTATAGTATAAAAATGAAAAAAGTATATTATTTTTTATACCTCTTAGAAAACCTCTGGCGGCTCTTGCGACCCAATGATAGACGAACACTTTAGAAGATCGTTGGGCAATGACTATCTGAGTTCAGCAGACGAGGGCAAACACCAGTGATTCTGCTGATAATCAGAGCTCAACGTCGCTTTTCTGGTGAGTTGATAATTTATTATATTCTTAATTGGTGGGGAAATTGTGTGAAATTTCTGTTTGGACGTTGATAGTTTCCGATATTAAACCCTTTTTGTGCTGTACAATTACATTTTACTATTCTAAAATCCAACGCATTACATTTCACTTCTAGTTGACGACCATTTCGCCAAAGCTCTCGGTGACAATTGGCTCGAACTTCAAAGGGAAACAGAAGCGAAGAAGAAACAAAAGAAGAAAACGACAAAAACGAGCGGCGAACCGTGCAAACTTAATTTTTAATTTTTTCCCCCGCACTTTTCGACTCGTTAACCTATTTTATATCGGTAGTTATCCTCGGCCGATAACGCCGATTTAGATTTACATTTGTATATACCTAGCTTACAAATTGCCTGTTGTATTTTGAGCGGGAATAACCTTCGTCGGACATTCCCTCAAAAAAAAAAAAAAATAAAAAAAAAAAAAAAATCTCATTGCAGCTTTTCCGTTAAAATGATTCTCAATCACGTATTGTTCTTTCATAGTAAAAACCGTACTTAAATCGATATTATTACAGTAACGTAAGTGTTAATCTTATGTATCTTAGCTATTTGCCTCGCAAAATATTTAGGTTAAAATACTATGCACATTTCCCGCGTAGGTTTCTATCACAAGTCCCAGGTAATGGGTGAATTTATTCAATTTTCCTTAGCATAAGGGAATTTAATTTTTGACTCAGATCATTCATATTTATTTATAATTCATTCATTTTTTTCCGAGAAGCGTGTACAGAGCAATTGTTCCCAAAATTACGTTGAAATTGGAGATAAATTATAAATTGAAGTTAACCACCAGAGTGCGTTGTAAAGTAACGATTTTGCCCATCAACTTCTTCTTGAAAGTAGAAATATGTACAAATTGTAAGAAAGAGTGAGGTTGAATTAAATTTGAGATATTGTGAACATTTTTTCGCACATTAGACATTTTGAATCTATTTAACCGTACCATTTAAACATTATAGGTTATGTCGTGGAGACTGATTGGCCCCTTTTAACCTGAATCAATATCAGTTATCATCAAATGTGGAGCACCTGTGAAAAAAAAAAAACTAAAACGTATTCGAACATCCAAAACTGTTTCTTGTAAATTAATTTTTTTTTTCAGAAAAGGGCGTATGAGATGTCAGTTATAACCATCAAATGGCAAAATGAATTTCAATATTGTAAAATTGGTGCAAATCTCCGTAGGTTTGATAATAGTCAGATGTGGTGTATTTACGGTTGCTTGGCCTAAGAGCTTTATTATCACAATGGCAGTGAGTGAAAACCGTAATTTTGATAAAAAATAGATAACCTCTAAGAAAATCCATTGCGTAGATGGCAGCAATATGATTGAATACGAGAAACCAGCATAGTGAAGGTTTTACCCCAATAGAAATGAAGGAATGGTTGGTCTCTGATTGGTTGATCATTCCCCCAGTCTTTATTATCAAGGGGCTGAGGGATGTTTAAGAGAAACTGTCTACTCTGAGTCAACACTGTAGAAAATAGGGGCTAAAGTAAGTATAGGGACCGTTGTCGCTTTAATCAACTGATAGCAATGATATCGCGCATACGGTCGATAATCGATAATCGTAGTTTTTGTGGGAGTGAGAGGCTTAGTGAAGCTTAGTGAGCACGAGTAAGTTTATTTCAATTTATTTATTATTTTTTATTTATTATTTAATCATTTATTTATTTTAGTTTATTTCAATTTAGCAATTTTCCTCCTTTTTTATAAAAACAAATATGGCCGACAGGATAAATATTTCGTGTATAATAGAATCGATAGTGCATATCGACTGAGCGTACTATCGATATCAGCTGATAACGCGACAACGGTCCTATCTTTACTTTTAACCGAAAATAGGTTTTCACGTTGTATGGAGTATGTGAGCGATAACAATCCTTAATTGAATCAATCCTAATATTGGCAATTAATCAAATTCTCTCTTCAATTTCAATCAACAAATGAATACACAATGACAACAAATAAATAAAGACTTCTATTTTATAGTTGAAGTATGAGCGTTTTTCTCATTTTATACTCGACGAACAAAAAAAAATCTCTTATGTTCATGCTTTAACCGTATTTTTTCTCTTTTAGGTTATACAATGTCCCTGTCACTTTTGAAAACGAAAAAAAGGTTGTTTATACGTAAATACAATTGTTGTTACTTCAAAAATGTCGTTCAAATCTTCCACTGGTTACCATCGGGGACTGCAGGATAATGTGAACTCGTCTAAGGCTGGCCGTCCACTGGACGCGAATTCCGCGCGAAGAGGCGAAGTACGGGGATTCGCGCGAAGAGTTCACCTCTTAACAACACTATTATTTGTATAGGACCCCTCCACTGCAAGCGCCATGATCGATTTATCGATTTCCATCGCCAGGTTCGCCTGTTCGCGGCGTTCGGAAACAAACTGGTTTGGTTCTCTTCGCCTTCGCCAGACTTCGCGCCGATCACAGCGCTTCCAGTGGACGGGGTCCTATACGAATGCTAGTGTTTGTTATAAGGCGAACTCTTCGCGCAAATTCGCGTATTTCGCCTCTTCGCGCGTCGAAACCCCCGTCCACTGCACGCGAATTCCTGTCAGTTTCGCCCGTCCTATCAGCTGTTTTGGGTCGAAAGACAGATGAGGTACATTGTTAGTGAAGTAGTATGGGGACTACAGCAACATGTGGGCTAGGTAAAAGGGTGCGGCAGGTATAGACTTCCATCACCCGGGTTCGCCTGTTCGCGCGTACGAAACAAACTGGTTTGGTTCTCTTCGCCTTCGCCCAGACTTCGCGCTATCACAGCGCTTCCAGTGGACGGGGTCCTATACGAATGCTAGTGTTTGTTAAGAGGCGAACTCTTCGCGCGAAATTCGCATACTTCGCCTCTTTGCGCGAATTCCGCGTCCAGTGGACGGCCAGCCTTAGGCTAGCCGTGGAAGAATTCGCGCGAAGAGGTGAAATACGCAAATTCCGCGAAAAGGCAAAAATACGCAAATTCGCGCGAAGAGGCAAAATACGCAAATTCGCGCGAAGAGGCGAAATACGCAAATTTGCGCGAAGAGTTTTGCCTCTTAACAACACTAGCATTCATATAGGAACCCCGTCCACTGGAAGCGCTGTGATCGCGCGAAGTCTGGCGAAGGCGAAGAGAACCAAACCAGTTTGTTTCCGAACGCGCGAACAGGCGAACCCGGTGATGGAAGTCTATACCTGCCGCACCCCTTTACCTAGCCCACATGTTGTGTAGTCCCCATACTACTTCACTAACAATTGTCCCTCATCTGTCTTTCGACCCAAAACAGCTGATAGGACGGGCGAAACTGACAGGAATTTCGCGTGCAGTGGACGGGGCTTCGACGCGCGAAGAGGCGTAGAGGCAAAAACTTGCAATTCGCATCTTCGCGCGAATTCGCGCGAAGAGGCGAAGTACGCGATTTCAAACGAAGAGTTCGCCTCTTACAAACACTATTATTCGTATAGGACCCCGTCCACTGCAAGCGCCATGATCGATTTACCGATTTCCATCGCCTGGTTCGCCAGTTCGCGCGTTTGGAATCAAACATGTTTGATTCTCTTCGCCCTCTTCGCGCGAATTCGCGTCCAGTGTGACGGCCAGCCTAATGAAGGAGCCCCTCTAAAACGTTCCAACCAACAGATTTTCGATACGGGTGTTTTCAGCGTAGAAAACGTTCCACCTTTTATTTGATTCGAAATTTGTATGTCTGTTTCTAACGTTTCCAAGTTCACACGGTCCGCGTAAAAACGTTCCCATGTCCGTGATTGCTTTCCTTAACATGCCGATTTCGGGTGCGTCCGCTATCGCCAAAAAGACAAATAAAGAGATGATAAACTTCAAGTTAATATGATGAGTGGTTCCCAAGTGAAGAATAAACGACTGAACGATGCAGGGAACAAGTATTTTAATGCAAAAACAAGAAGAACAACGACCTGCAAAGGAGCTCCCAAGACCGATAAGTCTAAAAACTTTACTTCTAGTCATCTTCCGGTATCCCAAAATGGTTTCCACACAATTTCATCAAGATCAGATTATTATTTTTCAAAAGTCATACTCTAACGACTAAAAAGTGTATTTGAGCATTCTATTCTTGTATTCTGCACGGTAGGAAAGTCTACGTCTCGCCCGGCAAGGATATCGTATTGTAATGATTTATGTTCTTAGTAAATAATTTATCAACAATTGTTCACTTGAATACACTGTTCACATTCGCGCATTTACACAATGACAGAATCACAATACACAGTTGTAACGCGGTTGTCGCACTATTTATAACGCGGCACGGCACAATTTATAACCCGAAGCGTCTATATCCAGACTCCGAATTGAACTGAACTGGGCGGCGCTCGTGGGTCTGTTTTATACCTGCTGCCTCTCAGTCGAGTACCTTCCCTGTTCTGGGAACTCGACTGTTGTCCTGGGGCGAACGGGGGAGGTTCCCGAATGTTTGAGACCCTTAATCCTCCACAGGTCGTTGACCTTGTGACGCCAGCAGCCCATTTGACCGGCGCAGGTGCGAGCTTGCAACAGTATCCTACTATTCGCCCCTCATAACGAAATAGCCGGCAAGCCTTTCATCGTTACTGGCATAACATGTACAACTTCATCTTTGAATTTCGCGACTTCGTCCGACCTAGTTAGTGGACGCTTCTACTATACTTTGGTTTAATCGTATTGTTTAGTTACACTTTTGGTTGGTTATTCCTTGAATAATCAACCTATGTTTTCATGCTAATGGTCAACCTCTCCGATTCGGCACAAAAAATTTTTTCTGGACGTTTCATGGTGACTAGATCAGAAAAGACCCACGTCCGTCCGCCGTACGCCGTCGATTGTCCGCGCCGTTTTCGGTAGTAGAAAATTTTCTAAAAATCTGAAATTTGGGTCAGGGGTCTGTTCCCGGCCTAGGACGGTCCTCGAAACTTTTCAGCCCTATCGGACCAAATTTGGGCGGAGTAGGGGTCAAAAGTGTTTTTTGAAAGATGGATTTTTCGAAATTTTTGGGAGATCTAGGCGAGTATGGTATTATTTTCCACTAAATTTTTGGACGCTGAATCCAATGAAATGGGTCCCCGGAACGATTGGCACCCACCGAAAGAAGTTATGGTCAAAATGGGTATGTATCCACCCATTTTGTATGTGTCAAGATTTCTGGTGCTAGGCGTATGGGGTATCGTTTTCCACTAAATTTTGGACCCTGAATCGATTAGAATGGGTCCGGGACCCGCCACACACACTGTTTCCCCCATTCGAGGAATAACCAACCCGTGTGTAAGAATTTGCAGGGGTTTTACCATATAACCATCATACTAGATCGCCGGTGCAAACTGTGTAAGTTAAGCAGCTCTAGAATAGGTTAAGTAGCCTCATGACAATGGTGTAACACCTACCAATTGTAAATTGTCTATACCCGTTAGACTTCAAGATTTGATAAATTGTTTAAAATATCAACAAGTGTATTGTCCCCTTTTTTTCGATCTTAGGGTGGGCCATGGGAGAAAAAAGTTTTCTTTTAGTACGTATCGAGGCGAGTTACGTATAGGCAAAACACCTGCTCAGCGAAAGCCGAGAGGCTGCTGAGACAGCAGCCGTATAATCATGGAATAAGTTAAATGGAATAATACTTATTCCATGCCTTATAATAGGAGGCCTGCGCTCCTCCCGAGCTTCCAGTCTCGTTAGTAACATCTTGTCGTATGGTTGTATGTAAGTTCTTTTCGGAAAATGAATCAATCGATACCAACCTAACTAAATGAGGGAATTACTGATAAGGTTTTTTATTTTGAACCCAGTCCAAAATGTGTTCAGGATGACAGACTGTTGAGGTTTGAGGACAACTACCCAATCCTTAACATTCCCCTCTTAGCTAGGTGTCATTATAAACGAGCATCAACTTTAGTAGAAACTAGGGATGTCTCTGAGAAGTGCTGCTGTCAAGCGGAGAAGGTTGTAACTCGAGGAGTAAGTTATTGTTCGGCCAAATGACTTTGGCGCTTGACTATGAAAGTGTTTGTTATATCTTCTTTAGAGGTAAGACGTATTTAACGAGAATAAAAGTATATCGATTCTATTCTATCATCTTCCCCAGGTTCCATAAGATTGAATTAGTAGTAGTTAAACCAATATCGCGTTACAGACACTAAAACAATAGTCTAGAGCATGTTTCTTTCCTTCCTCATCTCGATTCTGAAGGTTCTGGTTCCATGCTGAATTGGTCAACTTGTCCAATCATAACATTAAAAATTGAAATGTCTGCCTTCTGAATAACAATAAAATACGGGAAAGTCAAAAGGTTTGATTGTTGATCAATTATATCGTTCAAAACAATCGATAATTGTAATAACCAATGGCCCTTCCCACAGATTACGGCGTAACTTACGGAGTAGAAATGGGTATCAATAAAAAAAATTATGAACGCTTGATTAATGAAAATCTTTATTTTTAAAGGCCTTCCGGCGTAACAAGGTCCAATAGATAATAATTGTACTGATGTTTCGTCAAGAAACCGATGTTTCAATTCATCGATTGTTTTATCGAAGGAAAAAGTAGTTATCACATAAATCTTCTGCAAGCTTTTAAGTTTTATCCTTTCACAATGTCGTTAGATTAAATTTTGGGCAGGCATTTTGAAAAGAAAGTTTAATGTGAACAGGGAAAACACGACGGAAACGCGAGAAAATACGACGTATTTGAGGTTGAAAATGATAGGAATATCGATAACTAATATAGTTACGATACAATCATGTCCGTGGTACCTATGATTCGATCCAAGCAGATCGATGTTTTCGAATCTGTATGTAATACATACTATTTTTAAATGAGGATGATAAACGACAAAGTAAGCATTTATAAAGTAAGAATAACTATTGTTCAGCTACTAGTCATTTAAACTTGAACTACCATTAATGACATTTTGAAAAAAACATCGATGTTTTTGAAACATCGAATCAACTTAACCACAGAGTTGATAAGTTTTTCCTTTATAAATGATTGGCTAAAGTCAAGTATATGGACCATTGTCGCGTTATCAACTGATAGCAATGATATCGCGCATATGGTCGATAATCGATAATCGAAAGTTTTTGTTGTTGCTTCCTTTTTGTCTCCTCCGGCTATCTTCAGTCACTTCACTTCAGTCGGTGTACATTTTCCCTCCATCCTTCCTTGTGCGTGTCCACTGTTATTTATTTTAGTTTATTTATTTAGTTTAGTTTAGTTTTAGCCTTTTTGTCTCCTCTGGCTATCTTCAGTCACTTCACTTCAGTCGGTGTACATTTTCCCTCCATCCTTCCTTGTGCGTGTCCACTGTTATTTATTTTAGTTTATTTATTTAGTTTAGTTTATTTATTTATTTATTTAGTGTTTATTTATTTTAGTTAGTTTTAGTTTATTTCAATTTAGTATTTTCCCTCCATTTTTATAAAAACAAATATGGCCGACAGGGATAAATATTTCGTGTATAATATATCGATAGTGCATATCGACTGAGCGTACTATCGATATCAGCTGATAACGCGACAACGGTCCATATTCTTGGCTTTTACCATGTAATTTAATGGGGGTAGATTCCCGTATGGTCCTTATGGTGTTTTTGAGTGAAATTCTTAATAAGTTATATATTGAGGAAGTAAAATAATACTGGACATAGAAAGTGTAGAAGGAAGGCTACAACCACCGTGGCTGCGCACGTGATATCGCGCATATCACTGATACAGTGATACGTAGGATAGCTCAACCTCGACCAACTACGTCATTTCCAGTTTGTTAGGCATATTTTATTACCGAATTGATTTTTCCTCCTTCGAAATTTTTTCCCCCCTTTTTTCAAATTAACCCTCAGCCCTCCGTAATTGGCCCCAATTCTCGTTTTCACCGGTCGTCATGTATTCATTCCCGTTTTATCCGTCGAAAACGAAATCCAAGTGACCTTTCAACCACCCACGTCTTCCTCAATCGACTGATATTCATCGGTATTTTTCGGTAAGTGCGGTGTTTCGTTTTAACGAAATAACGTTTGTAACGAGCGTTTAATTAGTTTATTTAATTTAGTTACTAAATAAACAATGTCGCGCTTGATAAATGCTACGTTTCGTAGGAAGGGTGTTGAGAATTCGTCGACGAATTCCTTTCCATTTGAACATTGATGTTGACAATTTGGACTCCCTTCGTTTTAAATTGTTTCACTCGTCCTCGTGCGTGATCTTGATGAGGACGCGAAAAATCTATTTACTCGACATTTCAGCGAAGGGGCCGCCGAATTATAAATACACTAGAAAAAGTAGGAAGTGTTAGCCATGAGCTATTTATAGATGTAACTTTTTGGTGTGGGTAGATTACTGCATTGGATCTCGAAGGTTCAACACCATTGAAAAGAAAAAACTATTCCGTGCGAGTTTCCGAGTCAAAATTCCACTTTCCGCTGAGTTTTTGACAATTTGCGAGGTTGACGGTGTCGATTATTTTTGAGTTTATTTCCGTTCGGTGGTTTTCAAGCGGTTTCTTCGTTAACTATTTGAGTGACTAATGGATTCGAACAAGTTAATTCGGTTGTTCCGTCGTGCCAATCTCATCGCCGGACGTATTGTTTGTTTGACGGTGAAATTCTACTGATTTATTAGGTAAATACGTTTTGTCTTGAGCTAAAAATGATGTCGTTTTTGAGACCTTGGGCAGTGGTTGGCTTGGACATTCCATCGTAGGGGCGGATCGAGCCCTTCGTGTTGAAAATGGAGTAAAGGCCACGTTTCAGCCTTTATTCGGGGAGAAAAATGCTAATCGTGAATCGATTCTCTGTTCCACTCTTGGACCACTCAAATGTCTTGAAACTCTTAAGAAACTTGACTTGCTAACTATAAATATACATATTTTTAATCCCAAAAATGACAGAATAATAATGAATAAAGGTAAATTTAAAATAAAAAAGTACGTATTATCAAGAATGATGAAATAGATCAAGAAAATACTGGCTGCAAATACTGCTAGTATTCATAATAAAATCAGAATTTTTGAACATCCCTCGCCTAATACTGTTGAAATTTTTTGCTATGATTGAGACAGAATTAGTATTCTTTTTGAAAGTAGACGCTGTGGACCATAGTGCGCAAGTGTTCCGTTAAATAGGAGGGCTGACACCATGGATGTGAGCAGCGAGCAACTCTGTGGCAGCAAGACTGGGTTTATAGGGCGAACGCCAAAGTTGGTGTAACTGGAACGGTTCCTACAGTTTTGGAACGGCTCTCTAGGACTACAGTAGTTTTGTCAAAGAAGGTTGTTGCTATCATGTGCCTTGCCTCCAACCAGCATTCAGTCAACAGCATGATGAAAAGTGCTTACTATTGATTAAAGAAAATACAGGCTACAAATACTGCTCGTATTCATAATAAATCAGAATTTTTTGAACATCCCTCGCCTAATACTGTTGATATTTTTTGCTATGATTGAGACAGAATTAGTATTCTTTTTGAAGTAGACGCTGTGGACCATAGTGCGCAAGTGTTCCGTTAAATAGGAGGGCTGACACCATGGATGTGAGCAGCGAGCAACTCTGTGGCAGCAAGACTGGGTTTTATAGGCGAAACGCCAAAGTTGGTGTTACTGGAACGGTTCCTACAGTTTGGAACGGCTCTCTAGGACTACAAGTAGTTTTGTCAAAGAAGGTTGCTATCATGTTGCTGCCTCCAACCAGCATTTCAGTCAACAGCATGATGAAAAGTGCTTACTATTGATTAAAGAAAATACAGGCTGCAAATACTGCTAGTATTCATAATAAAATCAGAATTTTTGAACATCCCTCGCCTAATACTGTTGATATTTTTTTGCTATGATTGAGACAGAATTAGTATTCTTTTTGAAAGTAGACGCTGTGGACCATAGTGCGCAAGTGTTCCGTTAAATAGGAGGGCTGACACCATGGATGTGAGCAGCGAGCAACTCTGTGGCAGCAAGACTGGGTTTTATAGGCGAAACGCCAAAGTTGGTGTTACTGGAACTGTTCCTACAGTTTGGAACGGCTCTCTAGGACTACAAGTAGTTTTGTCAAAGAAGGTTGCTATCATGTTGCTGCCTCCAACCAGCATTTCCAGTCAACAGCATGATGAAAAGTGCTTACTATTGATTAAAGAAAATAAAGGCTGCAAATACTGCTAGTATTCATAATAAAATCAGAATTTTGAACATCCCTCGCCTAATACTGTTGAAATTTTTTGCTATGATTGAGACAGAATTAGTATTCTTTTTGAAAGTAGACGCTGTGGACCATAGTGCGCAAGTGTTCCGTTAAATAGGAGGGCTGACACCATGGATGTGAGCAGCGAGCAACTCTGTGGCAGCAAGACTGGGTTTTATAGGCGAACGCCAAAGTTGGTGTAACTGGAACGGTTCCTACAGTTTGGAAGCGGCTCTCTAGGACTACAAGTAGTTTTGTCAAAGAGGTTGCTATCATGTTGCTGCCTCCAACCAGCATTTCAGTCAACAGGCATGATGAAAAGTGCTTACTATTGATTTGCTTATGGGAACCTGTCCACCCCCCAAAAATGGAAAAATATGATTTTTTTGAAAAATTCGTCTTAATAAAATTTCTATTAATTAGATGTCTACGCACATAATCTGAAAGTTTCAAAATGTTGGAACCGCAAAAGTACCTTTTTTGAGGTACAAAGTTAGTACGCGCCAGCTTCATAGGAACAGCTACCCTCCTGGTCCTCTTCTGCTCTCCGAAACGTTTCCTCCAGTTTTTTCTAGCTTTATATTTTGCTGCCTAGCTAGGAGGAACCAGGGCAGGATTAGAATCAGGGTGGTGTGTTCTGGATCGAGAGAGTCGAGATCGGGTTTGAAAGGTCATCGCTGGTGAATCGTATCGCATTCTTTGATATTCAAGATTTTTGTTTGTTTTCATGAAACGTTTACGAATGAGGCATTTCCGACAAAAGTAAGAAAAACGACACAGGAAAAATTCGAGAAAAATAGCAGAGAACTATCGACAAAACGCTAATAAATTGCTATTATGAGCATTCAAATTAGTGATTGAGGCCCGAATTTATAAACGCTCCACTCGAGGCTGAGTAGCCCTCACGGGAGTTGAGGAGACCTCGAGTGAGTCGGCCACTCCAGATTGGTATTTATAGACCGAGTAGGACCATCACTCATTGAGTGGAGTGACTCTTCACTCAGCTCTTATCATAGCTTGCCGCCATGATGTTTTCTAACTTTCATAACATTCGGCCCTCAAAAGTCATAGCAGTTGGTTATAACAGTGAGGGAGGTTCCTTCAATTTTTGTTTTGGTGTTGGTTAACGAATCAAACATTCGTATAAATACGAGATATACCTAAATTTTGTCAGTATAATATTATACTCATTGGCTTGGTAATTCGTTATTGATGCAAAATCAACAAATCGGATTCACGGTTGTTTTTGCTTTGGCGAAAATGCTCCGGCTGTAAAACGTGAAGAAGAAAGGCTGGTTTATTCAATTTTGAATGAACAAATTACAAATATTTACAAAGTTATAGAGATGAGTAATAATTAGAGTATATTGTTATATTAAAAGTTCGAAAAATGTCTCTAAATGAATGCTTCTTGTATGGCAAGTCATACTGTGCCGATGTTCCGGGCTTCCATGTCATATCGTGACTCATCAACGGCTTCGAAGTCTTCATTCCATCTGTCTCCTGCCTGAATCCCGATATTATGCAGATATGACACGCAGGTTATTTGGCTGTTTGACCTGCAGCTCATCATAGAGGCAAGAAAATCGACGCTTCAGTATCGTTCTTTCAATGCCAATTATCGTTTTCATGTGTGCTAAGTTGTACGGTTCTTGTGGTCCGTCAGATGGGTTTCGGACTGGAGTGTATATAATATACGCCCGCTTAGGATAACCGCTGTCCCCCAACAAGTGACCCCAGATGTGTGGTTTTGTTCCATACGGACTCATGCCACACGCCCTAGTACCAGAATCTTGAAAACAAATACAAAATGGGTAATATATACCCAATTTGACCCATTACTTCTTCCAGTGGGTGCCAATCGTTGGACCCGTTTCATTGGATTCAGCGTCCGAATTTTAGTGGAAAATTACACCTACTCGCCTAGATCGCCCAAATCTCGAAAATCCATTTTTCAAGAACACATTTTGACCCTACGCCCGCCCCAAATTTGGTCCGATCGGGCTGAAAAGTTTTCGAGGACCGTCCTAGGCCGGAAAAGACCCCTGACCCAAATTTCAGATTTTTAGAAACATTTTCTACTACCAAAAACGGCGCGGACGGCGGACGGACATAGACCTTTTTTTGATTTCACACCATGAAGCGTCCAGAGTAAAATTTTGAGCCGGATCGGATAGGTTGACCTTTTGCATGAAAGTATTCATTCATTCATGTTGATTATTCAAATAATAACCAACCAAAATGCGCGAACCGAAGACACAAACTGCAAATAAGGTCTCGAGTAATCCTCAAGGTACCTACCAACGTTACTCGAGAATTTGATAAGTGGAGTGGAGTCGTGACTCGACTCGAACTCCGAGTCGGTTTTATAAATACGGAGAAATTCTCCTCCACTTCAACTCGAGTAACTCCTCCACTCGAGCGGTCGAGGAACGACTATCAATTCGGATTTCGTTTGGAGGGCTCCTCAAGCACAGTGGAGGAGTGTAGGAGTTATCGAGTTGAGTAGCGTTCGCGGCCTGAGAGCCGCGTGAAACAGAACCAAGTGGCTGAAAGTGTGATTTGAAGGTTGTTTCTCCCCTATGACTAAGGTTTCTTGTGTTTCTGAATTCTATTACCATCGAATTTGTAGGGGACTGAACTGTATATGGGGAAAAAAAGAATCAAGTTGAAACTCATCTCACCGCAGCAACTGAGAAACATGTACCGGATGTTCAAAAATATGGTTTTACGCTATGACGATTTCTAAACTCTGGCTTGAGTTGGAGTAAATTTCTTCGAATATGAATAGTACAATAAGTGTTGAGGATACTGTAAAATTTTCTCTACCTCTTATTACCACCTCTTAGGACGCACCTTTTATGACCACCTCTTATGACCACCTTTTATGACACTCTTTATGACCACCTCTATGACCACCTCTTATGACCACCTCTTATGACCACCTCTTAGACCAACCTCATTATGACCACCTCTTATGGACCACCTCTTATGACCACCTTAGCCACTCTTATGACCCCTCTTATGACCACCTCTTTGGAACACCTCTTATGACCACCTCTATGACCACCTCTTATGCACCTCTTATGACCACCTCTTAGACCACCTTTATGACCACCTTTATGACCACCTCGTATGACCACCTTTGAGACCACCTTTTATGGACCACTTTATGACCAACCTCTATGACCACCTTTTATGACCACCTTTTATGGACCACCTTTTATGACCACCTTTTATGACCACCTGAGTTTTAGGAAGGAAAAGGAAAATACCGGCAGCCGTTTTGAGGCTGGTTGGGATAACTTTGATTTGATCCGCCCCAGGGGTTTTGCATTGCCCCGGAATTTGGCGGATTATAGGGTACCAATTTTGCTGGCCATTTTGAAAGGCTGTGGCCTTGATTATTCGAACCTCTCGAATTATTCCTACCCCTATAATTTCCTCTGGCAGAGTTACCCCTGTGGTACCCTCGGGATCCTCCCCTGTTGTTACTTTGGTTCGAGCCCTTATCATGGGAGTTTTGAGTGTTGGCTCCGCCTCGCCCTTGCGAGTTTGAGCCACCACGATATGATTTTGAGCCGCCTCCACGCTCGCGTTGTTGCGATTCTGGTTTTTGATCTCCTTTTCCTTTTTCCTGACTAACCCTGAGCGAATTTATTTCTTTTTTAATTTTTTCAAGCTCCTTTTTGAGCTCATTGTTCTCTAAGGCTTTTCTGGTCTCGAGGACGTCCAGGGCCGCCTCTGCCTTGAGTAGAGCCGATTCTAGCTGCTCTAAATTATTGCAGTCTGACGTTGCAATCATCTTAGTGAACACTGGTTTCATCCCTAATTTTATTAATCTAATTAGTTCAAGCTCAGAGAATTTGGTGTCTACTTCATATGATAGCTGAATCATGGTATGTAAGTACTCGTGGACTCGCTCTGTCCCCTGTTTTAATTGGTATAATTGAGTACGTTTTCTTTCTAAGTGCGCTGGATCCTGGAATCTAGTGATCAAGCGCGCTTGCCATTGATCTATGGTAGTCGGTGGTTCCAGTGACTGTGCCAACCTCATGTAGAATTGGTAGGCTTTCCCGCATAGATAGGCGGGAAAAAGGTCTATTTTTGTTTCGTCGGACCACTTCGCACTTTTCGCCACTTGATTGAAGTGCGCCACCCACTCTGTGACACTTTCGGTCGAGGTGTTGCCATCGAAATAGCGTGGCTGCATTTTGGGCGATGTTCGGCCATGGTTTGTACGTCGTTCGTGCGAGTGGTTGTGGGGATGGGAGGAGGATTAATCCCAGGTGGTCCGCGCAGAGTCGTCCCTATGCTCCGGGGTAGGTTTGCGGATCCCGCTACTACTTCTCCCTGACTTGTCAGTTTTTCACTTAACAAATCTTCAAATTCGTCCCTAATTACTTGCCACTCGGACCTATGTGTATTTTTGATTGGCGAAGCTATCAATTTTAAATTTTCCTCTACTAATTTAATCGCGGGTAAAAAATTAATATTGTTTTGACCGACTCGTAAAACCTCTTGAATTTGCACTAAAACTTGATCCGGGGTTCTTAGTTTATCCCAATAATTTTTAATTTTTACTCGTAAGTCGTCTCGGTTTATGTAGTCACCTCTTTTCTTCAAAATGCCGGTATAAATACCAAACTTGACTAAATCTGGCCTAGTTTCTGATCCGATTCTTCCTACTGGAGTGTTTTCGTCTTTACTTTTTTTTATTAATTTAGAAATCAGCGATAAGAAAATACTTTTTTCTTCAGCCATTAATTCTTATTCTAACATGCACAACGATATATACATGGTTACAACTAAATATGATCATATTATGAGAATTATGATATGATATGTTTTCTTACGTTATCTACACAAATTAAATCCAAAGGTCGAGTTGAGGTAAATACTTTCACTTTAACTTGGAATTGGAACAATTTAATTTTCATTATTTATAAGGAATTTAAAATACATATTTTCTTTATTTTATTTAGGTACATTTAAAAAAAATTAATTATTCAACTGTTAATATCAAATGTAATCTTTGGGGGCCGAGTCTTAAGGCGCCTCCACCATTTGTAAGAGTTATATTCCTGCCAGTTTTAGCCTCTAAGCGGACATCACTGCCAGGAATCTGTTTGTCCACCCAATGCCTTGACGCAACCTTTGAACTTGCAAGGAAGGAGAAAAAGAACAACTGTCTTTTGAGTAGGTAATTAATATTCTCCGAAATTGAGACAATTAGGATCTATAAAATATTAACATAACAAAATGAATTCCTACCTATCAGCTCAACCAGATTGATCTTTCCTACCTCAACTGTTCTTTTGGAAGGTCGGAGAGGGTGTGTTCCGGGCCGGACTTGAACTCCTGCGGTCCGGCTCGCGATTCTAGAGGTCTGTTGGCTCTCGAAGTACACACTTCACCTGCTGGACATAGAATAGTTTTTCCTCGATTTCTCGTGTTTTCTCCTGGGCCCAAAGTTTGCGCAAGTTTTCCTTTGGGCCCACCCCTCAGCCAATCGTTTGGTTCTAGGCGTCCCCAAAATTGCTCCAGACTCTTGGAGGGGGTTCGAAAGAGGATTTTATTCGGTGAAGTAAGCAGTGGTGGGATCTTGAAATATCCAATCGCTCGATGGGCGGTGTCTTCCCATCTGCTGACTCGCCGGACACGTGGAGCTTTTGCGAGCGCCTCAAATTCCGAAATGTTGCGGATTTCTCAGCGCTCGAGTTTTCTCACGGCCCGTGAGAAAATGCTTTGCTGGTGATCCTGCGGCGACGGATGTCTGGGTTTCGAGTTTCCCAAGGGTGTCGTCTCCTCGCTGTTGTCGGGTCTGAGCGTACGACTTCAAATTGTACGGTTTTAAGTCGTACAACCACCTTTTATGACCACCTTTTATGACCACCTCTTATGACCACCTCTTATGACCACCTCTTATGACCACCTCTTATGACCACCTCTTATGACCACCTCTTATGACCACCTCTTATGACCACCTCTTATGACCACCTTCTTATGACCACCTCTTATGACCACCTTTTATGACCACCTCTTATGACCACCTTTTATGACCACCTTTTATGACCACCTTTTATGACCACCTTTTATGACCACCTCTTATGACCACCTTTTATGACCACCTCTTATGACCACCTTTTATGACCACCTTTTATGACCACCTTTTATGACCACCTCTTATGACCACCTTTTATGACCACCTTTATGACCACCTCTTATGACCACCTTTATGACCACCTCTTATGACCACCTTTATGACCACCTCTTATGACCACCTTTATGACCACCTCTTATGACCACCTCTTATGACCACCTCTTATGACCACTCTTATGACCACCTCTTATGACCACCTTTATTGACCACCTTTATGACCACCTTTATGACCACCTTTTATGACCACCTTTTTTGACCACCTTTTATGACCACCTTTTATGACCACCTCTTATGACCACCTTTTATGACCACCTCTTATGACCACCTTTTATGACCACCTCTTATGACCACCTTTATGACCACCTCGGTATGACCAACCTCTTATGACCACCTTTTATGAACCACCTCTTATGACCACCTTTTATGACCACCTTTTATGACCACCTTTTATGACCACCTCTTATGACCACCTTTTATGACCACCTCTTATGTAATCGTAATGCTCGATTAAGATGTTTATTGATTTACATGAAATTACCAATAACTCCAAATTACGGCTATTCTACTTCCGTTAGGAGCATCTCTAGAACAAGTTAGTAGCTTTGATTTCAAAGTACTGATTCCAAACAACATTTCAGCCAGTAACATAATGACAAATGCTCACCATTGTTTCTGCAAAATTTCTAAAGATTTCTGGACATAAGTAGTGTGAGGGAGTACTGAGCTGTATGACTATAATAAAGGTTATAAGTTATATACTAAAAGTTAAATTAATAAAAAAAAAAGACTATAATTTATATACCTACTAAAAGTTAAATTAATAAAAAAAAAAAAAAGACTATAATTTATCTATATACTAAAAGTTAAATTAATAAAAAAATATACTAAAATTTATATACTATAATTCATATACTATAATTTAACTATATACTAAAAGTTAAATTAATAAAAAAAAAACAAAAAAAAGACTATAATAAGCTGGAGACAACATTCAGATTGCAGTGAGAGCTTGGATGTTGTTGCTGCTTATTTCTCTTCAGAATCTCTTGTGATGTTGCTTGTAGCACTTGAAGTAGAGTTGGAGGGGTCAATTCAGACTGTTGGGATAAGGTAACTGGAACGGTTAGAACCGCACCTACTGTTTGGGTCTTGTTGATGGAGGTTGCTATCAAGTCAATGATTTCAATTGGCCTTTTAGTCAGCAACACAATTGTAAATGCATACTATTGCTTCACATATGCGCACACAGTAAATACTGAACATTTTTTGCACCTACCTACCCAAATTTCTAATGATATAATGATGTCAGTAGTTTGTGGAAATACTGAACCAACTAATGAGTATAATGAGTTCAACATTTTGATGGCAGTAGGAGCTCAGATGTTGATGATTACCGAATATTGCCTCTTATTTCTACCTACATAGTTTATTGTGACATCACTCGTAAAGCTCAACTGTGATGTTACTTCATTTACATGAAATTACTGATGTCATGTATATTGTTTTCACCTCATGACATTGTCACTATTCAATGTGAGGCAACACCATCAATAGAGGGGACCTATCAATACCACCGGTTCTGGTTACTACCCCTGTGAATGAATTTGCAGCGTTTTTTCGGAATAATGACCAAAATTGGTTTATTTTACACGAAATAAATATTTTTTTAGCGCTTATTTGCACATAAAACAACATGGGTTTGTTTATAACTCTTCATTTTTGCCCCTCTAAATAACTCGTTGGACACCCTGTATACCAATAAGATTGAGTATTACCAGAGAATAGAACATCAACAGGCTTCCGTCTCAACGCTCAGATCAGTAACCCACTAGTCCACCTTTTTCTGATCGGCAAGAACACCTGACATCATTACAAATCCTCTTGAGACTACTGCACCTCGTTTGCTTACCATACCCAAAATCATTCAGTACATCTGATGCGTTAGCAGGTTTGTTAAGACCAATTAGGCTGAGCAAATGCCAAACTGCTTCTTTAAGACCAATGGTTTTTCTGTGGTTAGGACATTAATCAACTGGTACGGAGGAATGGAGGCTCTCCAGGAGTTTGGCCAAACCACGAATTTCGAGATAGGTAGGAAACGTTGTTGATGATCTGCTGCTTACTACCCAATGCAGGAAAGTGGCCCAAAAATGTGTCCCTCCTACTACCCTGAGAAGTTTTTATGTTGAGTCCCGTTTTGAATAACTTCATGAGGGGAGCAACATCCTCTATGGCTTGTTTCAGAGCTGGTCTCATGCTGAAGACCAGGATTCCTCAAACAACCCCGTACGATTACATACGATACATTGATGAACTGCAATAATTATTGATTACGTTGATGTAACTGAAACAGTTAGAACGGTTCCTACAGTTTGGAGCAGCTCTTGGATTACAAGTTGGCTCGTTGGTGAAGATTGCTATCGAGTTACTGATTTCAGCCAGTATTTTAGTTAGCAACACAATAGCGCAACCAACATGGTTCTTATGTTATTTACACTCTTTGCCTATTGTAATTAATTTTCATTTTCACAGTGTGAAAACTCGTTAGCAATAAATTCAAAATGGTCGTCCCCGAGTCCATCAACAACATCATGGGCGGCCTGGAGAGCACAGGAGGAGTCACTTTGCACAATCACCGAAGGAAACTCAAACAAAGGTTAGTTAATTAGACGAAAATCTGATTTTGACGCAATTATTAACTGTCGATTATTACCACTTACCGTTGAAATAGTTTTCTTTTTCGGTTTTATCCGTTATTTTTTGGTTGCGTACTCCTTTAATAATCCTACATAATTAGGGCCAAGGTCATGAAGGGTTCAACCTCTCTGATTGGCCCCAAAATTTGACAGCATGCGTTTTATGACGTCTTGATCAAAAAAGGCAAAATGTCCGTCCGCTGTACGCTGTATTTGGAGCGAGTACGGCTAACAAAATTTGGAGAGGATATGGGTAAAAATTGTGTTTTTTTTTAAACTTGATTTTCGGGACTTTTGGGGAACTAGACGTGCGGGGTATCATTTTCCTCTCTGTTTTGGACGCTGATTCCATTGGGACGGGTCCCAGAGTGAACCGGAAGAGGTTATGGGTCAAAATGGGCATCTATCTACCTATTTCAAATGTGGGTTTTTGAGATTTTCGGGTACCTAGGCGTGTGAGGTATTATTTTCCACTAAATGTTGGACTTTGAATCGATTTGAATGAGCCCTGGACACTCCACACCCACTGTTGTCCCCTATACTCCTGCTCTAAGGAATAACCATAGAATTTACAGCGTTTTACGCTTTGTTCTTGGAGACCAACTAAAATCAGCCATCGAAAATACAATTTCGTATCACCCCTCCCAGCGTGCGACTGTTACGGTGCCCTAGAACCTACTGTCTCATCTTTAAATTTCCTTGGCATAATCGTTAACAGGATCTCTCGAATAATGTCGTATTTTTGGAGAAAGTCCGATCTTGCGACAAGAAATGTCCGACAAATCGCCATATTTGCAAATAAATGCGAAATTAGGATTAAACACCACTATTTACTTGGTCGATACCTATATTGGTTTAAAATATCTTAGATTAAAAAAAATATTCGCCCCCCCCAATAATATTGAAAATTAAAAACCGAACGTATCGTTTCGAGATTAGTGTTTCCAATATTGGTAATTTTTTGATATCCTTATGATCTTCCTAAACGATTTCTTTTATTCATTTATGATTATTATTATTTTATTTTTTTCAGATTTGAAACGATTGCCAAACTTGGACAAGGAACTTACGGTAAAGTACAATTAGGCGTCAACAAAGAAACAGGACAAGAAGTGAGTTTTCTTAGATTAATCCTCGTTATATTTCGTACTGGTTATATTTGTGACGTCTCCACAGGTTCACATCTCGGAAAATGGATTTTCGTGATTTTTACCGATCTAGGCCTGTGGGGTATCATTGTCCACTAAATTTTGGACGCTGAATCGATTGAAATGAGTCTTCATTCTCCTGGTCCGAGGAATAACCAACTCCTGTGAAAGAATTTTCTGGGTTTTTAGAAGTTTTAGTTGAAATATTATGTATCAAGTATGTGTACAATTGAGTGTTGTAGGCAGTTTGAGGTTTTACTTAAAAAACATGTGACAGCTTATGCATGGTAATTAAAATGAGAAAGTTTGTCAAATTAAAAATCCGATAGCCTACATTACAGGCGAGAAACACAAGGAGAAGGAATACGGAAGATAAGTGTAGAAACACTAAACCAAACACAATGACCATGTGTGTTATACTCTGTATTCTGTAGCTGTGTATGTGTAAGGCCAATCTGCATGAGGGATGAGAGTGCAGTAGAACCTACCCATCCTTCATCATTTCGTCAAAATTAATAATTTCTGATTCGCATGTCAAATTATGTTACTTTAACGAATTCCCAAATTATCTCACATTTCAAAGTTATTCAGAATGCACAAACAAAAACTTTGCAAGGAGAAAATGGGGAGAAAACAGTGTGGAGTGTCCCGGCCTCATTCTCATTGATTCAGTTTCAAAAATTTAGTAGAAAATGATACCCCATACGCCTAGGTCGCTGAAAATCTCGAAAATCCATTTTTCAAAACACGTTTTGACCCCCCTCCACTCCAAATTTGGTTCGAACGGACTGAAAAGTTTCGAGGACTAACTATAGCCAGAAACTTTACCTTGACCGAAATGTAAAATTTGTAGAAAAATGTTCTATTACAAAAAACGGCGGACGGTCATTTGCTATTTGGATCTAGACACCTTGAAACGCTCAGAAGAAAATTTTCGGGGCAAATCGAAGATGTTGACGTCTTGCAAGAAAACATAGATTAATTATTCAAGGAATAAGCAATCAAAATGGGTATTATAAGTTATTTAAGGATTAGGTATTTTGACATGAAACAATTGACTTTGACTTTTAGATTTTGTCACAATTAAAAGAAACATCGATTTTTGAAGGGAAACAAACTAAGACGCATCAATCGACTGCGAAAACCTGCGGTTTTATTTTCTATTTAATGAAAAATCGATTTGCATCCCTATTAAAAAATAGCAAATAAGAAATGGTTATACTGTATGAAGAGACTGGTAGATTCAGCAGTGAAAACCAACTGCTGAACAATGCAAACATACATGGGATTCACAATTGAATTAAATTTGGTTAGTTTCAGCCCTATTGTAGGTAGGCCTACTTAAAAATTTTTTAAATTTATTATATTTTTTTCAGGTGGCGATAAAAACAATCAAAAAATGCAAAATAGAAACCGAAGCGGATTTGATAAGAATTCGACGCGAAATACAAATCATGTCTTCCCTCCGTCATCCGTACATTATTCACATTTACGAAGGTAAGTTCGTTTTCAATAATGTACCAAATGAAAATTGAAACTGGTACCATGGCGTGTGGGTAATGATTTTCCACTAACTTTTGGACGCTGAATCCAATGAGACGGGTCTCGGAACGATTGGTGCCCTCAGGATGAGGCTATGGGTCAAAATGGGTGCCTATTTACCCATTTTGTATGTTCGTTTTCCAGATTTCTGGTACCTAGGCGTGTGGGGTATCATTTTCCACTAAATTTTGGACGCTGAATCCAATTAAATGAATCCCGAAACGATTGGCGCCCTCTGGATGGGGTTATGAGTCAAAATGGGTACCTATCTACCCATTTCGAATGTTTGTTTTTGAGATTTCTGGTACCTAGGCGTGTGGGGTATCGTTTCCCACTAACTTTTGGACCCTGAGTCGATTGGAACGAGTCCCGGACCCGCCACACCCACTGTTTCTCCCATTTTCCCCATGTAGTAGTACCTACTCAGAATTGTGAATATCTTGTAGATTAAAGTAGTTATAGCGGTTTCAGGGACGTCAGGTCGAAAACACCAAAAAAATCTCGTCTTGAATCACTTGGAAACGATGCCTCTAAAAAGAAAAGTCCTGGAGACATTTTTTGTTGCAAATGAGTTGTAGAATCGACCTCTTGAAGACTGTCAACTTAATGGTTAACACCCTGTATCCAACCAGTATCGACGCAGGTCCTTTTACAGCTTGTACAGAGCTTTATTCTGCCCACCTTCGAGCTTGATCGACTGCAAAAACCTGAGATCACTAGGCTTCAATTAGCACTGAAGTTGCGACTTGACTTCACTTTCCACTATCGACGTCTTGAAGAATTGAAGGTTGAAGGTGAAGGAACGAAGAACAGCTTCAGACGACCACCCTTGTTTTCAAGACGTTGACAGAGTCCAATGTGTTTCTCACCCCAATGCAAGGAAGTGAGCCACAATTATAAGGAGAGCTCACCCCACGGGTTATGCTTCTCCCCCCCACTGCATGCAGTGAGGATACAGTCTGAACAGACTGGAATGATTGTCCCTTCATTCAGCAGGGCTTGGATAGAGAGTAGTAAACTACTCCCCCCAAGTACCGACTTGCGGTAGTTCGTGCATTCTAGCTTGCACTACCACTTAAGCAGAGTGGTTCCCGAGTGTTGCATCTCAACTCCCAGAGCCGGTCTGTATTGGTACATCCTGCACGGATGTATGCAGCACAGGCCTACCCATTATAGGCACCTTCATAGGGTGAAGCCCTCAGGCTAGGGTGCGCCTCAACCACGACCCCCGCGAACGGTCCATTATTTCGGACCGTAGTTTCCTACCTCAATTGGGGAGGCTGGCCGGTGAGGCTTTGCCGAAGCATTGCCTCTGTGGCCAGGGGCTCCTCCCCACCCGCGGTACCAGTTTGGAAGGATACAGGTTTGTCAGTGCCCTGACGACCCTTACTTCCTTAAAGGGCTAACTGGCTGATAGCCCCGTGACAGAGGCTTTGTACCTGTCACTACCGTTTCATGAAATGCCAGAGGTTTCCCTCTTCTCCCCAAGTGGTCCAGATACCTGTCCCATTCAGAGAGTAGCACCTCATAGGATGCGGTCCCTTATTGCGGTCAGCATTTGTTACACCCTGCCGACCAGAGGGTGGGTCAGTTGTTATGCCCCATCTGACCAAGGGGCGGAGAGCTTCACTTAGCGCTGCTGAAGGTCCCTGCTGCTGCCATCCACTTCTCTAGCCTGCAGATGACGGGTCCGCAGCACTGGGAGAACCATCTCAGCGAAGCGTATCAGCCTGCTATATCCCTCCTCCGTAGCCAGGATTTCACTCCTCTGGATGTCGCTCAGCTGGCACAGGTCCCGTTCCCTCGCAAAGCTGGGGCAGTCCCGGATGATGTGGTCCGCAGTCTCAGCAGGCTCACCACATGCACAAGGAAGTTCTGGTGCAAGCTTGAACCTGCTCAAGTGTCCCGCAAATTCACCGTGTCCTGTCACAAATTGCATCGCACTATGTTGAGGCACAAACCACTTCCGATCCAACCGGTCCCGCACGTTGGGAAGGTATGAGAGCACCACCTTACCAAACTCATTGTTCTCGTACTCCGCCTGCCAGGCTTCAAGTAGCTTGTCCCGCACTGCAAGCATCAGCGATCCTGTTCGTGGGTCTGCAGAGTTCATCACTCCTGGGATCGCAAACTCCTGTCCAACACATATACGGTACACAGCCCACCTCCGCCATGCTTCCCCAACCGGAGTACATTCACCAGCGATTTCAATTTAACTCAATACAACACGGGACAAAGACAAATCGATGGTTATCTTCATTTATCGCGCCAACATGCTCGTCAGATCATTCATCAGTATTTCAAATTGTACATTGAAAGCATAGCCTTTTATGAAAATCTGAAACATTCGGAGTAACTATAAAAATATGTTGTTGGAAAAATATTGTAAGTTTAAAATTGTTGATTAGAATAGACATTTTTTTTACTTTTTCTCATTTTATTTCACCAATATTCCTATTTGTGGAGAAGATCAAAGGCAAGACTTTGTAAACGTGTTGATTCAGGGGTGGTTGTAGAGAGGACCACATGGCACCTAACCTCCCCTGGTGGTTGAATAAACTATTCATTATTCTTGACGTTGCCCAGGTCAGAGGTGGCTTTAGGATTTTGGTGGCCCATTGATATCCGCAAATCGCAAGGCAGTGCATGGAGCGAATGCGCGACGGACATAAATGCTATTCCAATAATTCGATTATGTTTTTATCACCAGGTGCCTTCTTACACTCAAACTTTCCATTCACAATTTCACATTGTCCTCTGCAGGTTTCACTTCGCTGCCATTGTGACTCTATTTTTGCTTGTATTCATCTTCATTTTTTGCTGTTCTTTTGCTCCTTGTGCCTTTTGGCTTCTCCTTTTCTTTCCTGGTTTGTATCCCGGTCAGTTTTTTTTCTTTTTTGTTTTATTCCTGTTGCTTTTGTCTCTTCTGTTAGATATTCTTGGTTTATCTTCGCTAGTTTTTTTTCATTCCTTGTTTGTAGCCGTCCCTGGTCCCTTTTATTGTCTGTACCCTGTTTCATTTTAGCTCCCTTTAATATTTTTGTTTTTATTCAGTTTTGTTAGTTGTTGTTGTGAACTATTCCACATCCAGCAGAATTTTCGGACACTCATCGACTCATACACTAGTCTTGGCCCCCTTCCTCCCTGCTTTTTCGGGTTGACTTTTTTTTTTTAATGGCATCTTCACATTAGCATTACATTTACTTGCAGGCTTATTGTTGGGGGCCCCTGGCGACTGCCTGTGTCGCCTGTGCCTAAAGCCACCCCTGCCCAGGTTTGACGATGTTTGTTATGAAGGTTTTATCTACAAAGTCCGAAGAATGCTGCCTACAAGCAGATCTCTTCAAGTCATATTTATCATACCTACATCAGGATAAAATACGAAGACACTCTCAGCACAGATCCAAGCTCACTTGGATCAGCAAGGAGTTCCACGAGGCTCATTAGGCCCTGTGAATCCCTTCAAGCTTGGGTTCCCGGATTAATTCGAACAGGAATAAGAAATATGTATATATATATATTACAAGCTTATTTATTTCTAAAAAATAACACTCAACAGAAGATTTTTTTGTAAGAAAAAATGGAATGGTTCAAAACATGTAACATTCGAGACGAGCGAGTAGCGACTTTCGAAGTTTCGAACTGAGCTGCCACATGATCATGGTGGGGCACAGAAACCCAAAGAAAGGGGATAGAATGAGAAAGAGACTTAACTCGTTAGGTGCTAATGCGAAATGTATTAGAGGGACGCTTCGTGTCGGGGATGGGTTTTCATAAGGTCGTAAACTTTCCCTTCGATTATTAATTTCCGACGTTCCACCAGGACAACCAACCATAGTTTTTCATTAACCATAAGTCTGAGCGCCGCAATTCCACCGTAGGTACTCTCGCTTCGTCCAGCTACATTTTGTTCGACACAACAGTTTGTCATAAAAAACGTTCATATGGCCTCACATTAGACCTTAATAAGGAGAGAAAAAAATAACAATAAGCTTAAACAATGGTTATTAAAAAAAAAGAGAAAATTAAAATGAAAAAAAAAAAAAAAAAAAAATTGACAAATTAGACTTAAGGTAATATTGGATATAGCTGCGATATACGAAACAGTGTTTTGAAGGGGTTGTGGCCTTCATAATATGACACTATTAAATGCTGGAAGACGCCAATCGGCGGGACTGGTAAAGTACACTACAACAATTGCCCCATTGAGAAATAACAGATGACATGAAGTCAACTATGCCATTTTGACGGTATCGTAATAGCGCATTTTTTCTGTATAGACAAAAAATTCATGTGTTATTTACTGTGTACAAAATAACAATTTGGAACGACACGTTTTCTCATTTTCTGTGGAGATGTGATTGAATAGTAAAACAATGGTTTATGTAGCAATAGTAACTGCTAGATGATGGTACATTGAGTAGGGTGACTCCAATCTAAGGGGAGGGTTCGGGGCGTAGGCCATTGAGGGAAGCACGGTGTAGGAGCGTTGGAGGGGTATCAATAGGGGTGGGGATCTGAGGTACAAGGAGGTTCGGTGTTGTTGAATGAGGTTGAAATTGTAAGAGGTTGAGGATAGAAAGGGTTGAGCGAGGTGAGTGGGCGGGGGTGCAATGTTGGCCAAGTTACGCAGGGCGGTTTTATCCTTCCACGATCGATTCCCTCTCCCCTCGCCGTTCTCTCCGACCCCGACGTTAGTCACTTCTCGCGCTCACTTTCTCGTTTCCGAGAGCGCTGGTGGCATGGGAATAGTGCCATGGCTGGTGGGAAAGCTGAGAGTCTCGGACTTATCGGGGATAAATGTCAACGACGGCCGAAACACCGCAAGCGCATCGCGGGCAACTCATTGGCGCGTAAACCCTTCGACAAGCCTAGGCAAGGGTTGCAAACCTAGGGTTCAAATGTCCACGACATTACAGACTCTGTAAAACCATGAGTCATAAGCTTTTCGAAGGTTGTGAAGAGTTGTATCATCCCTCCCCCCGTAGTATGTGTAAATTACGGTTGGGACAGCATTATACAGGGGATAACGTCAAAACCTGCCGCGAGGGGGATGGGGGTTGTCTGCAACTCAGCGCGTCTCCTCATGCGCCGCTTCCAAGAGCATCCAGAGCTTGATGAATTCAGATTGTGCATGTCTGACTCTTTCCGGGTAGTCGGGTTCAATGCTGATACCTTGGGAGCCGGGAAGTTTTGTTGTTAGTTTCAAGACTCACGATATGTCTTCTTCCCGTAAAAACCTCAATATAGCCATTTTATCGACCTTTTCTCTAGCTGTGTTATTTCCAGGTAGGGAAATATTAATAGAAACCAAATCGAAATAGAAAGGAAAGAGTTACTTTAATCGGATATAAGCGATGGTATAACAAAATTAAATTAAAATGTACGACCTGGCCAGGTATCAAATGTCGACTTCGGAGAAAGACGAAGGCTAAGCGGCAACAAGGAACGCCGACGAGATCCGAGTGGAGTCGCGAGGTATCGGTCTCCGCGAACTCTGTTGGGAGAGTAAGTTCCCGACTTATTTCCTTCGTGGGCGAGGGATAAATTGATAGGCGACGACGCTCCCGGATTATTCCCTTCGTGAGGGGAAGTAATATGTAGCGTTCGATCACCTTCGGGATAGCGAGGAATGAGGGCGTGGATGGTATGGTTGTCGTGAGGGAGATTAATGCGACTCACACTCGACGACGGCTCATAACAAAAACTTGGCTATAGTAGCGGTAGCCAAGGACCAGTCTGTGAGCCTCGAGCTCATGGATGATACTGACGAGACAAGTGCAGTGGTCAACGGGGTGGACCGTAGAACTGATGGAATGTTTGAGCTGCTGGTTAAATGCATGGAAGGCGCGGCGTGAGGGGTGTCAACAAAAACGGAGCAAGACGCTGGTAGACCATTTTCATAGAAGAACAGATAATAGATAATTTTTTGTTATTACTTCTTTTGGGCTTGGCCAAAACATGCCGCCCACCAATTTGAGTCAAATTTAAGGATTGCTTGGATAAGGAAGGATAGGATAGGGGGCGAGGGGAACAAGATTACCACAGAACGTTTGAATAGCTTGCTAGTGGAGTTTTGCGGTAACAACGCGCACAACATCATCTTACCTGGATGAAGTTCGACTATACGGGCTAGTGGCCAAGAGTAGGAGCGGATGTATCTCTGAGGAGGACCAGGTCGCCAACGTTAGATTAATCGAATCCTGAACCACTTTGGCGGCGTTGCGAGTTGAGAGATAGTTGGACTTCCAGTGGCCCAGAATTGTTGCGTCAATTGTCCCAGCAGTTGCCATCTTGTAAGTAGATGTCTCTCGGTCTAGGTATGAGGGCTCAGGACTGGCTAACAGGGATCCGCCCACCAAGAAATGGGCAGGGCTAAGGTAAATCATCTCATCTGGGCTGGTAGGAAGAGGCATAGTGGTCTTGAGTTAAGGAGCCTCAATTTGGTGAAGAGAGTTGTGAGTTCTTTCATAGGTTAGGGGGTTGATGAGCACCAATGCGACGAAGATGACCCTTTACTGATTTGACACCTGCTTCCCATATCCCTCCCATATGAGGATTTGGGTGGAAAAATGCCAGGTGATTCTTGTTTGAGCGCATAATGTTTGATGGTGTCCTGGGCTATGCTGTTCTGAAACCAGATATAAAGTTCCCTAAGATAGTTAGAGGCACCCAAAAAGTTGGTTCCATTGTCCGAGTAGACGTCAGATGGAAGGCCACGCCTGGAGACAAAGCGGTCAAAGAGGCCAGAAATGCTTCAGTTGTGAGGTTGGTAACAGGCTCCAGATGAAGTGCCTTGGTGGCCATGCAAACATAGAGGGCCAAATATGCTTTGCCAACTGCTGCCTTGCGACGAGAGGACTCCTTGAGTTGAAAGGGTCAGCAAAATCGACGCCAACATGGAGGAAAGCCCTGGTGCCTTGAACACGACATGTTGGGAGATTTCCCATCACAGGGTTCAGAGGGTTGGCTCGAGACCGATAGCAGCGCATACAACGAAAGCCTCGAGATCGAATGATTCGCCGGAGGGACGGAATCCAATAACGGGTTGGATGACGGCTTGAAGATGCTTGCGCTTGGATGAAGATATATTCTGTGATAATGGTCGACCAAAAGGGCTGTGAAATGAGAATCGGGAGGCAGCAATATTGGGTGTTTTGTGTTCAGGTACGGCAGCATTCTCAAGGCGACCACCACTCTTCACAATGCCCTCCGAGTCTATAAAGGGACGCAAGTTTTCAAAACCCTTTACCAATAAGTTTGCGTGGAGTTCTGGAACAAGTGATGGGATTGAATCGCTCGTACGCAGATTTCAGTCCAGTTCGAGTTCAGGCAGATTGAGAGGGCCAGTGCGTAATCTACAGCAACAGCAGCTTACATGCCTCAGATTGTGAAGCCACCGTTGAAGCCACGCAGACGATGGATCAGCGGCCCATACATAGAGAGAACGTTGTATCCAGGCACACAGAGGGTTTTGACGATGTGTGGTCATCAAGAGGGCTTATCAGGTTTTATCTCGGGTAAGGTTAGCCAGGAGCAACGACGATGACTTGGGCCACATTAGCTCGGATGCGGAGAGCCATGATGGACCGTTCCACCACTGAGAATTGCTGATGTATTCGTGGAAAGGAGTCCTCGTGAGCCAAATCATCGCTGGGTTGTCTTCAGAGCTTACATGGCGCCAATGTTGCGCAGGGATAATGTTGAGAATTTTCTGAAATCCTGTTAGCAAAAATATATGCAGTTTATAGGGCGGGATGTGAAGCCAATTCAGCACAATTGACGAGTCTGTGAAGCACACAAGGTCCATCTGTGGTACCGTGCAGTGAAAAACGAAACCGCTCGATGGAAGCCAATAGTTCTGCTAGTAGAAGGGCGCGCATAGTTCTAGGCGGGGAAAGTTCATAGTTAAGAGGGGCAAGCCGTGACTGGCTGTTGTAGAAAAATTTGGCATCATCTTTGTCGTTTCGAATTATGCGTAGATATAGAGCTGCAGCATAACCTTCTCAGAAGCATTGAAAACCCAATGATTTAACAGCCGATTCATTGGAGTCATGAATGAATCGAGGAATTCGTACCTGTGCCAATTGGGGGAACTCCTTGAGGATAAGATTCCATTGTTTCTGAAGCGGTTCTGTAATCTCTTGGTCCCAGTCCAGCCCGAGTTTCCAAATTTCCTGGATGAACGTTTTCATGAGAAAAAACAGGACTCAAGAAGCCTAAGGGGTCATAGAGGCGGCAATGGTTGACAATATTCCGCGTGTGGTACTGGATGGTGCGATGGAGTTTATGACAAACAGAAATGTCAGTGTGATAGTCCCAATGAAGACCCAGGAGCTTGATCCAGTGCTGTCATCGTCGAGAGAAATGGGTTGAGAATCCGCCTCTGAGGTAGTGCACAGCTGAGGTATGAGCTCTGGAACGTTGCTTGCCCATTTACTGAGACCAAAACTGCTTTCTCAGCAGGGCGATAATTTGATCTCGAAGATCAATAGATCCGGCCACACGTGGCAGCTCCACTCAGGATGTCATCGATGTAAATGTCCTCAGTCAACACCTTGGCAGCAGCGGGAAACTCAGGACCATGATCGTCAACAAGTTGCTGATGACTCGAAGAGCCAAAAATGGTGATGACGTAAGGCCGTAGGTCACTGTGGACAGTTCATAGCGAATCCAGTTGTTGGAAGTTGAATCCATCCATATGATTTGTTGGTACGGACGGGCCCTTTATCAACGAGTATCATGCGATACATCTAACGATGTCTGTGGTGAACGCGTATTGATGTCGTCGAAAGCAAAGAATGATGAGGGGCTGTCATTCTGGAGCTTAGCACCAACGTGGAGGAACTGATTGAGTGAACCGTTTGTGGTATGAGCGCTCCCATCAAGACAACGCGAATTTTCGGAGCACACTGTTGTCTGTTTTTACAACACAGTGGTGGGGTACCACAAACTTAGGAGGGTCATTCGTTGGCTGCATATGTCCCAGTTGGTGGTATTCAGTCATGAAGTTAGTGTAAGGTCATGTAACGGCGGATTGGCATCAAGCTTCCTTTTGAGGCTCGAAGCCTTTTCAGCGAATTAGAAAGTGCGTCTGGGAACTCAGGAGGAGTCTCTTGGAATGGCAGTCGCACCACGTATTGACCAGTTGGTAGTCGATAGTGAGTCCGTTGGAAGTGCTCCTCACACTCCTGATGCTGGGGCTCATGGAAGGGTCAACCGATTTAATTTCTTCAACCTCCCAAAATTTCTTCAGGTCAAAATTGATGCTGCTAATGGTTCTCTTCTGCTGGACAGTGAAGAGAGTGGTGACAGCTGACGAGTCTTCTTCCTGCTGCCTGATGATCTCACCATAACAACATGGCCTAAGGTGGTTTTGTAGAGTCGAGCAAGGGAACCATTGAGAGGGATTGATTCATGTTGCCATATTTGTGGGAAAAGATCAGCTCCCAGCAGAAAATCAATTTGGCCTGGTTTCCCAAACTGTGGATCTGCCAAGTATAGTTCAAACAGTGTTGAAAGAAAGGAAAACAGGCACTGAGAGGGTAGGCAACTGGGAGGTGAGTTGGATACAAACATGGCTTCAACTTGATACTGGAGGTTAGTAGAATTGATGGTCGTAGGATGCAAGAAGTGGTTCCTTTGACGCCGTCCAAAGGGGATTGACCAATACCCGCAATTTTCTTGTCTGTGCGTTGCAACGTTGAGTCCAAGGCGATGGACACATTTCTTGGTAAGGCAGGAAGTCTGGCTCCCGAATCAATAACTAGTCGGGGCTGGTGATAATGCCCACGAGCGTCGCGGAATTCGGCAACAGCAGTGGCTAACAGGACCTGAGTGTCAGGAGGATGACCGGCCCGTACGCAGCTTGCCACAAAGGTTGGGGATTGGAGGCGAGTGGTGGCGCTTCTTGAGGTGAGAGTCATCATGAGGGTGGAGGGACGAGTGGTGTCTCTCGGAGCAGAAGCGACAATGCCATTTGGATTTACAATTTTGCGTGGTGTGGACACTAGAGAGGCAGTTTGTACAGCCCCCATAACCCTGAAGCCAATTGCGACGCTGGGCGACAGATGCTGATCATATTGCTGCAATTCAGAAGATGGTGGGTTTCATTTGCAAACAAAACACGGGCTATTTTGGTTGAGGGGAGTGGACTTGAATTTGATGATCCTTTGCTTCCTCGGTCATATTGGCGATCAGTGCGGTATTTGGAGTGTGGTCCTTGGCACTTTCACAAATTTGCCAGCTTGGGCACTGTATGAGAAGATGGAGCTCCATGGCTGGCAAGTTTGTAATACCAAACACCTCTCACGTACAAATTTTAGGAGTGAGTCATATTTAGGGTATGTGGCACTGTTGGACATTTCAAATAAGTCTCGAGTTGCTGGGTCAAGACTTCGAACCATGAGTTGAAACAAAAGAAAGTCTGCCTCATCCGGAACATGGAGGTTTTTGAACCCAGCGACGGCATCACCCACAGCTGACACAAAGTGCTGTAGAGAGTCATGAGATACGCTACCCGAGGGACTTTGTATTCAAAATTTGATCCAGGTAAGTAATGGCAAGAAGGCGGGCTTTTCATAAACTTCGTTGATGGCACCCAAGCGAGAGAGTAGTTAACAGCAGATATCTGAATATGACTAATTACACTCCAGGGCTCTGCCGGTGAGCGAGGTTCGCAGATAGTGAAACTTGTCAGTGTCGCTGATCCATCATCATTGTGGACCAGTGAAAGAAACATGTCCCTAAATTTGACCCAATCAAGCATATGACCCTGAATTTAGGAAGCTGAATTTTAGGGAGACTTTTCGAAGCAGGCCTATTTGATTGATAAGATCCGGTCGAGACTACCTGTGATGCCTCCAGCGAGCAGCTCTTCATCAGCACGAGTTTTCTCCATGGCAGCCTCTTTCCGCATCGCCAATTGTTCGCAAGAGCCAGTGCTTCATGGTAGTAGGACTCAATAGAAGTTCTCTTCCTTTCCTTATCCTGTCTCCCGGGTAATATTTCACCCTGTTTAGCAGGGAAATCACAAAGGTCATCCCAATTGCATTCATATTTGGGATAGGTGCTTCCATAATTTAAGCCACGGCTTGAATTTAGCGATTGTATAACGGAGGCGTCGGGGCGAGAGCCTTTTTTCCGTGCTCAAAGGCATTTGCGCTCGCTGACCGAACTCAGTAATTTTTCGCTTCAATGAAGCTATTTGCAAATCGCGGTCTTCAGCCATGGCTAATTAGGACGGACGGGACGTGGGACAAGTTTAAGGAGAAAAGGAATGAACGGAGGAGAGAAGTCAACTACCTAGACTCAAGAGAAATTAAAACAAAACAAACAAAAAAGAAGAAAAACAACGTGCAAATTAATAGGTTGGTATAATAACAGCTAATGATAAATTAAACAGAGAAATTAATGGAAAAGAAAGAAAACTAAACCAGTTTGCTACCAGAATGTTATTTCCAGGTAGGGAAATATTAATAGAAACCAAATCGAAATAGAAAGGAAAGAGTTACTTTAATCGGATATAAAGCGATGGTATAACTAAATTAAATTAAAATGTACGACCTGGCCAGGTATCAAATGTCGAATTCGGAGAAAGACGAAGGCTAAGCGGCAACAAGGAACGCCGACGAGATCCGAGTGGAGTCGCGAGGTATCGGTCTCCGCGAACTCTGTTGGGCTGAGTACGTTCCCGACTTATTTCCTTCGTGGCGAGGGATAAATTGATAGGCGACGACGTCCGGATTATTTCCCTTCGTGACGGGGAAGTAATATGTAGCGTTCCGATCACTTGGGATAGCGAGGATGAGGGCGTCGATGGTATGGTTGTCGTGAGGGAGATACTGCGACTCACACTCGACGACGGCTCCTAACAAAAACTTGGGCCTATAGTAGCGGTAGCAAGGACCAGTCTGTGAGCCTCGAGCTCATGGATGATACTGACGAGACAAGTGCAGTGGTCAACGGGGTGGACCGTAGAACTGATGGAATGTTTGAGCTGTGGTTTAAATGACCATGGAGAGGCGCGGCGTGAGGGGTGTCAACAAACACGGAGCAAGACGCTGGTAGATCCCATTTTCATAGAAGAACAGATAATAGATAATTTTTTGTTATTACTTCTTTTGGGCTTGGCCAAAACAAGCTGGAAAACAAACCGTGATCGCAGTTGTTGGATTCAGTACACCTAAACTGTCTTTGAAAAACATCGCCATGTCCTCAACCTTAGAGGCATCTTCTCTTGATTCTATTCCTTTGATAATCAGCTTGTTCTTTCTCACCCGTCCAATTTGTTCAGCGTTTGACATGACTTTCTTTCAACGTTTAGACCGGTGATATCGGCACTCATATCATTGACATCACCTTGCAAGGTCTTGATATCCGAATTTATTCCCCGGATGCCAAGCCCTGCACATCATCTTTATCGCCAGGCCTTTTGTCTATTATTTTCCAATCTCTTTCAAAAGCTCCGTGTAGTCCTATGTTTGAGCTTCCTTTATATCACGGTTTCTGACCTCTCTAGTGCCTCCCCCCCTCTTTTCCTTGTTGCCGAGGTGGAAACAGAGAACTAGTTGACCATAAAAAAATTCGGTTATAGAGTACTCTAATCATACTGCACGAAACGGGCAACACGGGATCACGGTCGTTTTCCTGGACCTGTCAACTGAGCAGGGTGAGGCTTCCCTCCGATCGTCAAGAGTGGTTCAAGCTTGCCAACTATCATAGGCTGTCATGGTAGGTCACAGTAACGAACTCCTAGACTATCCATCTCAATAGAATTGTTCAGTAATAGAAACAATCATCCGTCAAAAAGAGATATTTCTAGCGGGAACAGAAGAAACTACCACAGTCACACTCATCAGAAAACAACACCGCCACCAAGCAAAATCAGGGAAAAATTCACCGACAAACACGCCAAAATAATACGGGAAAAATGTTTACTCGTGTTTTTAAAACACCATTGACGCATTATTAAAAAAATATCATTGCATCCATACCTCCCCAAATTGGTCCCATCGGGCTGAAAAGAGGGAAACAAATGGAACCAATTAACAACACAAGTATTTAAGACCCATCTCATGGAAGAGAACTTCTCCAGGGAACTGAAGAGCGTCAACCTATGTGCAGACAATAGAGAGCCACATATGTTCTAATCCCTTCCCCAAGGGTCCAGCAAGGCAGCGACAGCTAGAGCTTTAAATGCCTCACACCCATCACGCCATTGCTCAAAGAACCAAAAAGATCGGGGGTTGCTCCCGGCCTTTGAGTTGTTGAGACTGAACAGGACCACATTCCATAGGCTATTATTGACCATATTAGACGCGGGGAAAGAGGCAGCCAGATCCTGCCTTTATTAGTAAACAGGAAGGAGACAAGAGCAAGGACCATTGGTTCGTGTCACAGATCCAATGTGTCCCACTTTGCCCGGCTCACCCTAGCAATAGACCTTGTGTCAGCAGTGGCTTTCAGGGCTCCTCAGGGGAGCATTGGGATCCTGGCCCACCACAGCCGTGCACCTATGCCTCCTGTGGGCACTATTCCAACCCTGGCAGGAAAAATCCTTTCCCACAAGGGCCATCCCAGTCCCCAGGGACATGCGGAATCCCTCTGCGCAGTCCCCACAGTAATAGCGCCCCCCCCCCCCCCCAAAGAAGAGATAGTGTCCAATGTGTTCCTCACCCCAGAGTCACAGACATTTAGGAGAGCTTGCCCTGCAGGCTATGATACTTCCCTAAGCTGCTCTGTAAGGAAAAACTTGAGCAGTGATTGGAAATCTTGGTAGACAAAAAACATATCTCACTGTAACTCACCTTGGTTGCAGGGAAGAACCAAATGATAGCAACGAGGCAAACTGCCCACTGAAAGCCAGAAAGAATCAACCAAAAGGCTTCCTGGTGGAACAATGAGCTCAGTTTAGCAAGGGCTCTACTGAGGAGACTCTTCAACAGGGTAAAATATGGTGGTCAGTGGGGCCAGTACAAAGCAGCCCTCACCACATACAATAAAGCCCTCTGGACCTTCAACGGCAAACTACAAGAGGGCTCTGGAACAGCCAGGCTGCACAAGGTCCTCGGCTCATCTGAATGAATAATTGAGGAGTAAGATGGAAA
>CM033998.1:6318852-6338343 GCA_019603395.1 Cyrtorhinus lividipennis
AATTGGCGGTGTTTAGTCATTGTTTTTTTTTTCGTTAATTTTTGGTCCTAAATCCTGTGAAACATCAATTTCAAACCCATTGTTTTCCATCTGTCTCGTTCCATCGTCCTCAAAATCAAAATACTGACGAAAGTAAGAAGCCCCGCCGTCAGTTGGGGCAGAGCATGCGCGAACATGCCCATTCAGTGTTGACGCATTGGCAATAGTTGCATTTTATCTTACGCGACCGCCCGGACGAACACTCTGGAAAAAAAACCTTCTAGTTCATAAAAGTCCTAGATTTATTCGTTAAAGCGAAGGTTAATTATTTGAGGAATAATAACCCAAAACCATAATGTCGGTTCGCTGTACGCCATCCGCTGTCCACGCCGTTTTTAGAAGTATACAATTTTTTTTAAATTTTGAATTTTGTTCATTGACTTATTTTTGACTTTTGTTGGTCCACAATACTTTTCAGCCCGATCGGATCCAATTTTGGGAGGGTATGGGTGAAAATACATGAGCTGTGACAAATGGCGCGTTGGGCTATAAAAAATTGTAAGTAGACATTTTTAATCTAACGTTTATATTTTTCAGATTCTACATTTCCAAATCAATATTTCTATGTAGCCCCCGACACTATATATTTTAGTACAAGTTTCCGGATCCACTTTTCGTAGTCCGGCGTGCCCACCGCCCCGAGGTACATGCTGACAGTCGCCTTGAGCTGCTTCGTCGCATCTGAGGTGCATTCCTAGCAGATATCCTTTTACCTTAGGACAACGGTAATAATCGGAGGGTAGTCCCATTAATTTGTCGATAGCTCTTGGGTTTGCCGAGCACTGTGAGGGCAAACATTATCGTGCATCAGTACGCCCTTGGAAAGCAAATTGGGCCTGTTCCGTTTTGTGGCCTGCCTCGATGCGATCTTGGGAAATGCTCTTCAGGAGCGAAGAGCAGCTCAAGACGACATGACAGTTGATAATTACCTCCTTATCACAAAAAGGTCCAAAAATCGAGTTTCGAAAAACCAATTTTCGCGGGGTGAAAAGTTTCGAGGACCAACTAGAGCCAGAGTGAGACCCCTGACAAATTTCAAATTGTTAGAAAATGTCCTAGCACTAAAAACGGAGTGGATGGCGTACGGCGGACGGACATTTTTTTAAAATTTAAATCTAGACACCTTGAAATGCGCAGAAAAAATAATTGTTGGGGCAAATCGGAGAAAACATAATAGAAAAAAAGGGAAATTCCTTACGGATCTCCAGGGAGATGTTGGCCTTCGTTCTTACACTTTGTGGTGCTTATTTTCATTATATACCCCTGGTTTCATTCAAATTGTGCAAAGAAGTGTAGTAGATAAGAAATGTTGGATTTACCTCCACGATCGCAGAACCATAGTTTGAATCATTTGCAGTATTAAAAAAAAATTATAGTGTGATAATTGTTGTTGGATTGTATCGTTGTTGATAATATAATTGAAAGTAAAGAAATTCGAAACAAAATGTGGTTCTGCGTTCATTTCTTGGATTTAAATCGTCGCAAAAAAAAGGAAATCGTGGAGAATTTTTCAGGAGCGCGTTGAAGGAAAATTCGAGTATTTGAAGGAAGGAAAATTATCGATAATTACCTCCTTTTTCGGACGAGATGACGTTGACGCTTCCCAAAAGCGCCGCCAAAATCAAAATCCACTTGAACACGTTCATTTCGCTCTTCGTGCAACTCGTGAACTGTTTTAGGGGAAACAACGATCGTTCTCATTTTCCTACGTAGTTTTTCTGTATTTCGAAATCCCGATAAAAACGCCCCTTCGACGTACCTTGAAACCCGCTTTTAATGGTCCGTTTAATTTCTTTCTTTTGAACGCATTATCGGCGATAATCGCTTGAGCTGATTGTGCTCTCGTCCGTGAAGTAGTCGAGTTGGTTTAACAATTTGCATGTTTTCCGTCTATGAGGCGTCCTGTTTTGACCACTTTGTTTTCACAATTGTTCTTTAGCGAATTTACGAATTAAATTGTGCCAATTGCCACGCTTGAACGTATCACTGCTGTGGAATCTGATGGAGATAGGATAGATTAATTTGGATATCGTCTTATGTTAATCGTAGTGGAGTCATTATTCAATCAATGATTTCATGCTGACCAGTTATCTGCATCAACTTATTACATAATTTTTATACGTACGAAAATGATCTATGAAATTAAATTCTATTCTTAGTTTATTTAGATTAGATAGATTAATTACACAGGGGTAGAGGGGGTGTCCACTGCAGGCTTCACTGCAGTGTCCACCCCCCGTACCTAGGCCTAGTGGCCCATTGTGCTAGCCCCTGGTTGGTCACAAAGCAAGCCAGACTACAAAGACAAACACGCGTGTTGTGATATGCCCCGAAGGTGATAGCCTACGCAGACAATCTAGCAATGTTGTGAGAGGCAAATTTCATTCAACTATGACTGCAGGCCTGACCCACAGCAGCTATTCTATTTAGAGATTTGCAGCGATTTTCTCTTTACTCACTGTAAACGTAGGTCTCCTCGGATTGGAAATAGATCATGTCACAATTACTGTAAAAAACAGCAGTGAGATCCGTGGGATAATGATCTGCTAGGGAAGACGCGTGCGCTCTGGAACTTTTAGCTGACGTTGGGGCAGCGAGAAGATAACGCCATCAACACATGAAACGCTGGGGCTGAAAATGATTATATTGTGCGAGGTGCAGCCAATGCTCACCGTCAGGGATATTCGTCCTTTGACCTTGAACTTATTTCGGGATTAATTTTCGAGCTAAGAAAAGCTGAGACAGCTCATGCTATTATCCAGGGAAGGATTGGATGAGAAGCTCATAAATTTTAATGGATACTTCAGAGATCTACAGCGTATCAGCAGCGTGTAACCCCGCTCAGAGTAATGTTTTGATGAGTGTGTTGAACAAGATAACGTTTCAGCAAAACTTAATTTAGAAGTGATTAGAGTGGCTTCACTTGTTTGGGGCCTAAACGATGTTATCAAAATGAAAACAAAAAAGAATTGCATCAGTTTTGGTTTATTATTCAATTTTTACTCTCATCAAAATCTTGAGAAGTAAGTTTCATCCATATTCACAGTGACTGAAACGAACAACAATGATGATTCTTCTAGAAAGAAAACAGGTTGATTATTCAAGGAATAACCAACCAATAACCGACAGCAATAATCAAGGTCAGCGAAGAGCCAAAAAGCCCACATGAATGAAGCTGCTGTCCCGAGCGCAGCGTGAGTACAGTTTGGTAGGCTTCTCGCTACGGTTTATGTGACAAAAAGCTATCCCTCTCATTCAAACGCGGTTGTTCTCTTGAATGTCTCTACTACAATCAAGAGGCTTTAGAAGATTAGGTAGTTGACTAACGATCTTACTACCTGTATCTTAAATTCTTGATTCCTAATAATACTTCTGAGAAAATGATTTTTGATGCATATTATTTGGAGTATTTCCGAGTTTTTAAAATCGGAAGTACATCACAATTAGTGAGGTGTTAACTCATTCCCGGACCGAGTTAAGGCATCCCGAGTCCAATGTGGAAAGGGGTGACGAACCAGGTGACACCTATATTTTTACTGAAGCTACCATCAACGCCCGGGGATGGCTTTCATAGAATTATCAAGTCACAGTGGACTCATGAAAGCCTCAATCCATCTTCGCGATTTATTAGAGGAGCCGAAACGCCAAGAATTCGACGTTTGACGACACAGCAACAACTTAGATGCTAACAAGAATAATTTATCTCCTGATTCTATTCCCGATCAACCAGATCTGACCACCCAAGCTAATAGGCTTTGTAAAAGCTGATCATCCCTTCCACCTTTGATGACATCTGAAATTCAATAATCTAAGATGTCTCCGTTAGGTAGTTAACCTACCCGGAAAGTGCAAACACGCTAATTCAATAGTATTTAACTCCAGGTGTACGAGCGCGCTGAAAGCCCACGTAAGGCATCGAGGTAGCCTCACTTGGTAGACACATGTTTTCCAGCCTAACCGTAATTAGCTCCAATCCACTCGATAGCACTAACAAACGTTGTAACGCTTCGTTAATTGTTATTTTCGCCAAAATATTTCATATTTCTTAAATTTTGTGTACCTTGAAGGGCAATCTAAAATTATCTACAAATTGACATGGTTACACACCTTAGATAAGGATGCATCTGAATACTCTAGGATAGTTGAAAATATTCAAAATCAAAGTTCACCTGCTGAACGTAGGTGTCCAAATAATCGAGAGAGCCTTGGAAAAGTGAAAAAGTGAAAAGTCGCTCACCTGAGGTTTAATCCTTAATCCAAATGCTATAAGAATGAGGAACGAAGCTGAAGCACCATTGAGTCACAGCTTTTTCACTTAACATTTTTTCATTTGAACAGAACTTCATAGGAACTGAACTTTCGGAAACTGATAGAAGCACTTTTTCTTAAAAATAACACTTTCCCTACGACACAAAGGGGCACACTTACCTATAAACAAGAAAAATATTAGCAAGCCCAGTTCTCGCATCGAGGCTTTCAAGGTCCGCCCGAGAATTTGCAGTCCTTTCGAATGTCGGGACAATTTAAATATTCGAAACACTCGCACTAATCGGATCACTCGGAGTATCGCTAACGACATGGCCTGATTCGTGCTTTTGTCTTGAGGGCTCACGGGCGCTTTGGGAATGTGCGATAAGTCCTCTTCTTCAGCCACTACCGTCGCCAGAGTGATGAAATAAGGAATGATTGCGATTATATCTATAATGTTCATTACGTCGCGGAAGAAATTCATTTTACTCGGGCAGGCAAGGAAACGAACGGACAGTTCGAACGTGAACCATACGATACATATAGTCTCTATGAGGAAGAACGGGTCTGTGATGTCTGGAACTTCGTCTTCTTCGATTTTTGTGCCGTTGGTCGTGGTGTTGAAGACCTTATAGTGTTTAAATTCGGGAAGGGTTTCTAGGCAGAAGATGACGATTGACAGGAGGATGACGAACACGGAGATTATTGCCACTACGCGGGCCGCTTGCGAACTTTCGGGGTATTCGAATAACAGCCAGACTTTCTTTTGAAATTCATGGGCCGGCAATGGCTTCTCTTCTTCTTTGATGAAGCCCTCGTCCTCCCTGGAACAGAAAAAGTAGAAAACCACTATAGGAGAGGACAACAATTATTATAATTATTAATGTATGATTTTCGACACAAACATAAGGGAGTATAAATTATCAGAACGCCCTTGATAAATAATAAGGAGAGAGAAGAAATAGGATTTTAGACACCATTTAATGAAACGTATGTTATTAGAAAAAATCTGCAAATTCTTACACACGGGTTGGTTATTCCTCGAATGGGGGAAACAGTGGGTGTGGCGGGTCCCAGACCCATTCCAATCGATTCAGGGTCCAAAATTTAGTGGAATATGATACCCCACACGCCTAGGCACCAGAAATCCTGACACATACAAAATGGGTGGATACATACCCATTTTGACCCATAACTTCTTCCGGTGGGTACCAATCGTTCTGGGACACACATCATTGAATTCAGCGTCCAAAATTTAGTGGAAAATGATACCCCACACGCCTAGGTAGCAGAAATCCCGAAAACACATAATCAAATTGGGTAATAAATACCCAATTTGACCCATAACTTCTTCCAATGGGTGCCAATTGTTCTGGGACCCATTTTATTGGATTCAGCGTTCAAAATTTAGTGGAAAATGACACCCTACTCGCCTAGGTAGCAGAAATCCCGAAAACACATATTCAAGATGGGTGTATCTATGGGGCACTACGACACTAATTTACTAATATAATATTGAGAAAACGTAGGTAATTTAGAAGGCTATAATAATTGTATTAAATTGAATTGGATGGTACGAATAAAAAGCTCGGACAGTAAAAAGAATCGTAGGCAACTGCTCAAAATTGGTTGCTAAGTTTAACAGCTGGTTATAAACAACAGGATATGACGATGTGTTTTGTTTGTCTATTCGGCTGAAGTCACCCACATGGGTAATAAATACCCAATTTGACCCATTACTTCTTCCAGTGGGTGCCAATTGTTCTGGGACCCATTTTATTGGATTCAGCGTCCAAAATTTAGTGGAAAATGACACCCCACTCGCCTAAATCACCCAAAATCTCGAAAATCCATTTTTCAAAAAACACATTTTGACCCCTACCCCCTCCAAATTTGGTCCGATCGGGCTGAAAAGTTTCGAGGACCCATCTCGGCTGGGAACAGACCCCTGACCCAAATTTCAGATTTTTAGAACATTTTCTACTACCAAAAACGGCGTGGACAATGGACGGCGTACGGCGGACGGCGGACGGCGTACGGCGGACGGCGGACGGACATTGACCTTTTTAATCAGGACATCATGAAACGTCCAGAAAAAAATTTTGAGCCGAATCGGATAGGTTGACCATTATCATGAAAACATAGGTTGATTATTCAAGGAATAACCAACCAAAACGTGAAGTGATGGTCTTCTGAAATGTTGTACCATGAACAAGTAGTAATTGTGGTTCTTCGCTTGCCATTGATTTTTGTGTTATATATGACATGGTTTTCCCGTGATTTTCTCAGGCCAATTTATTCTTCGTGTTTCCTAATCTACAATTTTCGGATTCTGCCTCATCACTGCAACAGTAGCGAGCCAGGACTCGAGCGGTCAACATCTCAGTGCAGGTATCTTATCGCTCCGCCTTATTGCTGTTGTTTGGAATCTTGAGAGTTTCTGTCACCGCTTCGTCTCATCAAATCGAACAAGGGGATCAAAATCTCCAGGTACGATTCGAAAACGTCCTCGTGTCAAACCAGTCCCCATGACCACTTTTACCACACCAAACCCATTCAACCCACTATCCGAGCTAGACCAACCCAATGTACCTACCCAACAAATGGAAGAGGAACTACCAGTTGTTCACAAGGAAAAATGTGCCGCCCATTTACATTTACAACATCGCCAATATCAACTCATTTCTCAATGACATGAAAAATCTAGACCCTGGTTCATTCACACATCGCGCAACTGGCAAATCAGTCAAGATCCAGATGGACACTATTGATGGATATCGTAAGATAGTAGATTTCCTGGAAAAAAAATCATGCTGAATTTCACACATATCAAGTAAAAGATTGTCGCGCATTCAGAGTAGTTATCAGAGGCCTTCATCACACAACTGATCCAAAGTTGGTGATGCGAGAGTTAAAAACAATTGGATACGAGCCCATCCAAATGACAATGGCCCTTCACCCAGTAACCAAAGTCCCAATGCCACTATTTTTTCTTGACCTTAAACCTAACGCTAAAAAATTCAGAGGTATACAACTTGACACGGTTGCACATCAAGATCAAACCTCCCAAACCGAAGGCATCAGTGATACAATGTACCAAATGCCAAGCTTATGGTCATTCAAAAAACTACTGTTTTCGCCGTCCCAAATGTGTAAAATGTGAGGGAGACCATAGCACTGCATCCTGTGATAAACCAGGTAGTACTAAACCCGTGTACCAATTGCAAAGGGAACCATACAGCCAATTATAAGGGGTGTTCCATACATATTTCCCTACAAAATAATCGTCAAAAACCTTACAATATACCACTACGCACAACAATAAAACTGAAACAAGAGGAACAAAACCCAAATTCCATCTACCATTCTCACCAACCATTACAGCTAAATTATCCACATGTAAAAACTTATTCTCAAGCAGCCCGCAGTCAACCCACAATCAATACTGAGATAAGCAGTGAACCCACTATTTCAATGCTTTGCGGAAAAATCGACCAGCTAATTAATCTTCTCCAGCCATTGTTCTCAATGCTCACAGTGCTAATTCCTAAACTGATCAAATGAGCACCAAACCTTATAACAATCTCCAAATTGTCACATGGAACTGCAGAGGTCTGAATAACAAATATCACGAATTAGAGCTGTTCCTAAGACAAACTCAATTCGATATCGTCCTACTCACTGAAACGAAAATGACTCCAGATACGCACTTCTTTATACCAAGATACAGAATTTATCGAGCCGATCATCCATCCACAAATCGCAAAGAAGGTGCAGCTATCCTCATTAATAGGAATATATCACATAATGACCTAACCCCCGTTAAGGAAGATGACGCACAAGTAGCACGAGTTAGTCTATATCTCAATGGCCATAAGTTCCAAGTCTATTCCATTCAGCTCCTGATCGGGAAGGACCCAGACTACTAATGAACACAATATGGGGTATTGTACATGAGATGGGCCAAAAATTCATTCTCGGAGGCGACTTTAATGCAAAGCACCCTCAATGGGGCTCAGCAACAACGAACCCGCGGGGTAGATGGCTGCATAGCGCAGTTCCGCAACTAGGAATAAGGGTAATGCATCCTGCCGAACCAACCCATTACCCCGACAACCCAAATCACTCGCCAGACATCCTTAACATCTTTTTGGGGAAAGGAATCACCAACTCAAACTGTGAAATCATGATGAAATCATGATCATAAAACCACAAAAAAATCCTCGAGACCCCACAAGCTACCGACCAACCAGCCTGATATCAATCTTCTCCAAAATATTCGAACGCCTCATGCTAACAAAACTGATGCCACATTTGGAGACGGCAATTCCGGCATTCCAATTTGGTTTCCGCAAATCGCACTCTTGCGAACTACAACTTACGAAAACCAGGAAACTTGCCAGGGAATTTTCCTCGATACGGAAAAAGCTTTTGATCGGGTCTGGCACCCAGGCCTATTGTATAAATTGAAACCTCTCTTGCCTGATACCTACTATCGCATTATACAATCTTTCATCTCAAATCGCACCTTCCACGTGAAATGCGATGATGCGATCTCGACCGCCAAAAGTATAAGCTCGTCAGTGCCTCAAGGAAGTGACTGGGGGCCGATACTATATCTGATATACGTGAGTGACGTTCCAACTTTTCCCAACGCAACTTCATTATCTATGTTCACCGATGACCAATCCATAATCGCACAGGCTAGCTGCGGCCAAGTTGCATCAAGAAAACTCCAACAACATGTAACTGCGGTTGAGGATTGGAACAAAAAGTGGAGAACCAAAATGAACCCTCAAAAGTCGAGCACTCTCACATTTACCAACAAACGAAATTACCAAGTCAGTACAATCCTAAACAATAACACTGTCGTACCCCAAAACGAAAATATAAAATATCTTGGTATCAGGCTCGATGAAAAGTTAATTTTTGGTGACCACATTGGTGACTTGGTGAAAAGATTGAGAACCCCTATTAATTTACTCAAACCAGTCATCGGACCACAATCTCCACTCACTTTGAGCAATAAAAGACTAATTTATCTCGTAATGATATGGCCTATTTGGCAATATGGCTGCTCTGCCAGTCCCACCCAAGTCAAAAGGTCCAAATTCAGCAAAATCGTGCACTACGACTAATCACGAATGCGGAATGGTACGTGAGAAAGTCCGTGATACACTGGGATTTAGACATTTCCGAAGTTAAAGAAGTGATAGCGAAAACTTTCCAACAACAATCACATCCCACACAAACCCTACGTTTGACGGATTTGCTGAACGCCTACTACACCACCGAACTGGAAGAAGGAGACCTGTAGACCTTTGTTGCGAGCTGGCACCTGCGCCTGTCAAATGGGCTGCCGGCGTCGCAAGATCAACGACTTGTGGAGGGCTAAGGGAGTCATTTCGAGGAATTGTGCGTCGTATCAAATTGGCTGGAACCTTCCAGAACCAGGGAAGGTTCCAGAACGTTCTCGGCCAGGCAGCAGGTATAAATCGGGCCCAGAAACGCCGCGAAGTTCAGTTCAATTCGGAGTCCGGATATAGACGCTTCAGGTTATAAATAGTGCGACAACCGCGTTACAATCGTGTATTGTGATTCTGTCATTGTGTAAGTGCGCGAATGTGAACAGTGTATGTACTCAAGTGACCGATTGTTAATAAATTATTTACTAAGAACATAAATCGTTACACTTCTTACACCATAGCACCAGGGAAACATGATCTCACCATTACCTAAGAACTCAAAAACAATCTGTGATCCTATGTTAAGTTGTTATAATATTAAGAATATTGAAATATAAAACCAAACTATACTAAGCTTATTGCCAAGGACTACCGATGGGTAGATATACCTTGATACATGTGTCATTGTACTTACATGTAAGTACGTTGCTCTCAAAATATGTCCCTTGCCTACTCAGAAGGTTCGTTAGGTCATACTTATTTTCAATATTCAACACTTCGTTGTTTCGCTTTGTTTCACTATTTATTAATCCTAGGTTTATACTCTTTTAAGAAAACTGTTTTTGAAATAATCATTCAGAGTAGGGGGTAATGGTTAAACCAAATGTTCGAAATTCATTAGGCGAGCGTCGCCTCCGCTAGGTCACGCTCCAATATTTTATTTTATTCTTTGTGAAGTAACTACTTTCACCTTTTGGTTGGTTATTCCTTGAATAATCAACCTATGTTTTCATGCAAATGGTCAACCTCTCCGATTCGGCTCAAAATTTTTTTCTGGACGTTTCATGGTGTCTAGATCAAAAAAGGTCAATGTCCGTCCGCCGTACGCCGTCCGCCGTACGCCGTCCGCCGTCCACGCCGTTTTTGGTAGTAGAAAATTTTCTAAAAATCTGAAATTTGGGTCAGGGGTCTGTTCCCGATCTAGGACGGTCCTCCAAGCTTTTCAGCCAAATTTGGGCGGGGTAGGGGTCAAAATGTGTTTTTTGAAAAATGGATTTTCGAGATTTTGGGCAATTTAGGCGAGTGGGGTATCATTTTCCACTAAATTTTGGACGCTGAATCCAATGAAATGGGTCCCAAGACGATCGGCACCCTCTGGAAGAAGTTATGGATCAAATTGGGTATATATTACCCATTTTGTATATGTGTTTTTGAGATTTCTGGAACCTAGGCGTGTGGGGTATCATTTTCTACTAAATTCTGGATCCTGAATCGATTGGAATAGGTCTGGGACCCGCCGCACCCACTGTTTCCCCATTTCCCCCATGTTGAAGAAATGAGTCTCCATGCGCCTGGTCCAAGGAATAACCAACCCCTGTGTAAGAATTTGCAGCGTTTTTCTTCTTTTCATCCAGAGTAACGTACCTGCAGTAACCCTAAATCTACGCCCCTGGATCCATTTTCTGGAGCTGCTTGATGTTCTTCCATTGTGTCCATGCAACATGTTCTTTTGCCCCCAGCATTCTCTCTCGTCTCTTCAGTACGTATGCCCTAGTTTATTTCACTTGTTCTAACTTCGTGCAATACAATATCATATTGATTGGGCTCAAAACTGTCCTCTTTCTAATAAATAAATCACGTTAAACAAATATTATTGTTAATAAGTCGCGTACCTACATGAAATGATAATTTTGCGTTTGAAGCTAAAAGCTTATTAATTCGCTCATTTAACTAGGACTCCTCACCCCTACTAATTACAAAATTTTAGTATAAATAAATGTATATACATTCTACACTTTGTAGTAGAATCCGATAATAATAATTGTGCTCAACTACCAAAGTAAGGTACCATCCATGGTACTTTAGTTACTTTCTTTAGGCATTTTTTTTAAGGTACTTTACCATCCACTTACAACTGATAGGTAGGGTTCACAAAACCTTTGTAAAACATGCTGAACGGACGGAACTGCGATTCTCCTTGCAAAAACTGTAGTAAAGGTCTTTACCGCAATGCGATTCCCTCCCTCAGCTCCCACCCCCTAATGCGACGCTTCGCCGAAAACAGGGCCTCTCCACCATTTTCGGTGCCCGTCCACGTCTTACAAACGAAGGAAGTTCCAAAATGAGTCAAACACATAACAAATCTCATGTAGCAATGCGGTTTCGAAAAAGATTAAGCAAAATATCTAATATGAGGGCGAAAAGATTGATGACCAGCATGAAAACAAGGTATTGTCTAGTGAATGTTAGTTATAAACCAAAACGCTGCAAATGATACATACCACATTGATTTATTATTGAGGTGGTTCTTGCTTAATAGATAATGCTAATATCCGATGGGGTTGCAACAGGTCCAAATCAACTCAGCGATGCCGATGTGATGAAAACTAACTCCTAATAACCTTGTTGACGTTTTCAACCTAGAGCACGTGGTGAAGCCTGTCGTTACTAATTTATCTATATGCAATGGTACGCAGTACGTTATTCTGAAAGCGCTGAATGTTTTATTTGATCTGTGTGGTACACCGGCCAAACTAGCAAGCCCACTTGAGGACTTGGTTGTACAAAAAGAGCTTATTGCAGACAGGCACCTCATAAGCTAGTCCATTATGGTTGGTTATTCCTTGAATAATCAACCTATGTTTTCATGCAAAAAGGCAATCTCTCCTTCCCCTCTCGGCCCAAGATTTTTTTTCTGGACGTTTCAAGGTGTCTAGATCAATACTAGCAAATATCCGCGGTGTTGCCAGAAGGGCAAAGGTGTATTGAAAAAGGACTTCCGAAACGCTCTCTGTCGAGCAAAGTAGGGAAGCACAGAGAACCAGGGAAAAGCAGAAAGGAGACACATCTTCCAAAATGCGCTCTGCTGGGCTGAGTGCGAAAGTACGGAAAGGTATAAAAGGGGCTCGCACTACGAGAGTCAGGTCAGTTTTTGTGAAAGCAACCAAAGAAATATTCTGACTTAACAATTTGCTGGTCATTGTACTTGTTTAGATTAACGAATCAACTACAATATGGTTGCCGGGGCGATTGAAACATGAAGTAGTATGGTTCATATTTAGAGAGGCTTGGGGCAGAGATAAAAGGGGAGGTTGGTGCTCTGCTGGACCTAAAGGTCCGAAAGACTATAAGTATTGTCTTATAGTCAATGAACCGGATTCCTCAATTCCCTAAAGGAATTGTAGAATCCCACGATGTCAGTTACAAAAGGTAACTCCAAATAATTACGCTGAATACGATAAGATACCTAGGCAATAAAGTAAATTGGAATTTGGTAAATCCGCGTAAATTTACCACATGCTTTGCTCGACAGAGAGCGTTTCGGAAGTCCTCTTTCAATACACCTTTGCCCTTCTGGCAACACGCGGTACGCCCTCCACGCCAACTTTGGCAATAGACATTTTTTATAAAAGTCTGAAGTTTTCTTCAGGGGTCCCTTCATGGCTCTACTTTGTCCTCGAAAGTATTCAACCCGATCGGACGAAATTGGGGTGGGGTAGGGGTCAAAATGTGAATTTCAAAAAATGGATTTTTGAGATTTTTTGCAATCTTGGTGTATGGGGTATCATTTTCCACTAAATTCTGGACGCTGAATCCAATGAAAAGGGTCCATGAACGATTAGCACCCACTGGAAGAGGTTATGGGTCAAAATGGCTATCTGTTACCCATTTTGAATGTGTTTTCGAGATTTCTGGTACCTAGGCGTGTGGAGTATCATTTTCCACTAAATTTTGGACGCTGAATCCAATTAAATGAATCTCGAAACGATTGATGCCCTCTGGATGAGGTTATGAGTCAAAATGGGTACCTATCTACCCATTACGAATGCCTATTTCAAGATCTCTGATACCTAGGCGTGTGGGGTACCTTTTTCCACTAAATTTTGGACCCTGAATCGACGCACTGTTTCCCCCATTTTCCCCATATTTGAAGAAATGAATCTCCATGCGCCCGATTCGAGGTTTAAATTAGTCTCCATGCGCCTGGTTCGAGGAATAACCAACCCGTGTGTAAGAATTTGCAGCGTTTTCGAAATCTGATCAATAGCTCTTCTCTTTCTTTTTGACATGGGATTCCCATCTCGGCTCCTCGTCTTTTTTGGCTAGCGCATGACAAACGATGGGGTGATTTCGAATCTACTCTTTGTGATTCATAAAAAGGGACTTCAGTTAGTTTTTGTCAATAGGAATACACGGTGAAATATTATGAGCATAATATTGTTCCTCTATCTGTGATTAATTACTCATTAGAAAAGAAATTTACTTATACATATTTTTATTATTATTACTTACATTCAATACTTGTTTTATATTTATTTATATTTATTGGATAATTTGGCAATCTTGATGTTACTTGTATTATATTGTAATCGCAGAAGTTAGATTCATCTGGCTCGGTGGGAGTTAAACTGCTGCCACGGGCATTTGCCCATATAGGGGATTAATTTCCATAATTGTGACAGGCCATTAAATGGCCTGTGCTGAATTTTTTTTGTATCCCATTCTCTGTTCTAAATTTTTTTGAAAATAAAATAAAAAAATAAAAAAACCTTTCTTACGGTTTTTCTTTCTTGGTACCAAATTCGTGAGCCTTAATACACCTTTAGAATCAGGAAATTTACAAATCCACAGTATTCCACTAACATGAAGAACAGATCACGCATTTACCAGTATAAATTTCGACCGGCAATTATGGGGCAACAAAACTAATTAAAATAAATAAATAAATACAAATAAAAAAATAGTGATGTTTTTTACAAAGGTCAGACTTTTTGCCAGCCCGATCACCGCTCACCAAGATTGAGGACTGTGAGCTCTGTAAACAGAAAACAGTGGCTCCCTTCAACTAGGAAATCTAATGAAAGGAATACCTATTACCAGAAGTTCGACGGGAATACGTTGATTCTCACGTTTCAAACACCGGGTGATTTACAGCGGATGACTAAGAAATCATGGACAAATAGCGTGAGGGCTAGTAATAAACCAAGGATTCCAGAATGACTAATAACATTCAACCTAATTTAACATGCATGATACCCAACTTTCCTAGCTGACTTGACCGAAGGTAGTTTTCTTTCCAAACTACCTCGGCATGCACCTAGGGCCCTAAAACCAATTTTCATCTAGGCTTGATGGTAACGTGGCTGTTTTGTTTGCTTAAACGTCCTAACTACTTTCAAGCAGTCGAAAAGGGAAGATATCTGTTGTTAGTTCCTGGTAAGAACTTGATTGGTAAGGCGTTTGAACTACTTGCGGGCAGACCACATCAGACCACAATGTGTTGAAGGAAAACACGGATTTATTTATTTTTTAATAACGGAGTAAAAGAGTGCTAACCAATCAAAGCGGAACTAGGAAATTTATACATTGTAACTTCCTTGTTGTCTATCTTCGGTAATAACGCGTCTAAAGCATAGAAAACTTAGTCCATGTTTATTTATTTCGTTTCTCTTAAAACTGGATGTGACATTGAGATCATAGATCGTATGTAAACACGGCTTTTGAAAAGAAAAGGGAAAACGATGTCGACGATTAAATGGGAAACACAAATCCTCACCGTTCAAATACAAATAATGTAAAAATAACGTACGTCCACTCGTTTTGGTTGGTTATTCCTTGAATAATCAACCTATGTTTTCATGCAAATGGTCAACCTCTCCGATTCGGCTCAAAATTTTTTTCTGGACGTTTCATGGTGTCTAGATCAAAAAAGGTCAATGTCCGTCCGCCGTACGCCGTCCGCCGTCCACGCCGTTTTTGGTAGTAGAAAATTTTATAAAAATCTGAAATTTGGATCAGGGGTCTGTAACCGGCCTGGGACGGTCCTCCAAGCTTTTCAGCCCGATCGGACCGAATTTGGGTGGTTTAGGGGTCAAAATGTGTTTTTTGAAAAATGGATTTTCGAGATTTTGGGTGATCTAGGCGAGTGGGGTATCATTTTCCACTAAATTTTGGACGCTGAATCAAATGAAATGTGTCTCAGGACGATTGGCACCCTCTGGAAGAAGTTATGGGTCAAATGGGGTATATATTACCCATTTTGAATATGCGTTTTCGAGATTTCTGGAACCTAGGCGTGTGGGGTATCATTTTCCACTAAATCTTGGAAGCTGAATCCAATGAAGTGGGTCTCAGGACGATTGGCACCCACTGGAAGAAGTAATGGGTCAAATTGGGTTTATATTACTCATTTTAAATATGTGTTTTTGAGATTTCTGGAACCTGGGCGTATGGGGTATCATTTTCCACTAAATTTTGGATCCAGAATCGATTGGAATGGGTCTGGGACCCGCCGCACCCACTTTTTTCCCCATTTCCTCCATGTTGAAGAATGCGCCTGGTCCAAGGAATAACCAACCCCTGTGTAAGAATTTGCAGCGTTTGAATATGTGTTTTTGAGATTTCTGGAACCTAGGCGTGGGGGGTATCATTTTCCGCTAAATCTTGGACGCTAATTTCAATGAAGTGGGTCCCGGAACGATTGGCACCCACTGGAAGAAGTAATGGGTCAAATTGGGTATATATTACTCATTTTAAATATGTGTTTTCGAGATTTCTGGAACCTGGGCGTGTGGGGTATCATTTTCTGCTAAATTCTGGATCCTGAATCGATTGGAATAGGTCCGGGACCCGCCGCACCCACTGTTTCCCCATTTCCCCCATGTTGAAGAAATGAGTCTCCATGCGCCTGGTCCGAGGAATAACCAACCCCTGTGTAAGAATTTGCAGCGTTTTTTCCTTCGATTCATGCATTAAGCAGTATTAAGTTTTCGTGCTTTGCGTACTTTGGTATTTTTTTCGCATTGCAGAACTATTGACGTGGGTAGTCCCACTACCTGCATTGAGTAATTTTTTTTTGCCTAGCTCCGATTTGAGGATTTAAGGGGTGAGAGGTTTAAAATAGCACATGGAGCACGAAGCCGGAAAATTACCCCTTAAAGGGTTGTTTTTTGCAATTACAAGGGGAACCACCCTCTGAGCCTCTATGCCACTATACTCAAATGATAACTCACACGCCCAGGTGCCAAACCCAAACGACCTAAAAAGGCATTTTTAGAATATGTAGATGTTTTGAAAACCAACAAGAACCTAGAGGAGCTTTGCTAGCGGGAGTGATAACAATACGCCTTTTGGCCAGCGATAGAAAGAGGATTATATAAATGACAGGAGGGGGGCCTCGCACCCATGCCCAACAGGAACGAGAACATACGGTCAGTCAGTGGCAGGAACTTTGGGAGCGAGAGGAAGATGGACACAGAGAGCTCAATTATCATGTGACGGAATACCTCTTAGGCCTCGAGTGGTGCTACCAGTACCTGTATATGATGCACATCGAGGACTCCCCAAACTGCCTGCGCTGCGTCAACGAAGAGGACAGCACCTTTCACTCGTGCTATGAGTGCGAAAATTTGGAGACAGAATGTGAACAGATCGGCTAGGAGACGTCTAGAAATGACAAGCCCTATAAGGATATAATAACAAAAATATTCTGGAAGGCAAGCACGTCGAGGAAAGGGGCCGACAGCGGGAACGCAGGCACACGGAAACGACTAGCAAGCAGAATTTAAAAGTTAGGAACCCAACCTAAGGTAATGCCCGTCCACTGGACGCGAATTCGCGCGAAGAGGCGAAGTACGCGAATTCGCGTGAAGAGTTCAAACACTAGCATTCGTATAGGACCCCGTCCACTGGAAGCGCTGTGATCGCGCAAAGTCTGGCGAAGGCGAAGAGAACCAAACCAGTTTGTTTCCGAACGCGCGAACAGGCGGTGTCGCGAAGTAAGCGCACAGCGAAAAAAGCGCACAGGAAACCCTTTTGGCGTTCCACAATGAATATGTCCCCTATCTTCTTAGAAATAAGGAATGTTACACACACAGAAAACTAAAGATGAATTAATCTTTATCCAGGCTTTGGTCTGGCTAAATGACAATCTTAACTTTTAAAATATTTACAATCCTAACAGTATAAAATCAGCAAAAGTATAGCTTTATGCTCCCATTTTCTTCATATTTCTTAACGGTTTTTGCCAGTTTCTTATCCAAGTCGACATATGTTTTCTTCCTCTTCTTACCATCTAAGTTTAGCTCCATCCTCATGTACATGAAAGAAGATACTCCGCTTCGCCCTTCAAGCAAACTATTACATCTCTGATTTTGGGGTTGGGTCGTCCAAGAAGATTATTGATTTTATTATGCCAACCTTCCACAGCGTTCGTTGTTCGGTGTCGCCTGCCGTAGCAATTCCACAATTCAATGGGGATTTCGTCATTATGCAGCCACTGTTCGATGAAGTAGTCGAGGAAGCGAGTTAATTTTGGGTTTGCAGGAGCCTGTGAGTGAATTTCAACCCATCCGTCTTGGACATCTTCAGTTTTTAAGAAGGCTAACGCAGCACACATTTGAGTGGACAGTCTGATCTCTTCATTTTCTCTGTATTCACAAGTCAATCCAATTTCTTGTATTTTTTTCCACAAACATTTTTTAAAATGAAAGTAACACCGCTGGATTTCAACTGATGTAGCGGTGAAAGTCGGGAGGTTTGCACCTGACCTATTGTATTGCGTGATGACTCACCACAACCAGCCCCAAGTATTTATTTCCTAGTAACATAGGGTTTCCTGTGCGCTTTCTTCGCACATTTCTACATGTGCGCTTTTTTCGCTGTGCGCTTATTTCGCATATTCGAACAGGCGAACCCGGTGATGGAAATCTATACCTGCCGCACCCTTTTACCTAGCCCACATGTGTAGTCCCCATACTACTTCACTAAACAATGTACCTCATCTGTCTTTCGACCCAAAACAGCTGATAGGACGGGCGAAACTGACAGGAATTCGCGTGCAGTGGACGGGGTTTCGACGCGCGAAGAGGCGTAGAGGCGAAAACTTGCGAATTTGCCTCTTCGCCTCTTCGCGTCCAGTGGACGGCCAGCCTAAACAGGCGGGGGCTGGGCTCCTTGTGGGAAAGGGGGTGAGTTTCTAGAGGGGAAAAGTAGAGGCGGTAAAACATTAAGCCCTAGTTGTCCCTAACTATTTTTCACGCCGTTTGCCAAAAAGAGGCGGACTGAGGGAGAAAATAAGATTTTTGAAAAGACGCTTTTTTCAATAATTTCTGAATCAGAACATGAGAATCAACGTTATCTCGTCAAACTTTCGATACTTATGAGATATTCCTCCCAAGATGAAGCACCAGACAACTCGGAACGCAGAACAACCAGAGCAAGTATGGATGAGCGGGGTTGGGTGCATATAGTAGAAACCCACCTGATTGGCATCGACCTACTATGAAGAGGTAACCCCCCTCTTGAGAAGTTTAGAATTAGTTTCACGACTAAAAATCGAGCTTCCTCTGTTATCCTCGAGATGTGAGTCGTAGATCGTTTTTTCAGGCGTAAAACGGTGGTGTGAGAGGGGTTGAAGGGGACAGTTACCTTTAAGAGGATGCGTAGAAGGGACATAGCGTTAATGGTGGGGGGAGGGGGAGACGCTTTATTGCGATCATTTGGCGAAGTGTGTAAGAGAGACAACGAGAGCGAGGAGGTTCAGGGAGAAGTTGTATCTAACTGGGTGGGGCAGGATCAATACGGGCAGAGCTTAGCCTGCTGCCACGCTCCCTTATTCGCCTCCCACTCCACCGCCTCGCGTTGTATCCCGCTCTAATAACCCCCTGACTCCCACAAACCTCCTCAAGGACCCCGACCCCCCCTACCACCCACCCATCGAATTATTTCAACTACAATCTAGTGCGTCTACAGGAAAGGAATTCAAACGTCTCGACATTGCAGCAATGCACAAACCAAA
>CM033998.1:6339668-6368348 GCA_019603395.1 Cyrtorhinus lividipennis
TTCTTTACCCTTGCTGTGGAACCTGCATAGTCGCCTTTTATAATAATTGTGTATTATAATAATATGTACTCCCAAAGGTACGAGTCTCAAAATGTTATCATATTTTGAACTGTCAGCCGAAAGCGTCCTTAGTTAGGATCTCGCAACAATACAAGAGAACGCAAACGATTCATCATAATTTTTACCTGTTTCATTTTGAGCAAATTACTGACATAACAATAATCGTAATACTCCCTCAACCAGGGGTGCTCCACATTCCACCCACTGAAACCACTAGTGGGGTGAAAGAGGCAAGCAAATATCTTGTGTTCTTCTTTTCCTGTTGAGCTAACCCAGACTGCCAGGACAGAACAAGAGACATAGGAGGAAGCGTCAGTGCATATAGCACGGATATTAAACAACGTTGCCTCCCACATCCCTAACCAGGTTTATCACGTCTAGCCTACCTCATTGTCGGTTTTGGTTCGTTTTATACGCTCCGATTTGTTCCCCGAGATTAAAAACTAATTTACTAAGCAACACACCCAAAATAATTTTCACTGTGAACTCTAACGAACATCCGGAAGCAGTTAAGTCTGGAAATTGTAACCCCAAAAACGCTAAACTATGTGCGTGGTATTTGAAACCAGAAGTGAAACACCATTATTTGTACGGTGTTCAAGGTCAGTTGCCTCTATTTGTTCCTTGAGCAGTTCCAATTCTCGGATCCCTGAGACAGAAACCTCATACTTGTGAGACACGAGCGAGCGGTAAAAATGAACAGCAAACGCGACAAATATGATGAAAACGGGAATAACTATTATACAAGCCGACCAGGCGGCGTACGCTGAGAAATCATAAAACTTAACATAACATAAAATCGCGATTTCACAGAGGAATAGCATCAGGCCTAGGAGAGTTGAGAAGGCCCATGCCGTTTCGATGTACCAATGAAGACGTTCGTGAGGAGATTCGTGAACCAGATTTATAGAATGGAGATTGCACACGGCTTCTATGTTGGGGAGAATGCAGGTACTGATCATCAGAGCGAGCATGTGTACGGCTACAAGAAGAGTCGTAACGACTGCGAAGACAACATACATTTCTTTTGGCACTTGAGATTCAGGGCTCAGTTGAACTTCCACCATTGCAACCTGAAAATGAAAATCAGAATGAATGTCAATTTGAGCAAACGTTGTGGAGGCACATTGTAAGTTTGGTGTATTCAATATTAACTTCAGTGTGTCCCAATCATTACTCGTTCGGGGTTGATAGAGACATAATTTTATAATCGAGGTCTCTACACCAATTCCACCTCAACCAAACAATACTGTCTCCAAAACATGCGTTTGACAAAAAGCTGACTACGAGAGGAAGAGGTCTTTGGAGAAGCAACAAAGAGGCTAGGAGGTCATTTTTCGACAATTATACAGAAGAATCAAATTATTTAAAAAAATCTGCAAATTCTTACACACGGGTTGGTTATTCCTCAAATGGGGGAAAAAGTGGGTGGGGCGGGCCCCAGACCCAATCCAATCGATTCAGGGTCCAAAATTTAGTGAATATGATACCCACACGCCTAGGTGGCAGAAATCCCGAAAACACATATTCAAAATGGGTAATATATACCCAATTTGACCCATAACTTCTTCCAGTGGGTGCCAATCGTTCTGGGACCCGTTTCTTCTTTGGATTCAGCGTCCAAATTTAGTGGAAAACTATACCCCACACGCCTAGGTAGCAGAAATCCCGAAAACACATATTCAAAATGGGTAATAAATACCCATTTAACCCATTACTCTTCTTCAGTGGTGCCAATCGTTCTGGGACCCGTTTCTTTGGATTCAGCGTCCAAGATTTAGTGGAAAATGACACCCTACTCGCCTAAATCACCCAAAGTCTCGAAAATCCATTTAAAAAAAAAAACACATTTTGACCCTACCTCCCCCCCCCCCAAATTTGGTCCGATCGGGCTGAAAAGTTTCGAGGACCCGTCTCAGCCGGGAACAGACCCCTGACCCAAATTTCAGATTTTTAGAAAATTTTCTACTACCAAAAACGGGCGGATGATGGACGGCGTACGGCGCACGGCGGACGGACATCGACCTTTTTTGATCAGGACATCATGAAACGTCCAGAAAAAAATTTTGAGCCGAATCGGAGAGGTTGACCATTATCATGAAACATAGGTTGATATTCAAGGAATAACCAACCAAAAGGGAGGCGAATGATCCTACTTTCCGTTCAATTTTTTCGGAATTACTAATGAAATTCCTATGACAACTATATCGATTAGTGACGTTGTATACATTCCAAGAGATTAAAAAAATGTAATGCATTGATTAATTCTGTGTAAACACAGAAGCGGACGGCAGATCAATGATTCTACGGTCAGACTACGAGTATTTGATAATGATCATAATAATAAATAACAGAATGAGAAACGATTTTTTTTATACAAAAGTTTATAAACAGTGCTAAAATCAAAGATTCATAAAACTGACTCGTGGGCACGTAAATAGAGAGCCATAAATCGAAGTACTTAACAGGAAGTTTCAATTTTTGGTTGGTTATTCCTTGAATAATCATCCTGTTTTCATACAAAAAGTCAATCACTCCGATTCGGCCCAACATTTTTTCTGGACGTTTCAAGATGTATAGATCAAAGTAAGCAACTCAAAACTTTTCAGCCCGATCGGACCAAATTTGGGCGGGGTAGGGTCGAAATGTGTTCTTCGAAAAATATATTTTCGAGATTTCTGGTACCTAGGCGTGTGGGGTATCATTTTCCACTAAATTTTGGACCCTGAATCGATTGGAATGGGTCTGATATCCTCCACACCCGCTGTTTCCCCCATTTTCCCATGTTCGACATTTTTGACAACTTAGGCACGTGGGTATTTTCTAATTCATTTTGATCGCTGAATCGATCGGAGTGAGTCCTCATGTTTCTGGTCCGAGGAATAACCAACATCTGTGAATGAATTTGCAGCGTTTCTATTTATTATTATTATTATTATTCTTTTTTTAACTGGCCCACAGTTGCGGTAGAAAATAACTGGCTTTTGCAACCGACCGATGAGTATAATGCACATAATGCTGTATTATAACGATACGTATTACAATCAACAATAATTTCCCATGTATTGCCGCACCTCTCAACAAGTTTCCCCAAGAAGTTCTCGATACGTTTTTACAATGTTCGTAATCATTACTAAGTAATACAAAGGTAGGAGGAGACCTTTCTAGAAAACTATATTAACCTTGTCCACTTTATACGACACTTAACAATATAATATCTTCGGCAACTTGCAGCTGCATACTTGGGGCGGAAGCAATATGGGGGAAGGCCACGCGATCATCAGTAACTGCACACTCGCTCGAATAGGAAGGGAAACCAGATTGAGGAATAATCACCATTGCGAAACCAGAGAGAAGAGCAGATGTTTTACTCGAAGCCTTCAACTTGGCACGGCTCAGCTGGAGCTTCCTCCACGACAGATAGCTGGGGGAGTTTGGTCCATCACCGTCAGTGGACATTTTCTGAAAAACCAACGAAAACGAATTACTTACACAAAATACATACTGGAAGAAAAATTTTCTCATGTTTCAAGTTTAGAAATGGATCTTATAATTCCTTACCAATTTCGATTAAACCAGAATAAATAGGAAAAATATTTTGGAAAAAAGAGTAATAGTACGTAGTAGCTTGGTACAGAGGCATGCGTTTAAGCGAAGCGTAAGCTTAGAGCCAAAGCCATGAATTTTTTTTAATTGTATGTTTTTTTACGTAGTTACAACGTAAGAATACAGAAACAGCGAAATAACTACACAAAGAGGAAACAACCACACACCATAGAAGAAGCTCGGCCATCAAGTATCTGATGTAGCTACAGGCGTCAACATTAGACAATTTTTATTTGTTTGTTGTGTTAAGCAACTACCTACTTTCACTTACCATAAACACCTTCATTTAATAAACAACTTTAGGGCTCCACAGTACCCAGAGTCCGGGTATTCTTCTAGATGTACGTATCTTGAACATGTTGCCTAGAATCCTGATTCTATTTCAGCATCTCACGATCTCCCAATAAACCTACTTTTTTCCTGGATTATTCAACAAGAGAATCCGGAAATCATATCTTTACCCTCTAGAAAAGAAAACCAATAACGCGACAATCATAAGCTCCCAGACGAATACTGCAGTGACGGAATGTATGAGTAGTTTCAACGATCGATATTTTGTTCAAGTATAATAGATAATCACAGTACGTAAAATAACGTATTCATGCAGGCAACATGACGAAAATCTTGCATCATTATAGCTAGGAGTTATAATCAGTATGTATCATAATCAATGATGACACCTTGGGAAGACGATATACGGATGTTTTTAATCATATGAATACATAATATCATTTTTCAATTCCAATTTCTTCGACAAACATGAACGTTGAAATTACCTTCGACATATTACTAGACGTTAAATCCATGAATTTCAATGTTGATAGCATAAGCGGATAGGAATGAAATCGCCGGTATACTAATAAACTACTGAGTAATAAGCACGAAGAGTAGTATCTTTACTGTTTAACAGTAGAGGAAAAGGAAGATTCAGATTATATAACTGAGAAATATTCACTTATAATTTCACTTCTGACAACTACTGGGATTCGCGAGCTAACTAAATTTGATAAAATTGAAAATATCCCGATACTTGATTAGTTATCAATCATTATTATGTATTATCATTGTACTTTAATGATCTTTTACAGTGATGATAAAATATTCTACGGTAAGTACATAGAGTTAATATCATCAATCAGATCGGAAATATGTCAACAAATGCACTTTCGGAGAAAGAGGAGATTTGGGAGGGAGAAGATAGTGATAACAAGGAAGCAGGCGCTTGAATCAATGTGAGTTGAATTCCGGAAGTGAATGAGGCGTCCAAAATTCGACCAATGTTTGTGACGTGCACGAACACCAAGGTGGGTAGTGGGGTCACCTCAAGTCAGTGATATACTTTAGTGAGGATATTACGTTACGTCATAAGCGAAGAACATGCGAGGAGTCATCCCGAACGGAATTTCCAAAGAGAAGAGGAACCAGTATGATTCATTAGCAAACAACTCGAAACTTGCCTACTTAACTCAACCGAAAGGAAATGAAACCAGGCTATCGGCCATCTAAAAACATCCCTGAGATGAGAAGCACTAGAAGTAGACGGATTGGATTATAACGTCCATCAACGACGTATACAGCTCCAACAAAAAACAAAAAGCTGGGCTTCATATACAACCACATAGACGTCACTCTCAACCACAGTGCAGCGGAAAAAGCCAGGATTTTCCATATTTCAATAATAAATGAAACCTCACCTTAGATGTTAAAAGAAATGCATTTGCGCCTTTAGGCTAAAAAATGATCATACCTACATGGGCCGACCAAGCATACGAATGATTTGCAATGAACTATGTTATATATAAACAAGTATTTATTATTTTTTTTTTTTTACAGGGGTTGGTTAATTCTTGGACCAGGAGCATGAAGACTTGTTATAACCGATTCAGCGTGCAAAATTTAGTGGAAACTGATATCCCACACGCCTGGGTAGGGTACCAGAAATCTCGATAACCCACTTTCGAAAGAGGTAGATTTTGAGAGATTGGGCTGAAAATGAGCTCAGGACCCAAAGGGAGTATACTAATTACATTTAATTTACTTGAATGTTTTTTTCAACACTTAAAAACGTTTAAAGTTTGATAAGGCTTGAAAAAAAAAATTTTTTTTTATGATGGACGAATTGTAGAAGGGAGTGCGTGTAATATAACAGAATAATAACCAAATGACAGAGTTCGGTTATTTTGAATATCAGTTTTACTACTTTTGATTATACAAAAAGATAAGAAGAAACATTCGTGCAAATGATTACGTATGTATTATTTATAATAAACAATATTTCAGAGACTGCAATGTTTGGTTTCAAGTTGCTCAATATCAACTGTGACAGAAACACGAGAAACCCTACATCCGTAGTGCATGAAGTTTTGATTTCGATTTCAGTTGAACTATTTCAAGAGGTATAAGTGTAACCCTCTTGACCTTCCGCAGTATCTTATCTGGACGAGGAACGTTTAGCAGCTAACTGCCGTTCGAGAATGAATCACCGTCCCCTCTTAGAAGTTGTGATGTACACGATTCCAGCGCGCGACACAGCCTTATTATGGTAGTAACAAACTGATTTCCAATCGAGTCACAACTTGGACGCTTCAAGAATTAGCGGAAACGAGAAAATCGTGAGTTCACATCCGGTATTTTAAATGCATGAGAAATGTCAAGTCACGTGAGGTTCGTTGCCGCGTAGAATGGTTTGCGGGAGGAGTTCTATTTACCTTGTATTGCGGTAGGTTGGTACGCTGCACATTCTGTCATATGACTTACCTACTATTTTTTCCTATCAGGTATCAATTTTGTTCCTCCTAATCCACCTATTGTCCCCACTTCATTTTAGTTCAGCTATGGTATCGTGCAAATACTCGTACACGATGCAAAAGTTTAATTATGAAGACACTGGTCTAGGGAATCCATTTACATTCTGCATTAACACCTCGTTTCGAATGATTATATTAGAATGATAGGAACATAATAGTTTTGAGTTCAAACCGATCCAGACCAAAGTGAAAATTCAAGTTCTCAAAACAAATCACGCAACTTACCAGAGAGAGGAGTCTGACGGTTAGTCAATCTTAGCAGTTGGCACGATTGAATGATAAAGAAACAAGTGTGAGCGGCGCACGCAGACTTGACAAAGAAAGATGTGTTAAATGCGCCTTCAAAGACAGAAGAGGAAGCGCTGACAAAGATAAAGCATGTCAGCACATCTTTTATTGAATGAGATGATCTTAGATAGACAAAAGAAAACCCCTCAAGTTGTGTAGGGATGACCGTGGCATAGAGCCTATTAATTAATGGTAATTCAAAGTTGGAAGTGGTATATCATAAGCACAAACCAGGTTTTCTGAGTTTTGGAAATATTAAAAACTTTAAATGCAATCATTGCGCGAATAAATTTCCTTTTTTCAGCGAAATAACTGAGGATAATTGTGAAGCAACTTGTTTAACTCTACACGAACGAATAAATTAACTAAGTTGGGAAAAACTCGTAAACCTAACACCACTTTACTTCATGAACAGATAGGTGTGTTATTCCAACAAGAATAAAAACTAAAATTACATCCTAAAAACCGACCGATTTTTACCTAAGCGAATCATGCTTTGTCAACTGATACGGTTTCAAATCCAAAAGGAAATAGCAACTCAGCAATTAGTTTTAGAGCGACTCATTTATGTAGTAGAGAACTGATCATTCCCGAGCACGATGACACCAACAGCGTCTCGAAATATAACTACAATAACAGCGTCAACCTGCTAATTTGCATAGAACCTTCGAATACGACGGCACCGATATTTTATACTCAAACCACTCTCCGATTGGCTCATTACTAGGAATCAGAGAGGATGAAAATATAAATTAACAAAGAAGTATTCATAAATATTTATTTTTGATGAAAACAATCGAATCAAGGTACGAGTACAAGTTCTAATAACATCAGCTAGTTATCTGATTCTTTTGAATGAATTACTTCATAAGAGAGTAAAGATGACCTCAAATCCATTGTATTCGGCGATAAAGTGAGCTAATACATAATACAAGAACAAAGATCGATTCATACGAACAGGTTGTGGGAGGTGTATTGACCCCGAACTATAACGAGTCAGTTTGAAAGAATGTCTTCTCCTAGGGTCCACTAGAGTCGGCTGTTTTTGTGTCTACATTCCGGGAGTGCACCTAATATAATTAATTATCCATGAATATGTTATTAAGATGGAGAATCAAAATACGTTCAATCTAGGGTTAATTTCACGTCCATTCAAATCGAATTTGCCATCGAGTTTATTTGAAGGGGTAAAGGTGAGCATGTCAAAACTGAATTTACAATTATATTGTTTATTTTTTTTTATATCATTCAAAAAGTGATTCGCAAAATCCATTGAAACCACTTCTAGACCCAACAGTAGATTCAAACGCTCAGAAAACCCATTTCAAGAACATGGGTATGTTGAAAAAAAGTGCAACTAGCAGTCTTTAAAAATGTAATAATGTTAGCCCCGAAACGTAATTTTACCATCTTACTCAGTCATTATTGGACGCCATACCCACACTGGAGGGAGGAGGGGGTCAGAAAAACACTAATTTGTGCAATAGGACAACCAAATGAACTTGTACGGCAGGGATTTATTTGATCTCCTTTTACATCTGAATTTACGTATTTTTTAAAAATAGATACATATCTCGTCGCAAAGGAATCTTTTTCTAAGAAAAAACAGCACGATGACAAATAACCAAACCGGAAACATGGTCTTCAGATGGAATGCCAAAGACTTGAACGTACAAACTAATGCGGTTCTGAAAGTGATTCAACCATTAGTAGTCCAGGTGAGTTGTAATAAAGTGTGCATGAATATGTGACAATATTAATCAAAGAGCAAAAGTGCTTGTGCTTGATGTAGAGAAACGTGTTTGATGTAGAGGAATTGATGGATCTTCAGAATGATAAATTTTTATGGCCGTACTGTACCAATAAAAAAAATGATATCAGGAATCTACTTTTACTATGTTAATGTACCTAAATGTACTAATGTGTACTAAAATGTACTATGTGTAAGCATAATCAAAAGAAATTATTGTAAGACAGTCCGTCAAAACCCGTTGAATTTTAGGTCACTACTTTGATGAATACCAAGACGCAGAAATCGAGAGCCAGAAAGGGAAGATCCAAAAAAGCGCATGCACTAGTAGCGGCCGTTGATAAGGCTACGGAGAATTTCATCAAAACCGGTATAATAATTGCGAATGAGAATCCCGATATCAAAGAACAAATGCTGGCAGCAGTAGAGGAGGTCAAGATAGCAGGTACCACATAACCCTTAAACGTCTAAGTTGTAAGGCAAAAAATAATTTGGAAAAAATGTTGGAAAAAAAATATGTTCTCCTCAGAGATCTAATCCTTGTCATTCACTTAATACCATAGAAATATAGAGCCCGCAGCTGATAATTTTTGCAACTGACAACAGTGTCCCCAATTCACCTTATAGAGAAAAATTTCTCATTGTTTGTAAATTGATAGGTACAGCAATGAGTGAGACATCAACGGAATTCGCGAATGATCCTTGCGTGTCAGGGAAAAGAGTTGCAATGGGAACAGCTGCCCAGAACTTGCTTTACGCAGTAACCAAATTGTTGATCCTAGCTGACATGGTTGATGTACAGTTTTTATTGAGATCATTGAAAGTGGTAAGTACAACTAGCCCAAATATTTTGCAAGAAAATATGATAATTTTATCAAACTATTGGGAAATTACGGTTGATAAACAATCTTTCTGCATTGCAGGTGAAGGATGGGGTTGACAAAGTAGCCAACTCTTCCAATCAAAAGAAATTATTGGAAAATATGAAAAACTTTGATGAATACACAAACAACTTGATCAACCAAGCAGGCCAGAGGCAAAATGATCTTCGAGACCCTAGATCCAGAGATAATTTAGCAGCAGCAAGGGCAGTGCTCAAAAAGCATTCGACGATGCTTTTGACAGCGTCCAAGGTGAGAACTTAGGCCTGTCTATAAAAATTATCAAATAATAGGTAGGAGGATGAGCCTTTTTTTGACAGCTAAAAAGTACTAACAACTGTGTACTGGTAGAAATGTACGCCAACTTCCTCAACTGATTAGATCTTTACCTAAAGCTTCTGCTCTACCTAAACAGTTCAATTTTCTTTTCAACGTGGTCCAGATTTTCGTGAATCATCCAGGATTAGCCGAAGCTAAAGCTAATCGGGATTACGTTGTAAAGCAAGTATGCGAAGCAGTGGACACAATAAACAATGTCACAAAAGGTGCCAAGGGGGAAAACACTACCGAACGTTACGAAGGCTTAGGAAAATTAGCTCAAGCATTCAACGACCTTGATGTAAGTACATATTGAAATAATTGCTTACCAGCAAATAAATGACAAAACAACGAGGTGATTGTATTTGCCAAATAATTCTTCTCTAAATAATTTTGAATAGATAATTAATTTAAATACATATTTCTATGTTAATTTTTTGTCCTAAGTAGGAATCTTAACATTAATATAATATTCTTAATTTTTTAGCGAACAATGGATTCGGAGCCATTAGCAACTAAGCAAGTACTGAAAGGACCCTCCCTCGAAGAGTGTTTGGAGAGCATCATCAATGAAGCTTTCCTGATAGCTGATTCGCCTTGCACAACAGACGACAGACGAGAAGGCATATACGCAGAATGCAAAGCAGTCAAGAAGGCTCTACAGGACCTTCTCTCAGAATTTGAGACAAATGTAAAAACTTAATTGATTAAGTACTTTCCTAAATGTTTCTAACTACATGTATTAAGTGGGACAACTATTTGTAGTTCATTTAGAACAATGACAATTATTTGTATGTATTACTAATTGAACTGCAAATAGTCGCATCACATCAAAGGGATTTACTATACCTGTACGAAATTAAGGGTAAACCTTAGGGGTAACCTGTGCTGCAGGTATACCCTAATAAGATTCTTGGCCATTCATTCAGTATTTCGCGATTGTTTTAATTACAGATGGGAAATAAGGCATTTTCCGATCGTGAACTGGCGAAGGAAATGAATCAAGAAGCTATAGGGAAAATGCAGAAAAAGACTCGAGAATTGAAACGAAAGTTGCAAAAAACAGTCGTGGACCAAGTATCTGACAAGTGAGCCAGTCATTCTCAAGTGACACATTGCTAGTTTGCACGATCATGAGATGAATATGTACTTCACAAAGTTGAAACATTATGTTTAGCTTTCTGGATACAACTACACCCCTGGAGGAGTTGATAGCAGCTGCAAGAGAAGGGAACAAGAAACTTGTGGAAGAGTGCGCAAAAGTCTTTGCGGACCAGGCCAAAACTTTGGTGGAGGTGAGCAAGCGCTCAAAAGAGAGCAAAACTAATCACAGAGAACTAAGGATAAGAATCACTCTGTCGAGGTATAGGGCAAAACAATTACCATTCTCAGTCAAATACGATTCTGATTGTACTAATAGGTAGCCACTTACGCGTGCACTCTGTCTAATAATGAAGAGGGCGTCAAAACAGTGCGTTACAGCGCAGCGCAAATTGAAACCCTGTGCCCTCAAGTTGTTAATGCAGCGAGGATACTCACATCCTTACCAAAATCTCAAGAAGCAGAGGAGAATATGCATGTCTTCAAGGAAGCATGGGAAGGACAAGTGAGGACTCTGACAAGAGCAGTTGATAATATAACCTCAGCCAGAGAATTTTTGGCAGTGTCAGGTCAGATCCAACACTTTACTAATTATACAGATGGAAATCAAACAAAAAAGCAGCTGTTCTAACAAGAAGCCCTATGATTGTTTTACAGAAAATCTTATATTGGACGACATAAATAACTGTTCTGTAGCGATTCAAGAAGGGAATCCCAGTTATTTGAGCATAAGTGCGTCTGCAATAACTGGAAGGACTGAAAGAGTTGCCAACGTCGCTCTGGCCCAGATCCGAAAATTCCACGCTGGGGAATACTCATCACAAGTTATGGAAGCTGTCAACGTCCTCAGAAACGAAGGTAGGTGGAAAATGATACCTTATAACCAATATCTACAAGGAATACACACTGAGCCATCTTGAACATCCTCCATTAATTCTCCTACAACTTTTACCCGCTCAAGAGACATTTTAAAATTTGTTTTTAAAGCTCTTGATGGTCCTGTATAATTATGGTCCCTTCAATGTCCAAATTTGCTGTTAGCCCCTCATTGAAACATTTCCTAGGCTCGCCAGCAAAATGTAGATGATAAATGCTTTTTTGAACCTAACTCCGTTTTTGTCAACAGTGATGCCGAACTTTGCTCAAATGGTGGACATTGCGATTGATTCCATGACAGCAAATCCTATAAAGCCAGTAGACCAGAATAAATTTTTGTATGGTTCCTACTTGGTTTACGACGGAGTGAAACGAGTAACTAAAGCGGTGAATTCTAACAAAGTAAGGGACAAAGCAGGCCCTTTAATTTTTTTCTTCCACTTCCACATTTCCTTCCCCTATCTTTCCAGTTATGAAAGACATTTCTTAATTATTTACTACACAAATTTTCACATTTGTGATTTGTGATTTTCAAAGTTGATTTTATTATGTTTCTGTAAAAACCAAAAGGAGCACAGCCAAGAAGAAGGTGACGAGAGTAAAGAGACTGAACAGCAACTAGGAACGAAAATGGAAGAAGACGAGGAGGAGGAGGATAACGAAATAACAGAAATGCGAACAAGCCGTAAGGAATCGAACCATGCTTACAAAATAGCATTATTGAAAACCTGTTCAAAATCAAACTCTCTTTTTTTAACAGTTTCAGACTTGATCCTTCTGGCCAAAGACATGTACAAAATTATGACTGACATGACAAGTTTCACCAGGTAAGCCCAATGGTAAAAATGCGCTCCACCTTTTAAACAATGGAGAGAGAGGTGCCTCTTCTTTCAAGAGAAACAATTTCACTTAGTTGGAAAGAGGGGGGGGGGGGGGGTGAGTTGTTTTAAAATTACAGGTTGGGATAGTGTGATTGTCTAAAGGTATTCAGTAAATAGTATAGTTAGAGAATCTCATATGGGATTGATGTACACTACAAATGAGTGTATTGAATTTTGAACTGAATGAACAAAAGTATTCCTATTTTACTAAAAAATCATATTACAAGATGTAAATTGATTTTAGCGATGAAGGACCTTTGGAAACATCGATGGATGTCATAAATGCAGCCAAAAAAATATCTGAAGCTGGAACCAGATTTGACAAATTGGCAAAACGAATTGCCGAAAAATGTCCAGAATCAGCAATGAAGAAGGACATGCTAGCATACCTACAACAGATACCGCTGTACTGTCATCAGCTAAACATCACATCAAAAGTGAAAGAAGGAGTACAAAACGCTGGTGGAGGAACAGCGAAAGAAGTAAGAATATCATTTGTCTATGAAGGTATTGAGCGTAAATTTGAGAGATGATGGGAATCGTGATTGACCTGACTCAGGCAAGTACATGTATCTCACCCCTGCTGCAACAATATTCGTACAAACTCATAGTGTGATCAGTATATCTGCTCACCAAACACATCATAAACTAAACTGTCCAGGACCCACCTCAATTGGTCAAATTTCGTATTAAAAATTATAACCCAAGACCTCTCTGAAACATGAATAATCCCATGTTCATAAAACTTTTGGCCTACACCCCCTAGATAGCCCAAATTGAGTCTACCAGCGATTTTGCCACCATTACAACAGGAAGTGCTAATACTTCATGGCTAGACAGCTGGGTGACACGTATCGCGACTGAACCGTTAAAAATGATTTTGTTATTTATCTCTTGAAACCCTATGATTTGGTTCCAGCTCGACAGTGTAACATCATTGGTACAAACAGCAAAGAACCTGACCAACGCAGTATTCCAAACAGTGAAATCATCCTACGTTGCCAGCACAAAGTATAACAGAAGAGCTAACGTGCCAAGTAAGTTGTAATTAACGAAAAAAAGTCGTGATAGAGGAAATCATTAGTAAACTACAACAAATCAGGCTCTCCACTGCTGACGGCAAGAAGGAGCCGAGGAACAGGCCTCAAAATTGCCCGAGTTTGAGAAATGGAAGACAAGTTTTGTTAAGAACAGACCGATTCAAACCATTTGGTACCGCAGTCCAGATAACCGCGTGAAGGGCCTCTCAGGGCAGGCAAGCAAACCAATATTGGATATGAGTGGAGCAAAACAAATAATTTCAATCGCCTAACAGGCTATAGGCACTGGCCAGTGCTTTGGTTTGACGCAGAGGTATTCAATCGAACACAGAGGAGAAATAGAGTTCCAAATCACCGCGGATGAGTGCCGATCGAGTTGGAGTTGTTGTGGGGCTACATCACAACGAAATTGTTCCCTCCAACCAAAAAATAGGATATTCGATGAAAACTTTTAGTTAAGTTATGAAGCGAAAGGGTGGGAATGATTCAAGGTGGGTAACTACATTGTATTTATAATAATGAAAGAGCTTCAACATCAGGGGCTTTATATGAACTGTACAATACCTATGCATAAAGTCACAGATGAATATAAAGTTAAAGGTATACAAGTCGGGGCAGTTGTTTACATGTATGAAATAAGAGATCACCTACTTATTGACGTGTATATGCATTTGATTGTGTGAGTAGGCACGATATCGTGAATAATAAAAAGGAGTGACAACGGATGTACCACACAACAATAAGCGACAACACAGTAAATGCCAACGCCAAAGCTTGACCCAGCGAAAAGGAAAGCCACTACCGACTGAGCAACGCAATGCAAACTAGCTAAATACCAAGTAGGTAGAAGTATGTACAACTCGAATCAACGACGATTTCACATTATGCTTACCCTGTTGTGTTGGTAAGGCAACCAACTCTTATTGGGAAATAATCGCAAGCTTCCTCGTGAATTATCTAATGTATATCGTCCAGAACTATTGGAAGAAGAGGACATGGAAGAGTTAGCGAAGCCCTTCGTCACTGTACGCATTGAATCCTCTGATTGGAACAAAGAAACCCAAGAGTTAGAAACTGTTTTTCAACGAAAATAAGCTGTAAAGGCAAGTTGATTGATATTAGGTGCCAAATACAGCTAAGCAGTCTAGATTAGACCGCAATAATACATTTACAGCACAGAAACCTACACAATGATGATTCATGGCCTTGCCTTCGAGGAAAACCTGTGTGATTTGTGAGAGAACGTAGCTCAAATGACTGGAACGCGGCAATCCAGGAACTGTGGTATTATTTATAGAATGTTGATGAGTTGGTGGTAATTACCTCATGTGTCAATCCTTGTTCTCAATTTCTTGACGACTCTCGTTCTTTGAACGTACGTGGGCTTTATCGTCACATCACACTAACGAGGAACACATCCGGTTGTAAACTAACCAGCCATCCATTCGGTATTCTCTGAATTTATTCTTATTTTGAATGGAAATAATTTGAACTGATGGTTCAAACAATAAACAAATAACTCAATGATTGATCGCAGTAACGAAAAAGAGAAAGTTTGCAGCTGCCTGATTTGGTTGGAGGACAGAAGGTTATATTATCTATAGTCAGGTTATGATAAAGTTCTTCCGGATCACGACTCCGGACTTTCTACGGACATTTAATTCCATACTGATGATCAAAAGTGCAGCATGGACGACACATCAGAAATGTGGGTTAAAGACGGATTGGTGGACCGCTTCAAGGAATCCCATTGCCTGCAGCTTTTTGCAGTCATAGACAACAGCGCTTACCGCCTAATAAATTTAATGTGTTTAGGCCTGCAGATACAGCAGCAAAGTATGTTAGGAATATTACTATTACTATTGAGTTCATTGAATAATATCGTAGGGTAGGTGTGAGTCATAGGTAGGTAGGAGGATTTTTACTTCTCTTGATAGTTGTGTTAAAGAAGATCGTTATTTGATGGTAAAACTAGGATTCAGACATAAAAAGACATTGTTATTAAGACTGCGGCGCAAGACCGCTAAACATGTTATTGAAACATCTTTTTCCAGTTATGGAGCAATGTATTGTACAACATACTTTCTATTGAAAATTCAGAAGAAACAAAATTTAAAATTAAAATAAATAAAATAAAACCTCTACAAGATAGGTAAGCCGTGCGTTTGGGGTAATTTCTATGAACTTGCCACTTAATTAGTCAATATCGGAAATTCGTCAGATTGCCTACCCTCTTGAATCCAAGCCCTACGATATACGGTTGCCTGGAATTACGTACTTATTTGGTATGGTACCTATTTTACAAAAATATCAACCTTTCTAAGAAAAATTATCATTTTAAATTAACATATCTCAATTACCAGATACTTGGGCGTTTTATTCTTGCACATTGAGCACAATTGCGAATTAAGGGATTTTCCCAACAAGAAAAAGTGGAGCAACTAAAGCTGCTTCCACGATGATGCATGACTAAAATCGCTGCTCACCAGGAAAAAAAAGTGTTGCACATAAAGTATCCTCTGTCTAGTAGTTCACCTATGTAGGTAGGCATAACCGCCTGACTTTCTGTCCTTACAAAGGGAGAGACCGTTTTCCAGAGGGGGGGGGGGGATTGTTTGTGATGAAAAATTAGTAAACATGATCTGTTTAATTTTAGAGCCAAACAACTGATGAAATGAATAGAAGGCCCCAAGACGATCACCTGCACTTTCGTCCTCCAAAGGTATGTTGTTCTGATCGTACTCAATTTTTTCATCGCGGCATGAAATGCACCATGCAATTATGAATAAATATTCAACAATTATATCAATACCCAGTGACAAATCTCCAACTAATTTGTGCACCTAATGCTTTCAGATCGTTTCACGGTACTTGATTGCTGGGACAGTGGCCTACATTGCGGGATGGACCCTCTTTGGTTTCCATACTGGGAGTTATATTGCGCTGCTCATAGACATGGACCAGCAAGATGAGAAGTAGGTGTAGCCTTCATACCAAAGTACTACAACTGAGCGGCAGTTACCTAATGATTTCACTAAATAAATGGATACTGTAAGTGTAATTAGCACATGGAAACCGTTGAAATACAAGATTTAATAATTTAGTTGATCAAGAAAAAGTGGGTATTTTAAAAATAAAATATATTGCTCATACATCACCATTTTTATCCGTTATCTGGCTAATCTGACTAATGGGAAAACATGAGGGAAAAATACAAAGACAAGGATGACACCTCAATAGCATGCTCAGTTGATAATATATACTTAAATGTTTTTTACTTGATAACATTCAATAAACTCTTGTATTGGCCCTATATAAGCTTTTATACGTGGACAAGACCGTAAAATTGCTATAAATACGAATGTAGGTACACATTACCTAATGAATTTATATAATTTATTACAGCCTTAAAACAATACTGGGAAAAAGCACGGGTTAATACATAACCAGTTTTAAACAGGCACTTGAACCAGTCTCAACGTTACTCACGAGTAATATTTATGGTACCATTTCTGGGTACGAAAGAATCGGTACATGTTCTGAATTTAATACTTTTTTTCTCATTTTCTTCACAAGTATAAATGAACCAAGCAAGAGCCAAAATCGTGCTGAAATACCCCGCAGCACGCAGGAAGAGGCGAAGGAGGAAGAAACACTTAAACGGCAGAATGATAATAATACTGAGTTGACGTTCTAATATTCAGAGATGCAACCGTCATCTCAATTTGTAAAATGAAATAAAAGTGTTTCCGAGGGTGCCAGTACAACCGGATGGACGGCGTGAATCAACATCTTAGCAAATCCTCCGTGTAAAATCCAAAACATCCTACTATATTTGAAAAAAAAAGAAAAAAAAAAAAAAACTGAAACATCGGATTATAGAAAACGTTTATCATGTTGTGTCCTATTACCTCGGAAGGTAGAACTGAACTAAAAAAATGTCATGATCATCGACCAGAAAAGAATACACCATAAAGTAGTATACAAATCACAAATGAATAACTGTACTGAATGAATGTCAAATGTTTCTGAGGTCTTTCTGAGAAAAGACTAATTAAGATGGGCGGAATAATTCATTAGGAAGGATTAATGGTGACGTGAAGATCTACTGCATTTGCCAGCTCGACAATTTGGGCAACGTTTACCACAGTTTGGGCTGCAGCAGTGAAATCATCAACAGGGATCAGCTTTAGTTGAGATTTTTGAATAAGTGCTTTCGCTTCCTTGGTGTTAGTTCCCTGGAAAAGTAAAAGCTTGAAAACGTAAGGAAATAATTACAGTACATACTCGGGTACAACGTATAAGTACGGTACAAGTCGGGTTAAGAAGCACAAGTTTGTCGGTAGGAAGTAGGCATGGGTTATTGGGTTCGTCAATTACGCTCTCAGAGACTTTTTATGAAATAAAAATAATAAGCCGATCAATTGCCGTAATATGTAATTCACCTGAAGTCGGCAGACGACCGGTACTTTCAAATCAAGTTCTTGCGTAGCATTTATGATGCCTTCTGCAATTACATCGCAACGCATGATGCCTCCAAAGATGTTGACAAAAATAGCAGTCACCTAAATGACAAAAAGCTTTGAATTTACTTCAAGGAATACATTTGTTGAAACATTTCATCGTTTTAACATGTTACAAACCTTAGGGTCTGAAGTAATGATTTTCAATGCTTGTGTTACTTGTTTGGATGTCGCTCCACCTCCCACGTCCAAGAAATTCGCAGGAGAGCCCCCGTTTATTTTGATGATATCCATAGTAGCCATAGCGAGACCCGCACCATTGACCATACATCCAATGTTCCCTGGGAGAAAAACGATCAGAATAATCCATGTGAGGAGAGACTACAATTAAGGGAAGAGGAGTTGATCCTTCATTTTAGGAATTATAAGTGGGCTAGTCAGGAGCGAGGATCACTGCTACCGAACATATCTAAATGAAACCGAAGCTGTATTATGATTGTTATTACCATCTAGGGAAATGTAGTTAAGGTCAAATTTGTGGGCAGCCACTTCGCGAGCGTCTTCCTGAGTGAAATCTCGGTACCCAAAGACCTCTTTTTGCCGGAACTCCGAATTATCGTCAAAATTCAACTTTGCGTCCAAACAAAAAACTGAAAGAAGGTAGGTATATAAGTTTCAGCAATGCTGATAATGTCACAATGTGTAGACAAGATAGGCCCAGTAGACGTCAATAGTTAAGAAAAATGTTCAGCATTTTCTAGTGAGAATGGAAATACGCGCACAAACTTACACTTTCCTGAAACGTCCTCGGTAAAAGGATTCACCTCAACCAAAGTGGCATCCCTCTTGATCATCAAGTCATAGAGCTTGATCAGAAAGTCCGCTATTTCAGTTTTTCTCTCCTCGAGCCCGACGCCAACAGCCACTTTTTCGGCAGTCTCTTGAGTCAAGCCTAGAAGGGAAAATAAAAAAGAACACTGACGGTTAGTGGAACCTTGCAAATTATTATTATTATTATTACTATTATTATATAAATTTTTTATTAGGAAAAAACTGACCTTGCATGATGTCAACTGGAGTGTATTTTATTGCAGAGGGATTTTTAGCGGCTACTACTTCAATTTCAACTCCACCTTCTGAAGAACTGATAATGACGGGGCCCTTCAGGATCGGATGTAAAAACACTTCATTAAGTATCGCTAATGAGTACGAGTACCTATCAATGATGAGAACGAAGTCACTGGGCAATAAGAATGATGACATTCAAACACTGCACAATCATAACTATAGAAATGAGGCGTCACCATACCCCGTACGACCGTTCCATCATAATAGCGAAATAGAATTCTTTTTTGGCTGTCTTCTTCTCAGTAATCAGAACTTTATCACACGGTTTTCCAGTAGCTCCAGTCTGTTTAGTAACAAGGATGTGCCCAATCATTTGTTTCGCCAACTTCTGGATTTGTTCAGGCCTGAAGGAGAATTACGAGTATGCCATGCAATAACTAACGTATTGAAAATTGAATTAAAAATTGACATCATGAAAACTAACGAATTCACTAGGTGGACCCCTCCTTGAAGACCACTGCTGAATTTCCCTAGTCCTCGTCCTCCTGACAGTACTTGGGCTTTTATGACAAGATCATTCGTGTTCATCTTCTTCGCAATTTCAAATGCCTCGTCTGGAGATTTGGCCAACCCAAAATTTGGTACAGAAATGCCACTTTGTTTGAGGAAAGTGTAGCTCACGTATTCGTGGACATTGAGAAATCTCTTTTGAATGTAGCCAGGCAAGTAGTTCTTCGTCGTGCATACCTAAATGAATTACGAGAAAAGATGTTGGAGTAACAACTTTGATGTGGTTCTTACTGGTAAAACTGCAATCCAAATCCAACTTACATGACCGATTGGGGTCGCATTGAGGGAAATCATTCGGGCGGACCCAAAGCTTCTAGACACGAAGCCAGCCATAATATGAGCTAGAACAACGTATGTTCGAATGGAGGCAGTCCAAAAAGGAGAAAATATATAGAAGAGTTGATCGTCGGTTACTCCAAGGTCATTCTCTCTGCGGCAACAATTAGGGAGGGGTCAGAAGTCAACATCATTACGAAACCCGAACAAAAATCTTCGACAATGTACAATCAAAGTACTAATCAGAAATGAACATCCCATCAATAGTTAAGAAGAAAATTTACTCACTTATAGAATATTCAGTTTCACTAAACATGCCTGATTATTATAAAAATTATTCAATAGGAAACAATAATTATTCTGTGCACTACTGTTTGAAAAGGCACTCAACACCTCAACTCAACGTTCAACGGTAAACAGTAGGTAGCCATGGTTTGTTTGGGGTCCGAAAGGTTTCAAGTTGGTTACCGCGACGTCACACGTGTGGTCAATAAATTATTGAGTACGAATGATGCTAGGTAATCTGTGCCTCAGCGTCAGTGTATCTTTCATTGATTGTTTTAAGCTCATAGAATTGAAATAGGTTTGAATATATAGCCGTTGGCGCCTATGGATAATATGCGCCATATTCTTAAGTGTGATTCTACCCAAAAACGTTTAATTTCTCGTATTAAACGTACCTGGCTAGTTCCATGCAACTACATTAGATGAAGCACCATATTTTTGTTGCAAAGATGTCCTGTGCAGCAACTTTCCATCATGCAGTCAGTATAGGGGTTGAAATTTTTGTTCTGCGTATTCCTGCCAGTAGTGTATCATTCAAAGGTAATCAGAAGGAGACGATAAAAACAATCACAACCACCTCAGAATAACCTCCAATTACCTATTCGCAATGCAACAACCACCAACAGTCAAATCCCGTTCCATTTTATATTAGAATAGATGTGCTTGGTATAGATAATTCGGTATTTTCAGGAATTATTTAGTGCTGGGTGCTTATTGTATGTATTTTTTCGTCTCGCTGACTGCTTGATTGAGAAAACTGAAGACAGAAGTTTCAATCTATCAACTTTTTTCGTGACCGAAAATTTGGACCCCGGTTGCTTCGTGCTCCTGAATCAACAGTCAACACGTCAATATTCTGATTCCATTTTACCAAAATGTCAAGTTCGTCAGCACATAATGATCGTGACTTGGACCTTTCGAATTCCGCAAGAGGAGTATGGCTTGTCAAGGTGGGTTTTCCGTTTACTTGAACTAATTTGGTGACTTGAGTATCATCTGAGCTACTAACAACTGTGGAAAATATAATATATAATTATTTATGATATACTTAGGTATTTTTTTTTTTATAAATTGAGGAATGTATTGAAGAGTGAATTTTCATAATATGAAGGAGTTGAGACGAGGAGTGATGAGTGGATGGGTTGGTGTGAATGTTTTTCAAACATCTCGTGTACTTTCCTCAGCTGCATGACCCATTCGTTGGTTGGTATGAAGGAAGCCATCCGTGGATTTGATACTTGTTTCATCTCTTATTGTCTTGCAGGTGCCGAAGTACATTTCAAACAAATGGGACAAGGCTCCCGGAAACATTGAAGTCGGAAAACTTAGAATTACTAAGCCGAGCGGCCAGAAAGCGCAGGTGTCGCTAACATTATCTGAATCCGTACTTTGCCTGAAGGAACCAGGCGAGCAAAACATTCCCAAAGAGCACCGACTGGACGTGTCCATGGTGACCCGACAGACTTTGGGGGTTTTCTCGCATTATACCCGTGAGTTTATCTTTAACAATGCAGGAACAAAGTTATAACATACACAATCATAATATCTTGAACTGTCCTTACTTTCGACGTTGTCGTACATCCATTTTGCGACTATTTTTTGAGTCTTCTTTTCCTCAAATTCAAGTTCTCCAATCAATCACAAACTTGAACCTACATTTCGCTCATTTCAGCGTCTCCCAACTCTGATGCCATTGTTCCCGAAAGTGAAAAATTGTGCCTGGAAGGAAAAATAGTCCAAAAACTGGAATGTCGTCCTTACGGTAGGTGATATGAATTGACCAGTTCCTACCTCTGCTAAGTACTCTTGTTTGTTAGGACGTGTCCAATTCTAATTGACCTGATTTCTGTAGGCTTTTATATAAAGTGTTGACTGATTTTTGCAAGTTCAGGAGTGCAGGGTTTGATGAGAAATCCCATGTCACCTGATGAAGGCACATAATTAACTCGTTATTCGTTTTTAATCCTCTAGCTGACAACACATACATGCAGTTGAAAGCGGAGTCGATACGGAAAGCTTGCCAACCCGTTAGACAACTCAAACACCTCGACAGAATCGTTCAGAACTTCAAACCAGTATCTGACCACAAACATAATGTAAGAATTCTATTTGTTTTTTACAATTTACCGTTTGTCTGTTATTTTTTTCGACTTTTATCGCATATTGTATTAGTAGCTAATATTAATTATATTCAGCGCTTATTACGTGGATGTTTTCTTCATCAGATTGAGTACGAGGAGAAGAAGAAAGCAGAAGGGAAGAAAGCCAGAGACGATAAAGACGTTGTGTTGGATATGATTTTTGCTGCATTCGAAAAACATCAGTACTACAACATCAAGGATCTCGTAACCAAAACTAGACAACCTGTGGTAAGTTGTTCTTTTTGGGTGCTCGTTTTGGTTGGTTATTCCTTGAATAATAAATAATAATAAACCTATGTTTTCATGCCAAAAGTCAATCTTTCCAATTCGGCTCAAATTTTTTTTCTGGGCGTTTCAAGGTGTCAAGATCAAAATAAGCAATATCCCGTCGTCCACGCCGATTTCGGTCGTAGAAATTTTTCTAAAAATCTGAAATTTTGGTCTGGGACCTGTTTTGGCTCTAGTTGTTCCTCAAAACTATTCAGCCCAATCGGACCAAATTGAGCGGAGTATTAAAATGTGTTTTTGAAAATGAATTTTTGAGATTTTTGGTGATCAAGGCGTGTGGGGTATCATTTTCGGCTAAATTTTGGACGCTGAATCCAATGGGACGGGTCCCGGAAATATTTGCGCCCACCGGAAGAGGTTATGGGTCAAAATGGGTATCCATCTACCTATTGGACGCTGAATCGATTGAAATGAGTCCCCATGCGCCTGGTCCGAAGATTACCCAACCCCTGTGAATGAATTTGCTGCGTTTTTCTGTGTGCAGTCATTAGGAAACTGAAGTCTAGTTTTCACGATGACGGTGTTCTGTCACGATAGCACGGCAATGAGACAGCGTGACCATAGATTTTTTTCGGCCTTGGTTCCATCGTGACAGAAACTTGGATGCAGTTTAGTTTGCATGATGACAAATGACGAAGGAGCTGTAGCTAATGTTCGCTATCAGTTCCTTGACGGAACCGAAATTAAGCAGAACGACGAGGACATTTTCAGTAACGTCTTGTTAGACTCTATATCTGAATTACTTGCTGAATCCTTCCTCAGAAACGGAACCCTCTGTACTCTTCAAGGAATGACATTATATCCAGACGTACTATTTCCGAAAGCAAGTTGACGAAAACAACAAACAAATACCTTGAGAAAGGAAATTTTCCAGTTGATACCAACAAAAAATGAACTCTTCCTGCTACAAATAAGTGACAGTTAACCGTCGACAGCTGATAGTGACCTTGACTGTTGCTGCTATGGTAGTAACTGCCGTGATTTGAATTCATCCTTGAAAATTATTAACAGCATTAAATCTTTTTGCAGGTTTACCTCAAAGAAATATTGAAAGAAGTGTGCAATTATAATTTGAAGAATCCTCACAAGAACATGTGGGAGCTAAAACCCGAGTACAGGCATTACAAAGACCCCGAGCAACAACCATCAGGTTCGGACCAAAAATCTTGACAACTGCGCTCAGTTATCTGGTGTCTACGTTCCGTGGAGTTTTTCTATTTTTTTATTATATATTTTCATTCTTGATGGAGACGTTAGTGCTGTGAACTTACTTGAGTTTTCCGTAAGCGATCTCTTGGGATGACTCAATGAAATCTTGAGTTTTTTACTTCATGGAGACGTTTATTACAGATTTATTAAAAACTAGTATCACAATTAATTCAACCTTTATCTAAAATCTTAAATATTGACGAATAAATCTCCGGATGATATTTTGGGATTATTGTGCGTACTAAAATACAAAATACCTTCTACCTTGTAATGGAGACTCCTTGAATGCTGCCTACTTTTGACGAGTATTAAAAATGTAACACCGTTTCACTCTTCTCATGAGTCTTGAAACTGAAACTGACTTTTGCCTGTTTGAATTCCAGTCCTTACAAGTTTCTATAATGACATTACATGCTTTTATATTTATATCAAATTTGAGAACAGAGGAATCTGGTTAGTCGGTATAGCTTAACATTTTTCCTTATTAGGTATCTAAAAATAATATAAATCAAATAATTAGTCGGTCGACTTAGCTAACCGTTTTTAGCTATGGGTTATCTAACAATAATCACATCAATGGGAGTTTCAACAAATTTTCTATAAAAATATTCAGATCCCTTTCCACCAACCTCTACTTTTGTACTTTGAACCAACTTCTATCTCATGAGTGAAATTCGATTACAAAGATAACTTCGATGGATCGACCATGGGGGAGAGACAATCTACTGTAATTTTTATGGCCTTTACTCTTTGAATCCTTCCTGATTAAAAGACTTATGTAAACTGGTACTGCCTGATAGGCTATTGACGGAAGACCAACCGCTCATCTGAATGACGATACTTGTCATCAAGTATGTTTGGGAAAATCGATTCCCGATCTTGGTCTACCTCCCATTATCAATTATTATCTGCTGGTACACCGCTCATGAAATTCGACTTGATAACCTTGTCAGTCGCAAGCGTTGATTTTTACACTTACATATTTTGTATGGCAAATTTATGGAACCTGACGGATTTTTAATTCGACCATGTCTTGCATGTGCTCCAGCATGAAAATATCTGGATGAATACCTAACATGTAATCTAAGATTTTAACCTAGACGTACATAAATTATTCCTCACATTCAAAAGAAATGGTCGGCCCTCATCCGAATCTAAAGAAAAACTGTTGAGGATTATTGCACCTGCGCCAACTTCTTTGATTGAAAAGATAGATGATTGACGACGATGACTTTCCGTTACACGTAATTTTAACATGTGAATACGTATCTAGCAAGACAAGGGCCTGGTTTAATGTGGATGTACACAGATGACCGTACATACATTGTGCCAAATATGCGGTTATCAAGCACATTTTCTCGTTGTCATGCTTTGACTAAGGTCTAAGTTCTCGCGCATTTTGTTAGTTACTGGTTATGAGCTATAGGATTCACAATTGTCCCTGTCATCAGCGTAACACCCGTTTCTTTATCTAAAACAAAGTATGCGAATGGATGGTTGGCCACAAAGTGTTGCTGCACCTCACTTGGTAATGCTTCAAACCCTGCTGACAAACACAAAACAAACTGTTTAGTAGCATGCTTATTTCACGAATACGTAAAATTTTTTCTTCACAATACTCACATCTATTGCTTGTGTAGTATTTCCTCAATGAAACAGTTACCACTTGCTCTATTGTCCGTACAAATACATGTGGCTCGCTCGTCATTGGGTTCATATCAGCGCGGAAGGGATCAAACACACTATGAATGCCCATCTGAAAATTGCAATATTCGCACGGTCATTATATAGAAAATTCAGGTTATCTACATATCTAGAGGTTTTCATGTTGGCTGAGGTGATATCTGAAGCTGAGGAGTAGGTACTCTACCTGCGCCAATGCAGGAACCAAGTTGATGTGTTTCACAATTGTGAAAGCTGGTACTACGGCATATACAGCAGTCATTTTGAGTCGTGAGACAATGGATCTGACGGGGCACCACTGAAGGGCGTAAAGGAGTTGGCTCAGTCCTAGTCTTTCTTCGGGAAGCAGGATTAGTATGAAGTACCTGGGATCCTAAACATGGTATGGAGATGGTCTATGTCAGTTGATTTTTTATTACAAGCTGGTTTATCAGTTTTTTTTTTGTTAATTCAAAAACTACCTATTTTAAAACATCATTCACTGTGTGATATCTTTTCAACTTACATCCAGGGGGAGTTGGAGAGCGAGGCTTGATAGTTCTGGGACGAAAGCAAAGGGAAGGTATGCGGTATATGTGTGCGCAGGCACGTTTTCTCCTCCATTGAATGTAAAGAACCAAAACTCGTTTGATGGATTGCGTCCCCATCGCTGATCGTAGTATTGTGGCACCCAATTGGAACCACTTTGATGTTGCTCTGGTGCTAAAAGAAATAGTGGAAATATGAAAATTCCAATTAAACTGCATTTATTAAATAGGACCAACTATAGGATTTTGATATGTCCATGGAAGTTTGTATTGTCCCAACCCGTATGAGCGTTTTTCTGAATTTAATTCTTGAGTTCCCCACAATATTTCAATGGTTTGAACAAAATAAATTAAGCTTGTATTTTCCACTGATGGCAGGTGCCAGTTGGACTGAGCTTTGAATAAACTGATCGTATAAACAGATATTTTTGAAATTAAACTTACTTCTATGAGTTGAGGGAAGTGACCCTCTGCTGTCTGGTTAGTGCAGCAGCGACCCCCAGTTTCGCTTGTAGCACTGTCTAACATCTCCTCCAGAGCAAGAGCGGGAAGTGGAGCGAAAGACGGTGGCAGGCTAGTTACCCACCTGCAGAAGACTGAGTTGCTAGTTCTGGTTCTACTTCAGTTGCAATTGGTTGTAATTCGGTTGTTGGTATTTGAATATCTGTTCCTTCAGTTGGATTTATGTTCTCTGACGTAGTTTGCAAGTCTTGTCTTGCCTCTGTTGGATTGACCTCAGTTGTGAGTTTTGCTTCTACTGATGGAATGATGGTGGTAGGGTTTGGATCAAGGTCGCTTGTCCCTTGATCTATCATGCTCTCTGTGGCAACTTCAGTACTGCTTTCCTGAGGAGATCTTGTTGTTGTTTCTATCTCTAATGTTTACTGCGCCTGTTTCGAGTTTTGGAACCGGTGTTGGGGTTTCCCCTTTTGAATACTCGTTGGTGGGTTTGTCACTTCTACTAATGGTAAGGTAGTTGGAGTTGTGTTGGGCATTCAACCATGGTGACAGATTTCACAATTGTTGTTTCAGCCACACTTACTTCTACAGTATTTATGGTCTGAATTGTTGTTGTTACACTGGGTTGTGTTGTTATTTGAGGTTCTTTTGCCAGGGTAGAATCTGGGAGAGGAAAGGTGGTAGTTTGAAAACCCGTTACTAGATTAGTACTGGTAACTGGGGAGAGTTGTTGTTGTTGGTAAGTCCATTTCAGCATCCCCTTCCCGTCCCTTGGATGCCTTGCTCAGGCGCTGGCGCTGTTGTCACAGCAGATATATTGATTTGTGACATAATTTCTGGCAAGTTTGGTTTCTTGTCTGTCATTGTAACAATATATAATGTTGTCCCTGCTTGGGTGCTGTCAGGCAATTTAGTTGTAGGTACCTGAAGGAGTTGAAGCACTTTGAATAGTGGCCTGGGGGAAGAGTTATGGTAGCCTCACCCACAAGTAAAGTAGTCTGAGACCAAATTTTGTTGTCAATGCGTGGAGTAGTTTGAGGGAGTAGTTGTGGTTGTCCCTTGTGTGGTAGTTGGGGGGTGTCTTGTGGTGGTTGTTGATGGTAGAATTGTGGTTGGTGGTTGTGTTGTGGTTGGCAGTGTTTGAGTTGTAGAAATTGAGTGTGGTTATTGGAGGGTGGCGACCTTGTTGTAGTAATAGCGCTAGTTGACCTTTCGGAGGTAGTCCTGAAAGTAGGGGGTGTTTCTGTTTTGGCATTCATTACAGTCTGTACGTTTTGCTTTAAAGATGTTTCGGTTGTTTGTGGTCCCAAATCTTGCATCCAGATCAGTTGTTTGGGAGCAGCTGTGGTCGTAGTTTTTCCAGGAACTGTTTGTCGTGATTGTTGTTGGTCTTTTTGTCGTTGGGATTGATAATGTAGTGAAAGGTCTTGCGGTGGTGGTCACTGCCAAAGTGGTAGTGCCAGGAGTTTTCGGTGGTGCCGTCCGAACATCAAACCATAGAAACTGAAGAAGGTCTGTATAATTTGTCCTTAGACCAATGTTTGGCTTACTGAGCACTAAACCTCGAAGAAAGCCGTCATTTGAGAAATAGCTCTGAAAAAATAGAAAAACAAGTTGTGGTAAATTCAATCTCAATCAATGATGCCAGTGCACCGATGATGAATCCAGAATATATTTCAATCAATGACGCCAATACGTTTGTGATGAATAAAGAAAGATTGTTAAGGAGTAACATAATATTCAAATATTTTCATTTAATTCTGGTCAAATCAGTTGACCAAAAACATGTTTTCACCATTGATTTGACATCCATGTGGAGGCTCATTAGCGTTCAGTTGTGATCTTTAATTTAAAAAAAAGTTGGTTCAGCGCGATTGTGGCTAAGTACCTGGTGTCGTCCCATTGATTCTGTGGGGATGCTTAGCACTTCAGCTTTACACATTTTGTTATTATTATTATTATTTTACCTTGAGATATCTGTGCATGTCCCTGAAGCCTACTCTGGTCACTTCGCGGTCCCAAGGTAGCCTCAGGGTATTATGAATCTCAGCTGCCGAAGGGCCCGTAGAACCTTCGTAAAGTACGAGAGCTACGGAGACCAGT
>CM033998.1:6368448-6382257 GCA_019603395.1 Cyrtorhinus lividipennis
ATAAACTCACGAGTATAATGCGAGAAAACCCCCAAAGTCTGTCGGGTCACCATGGACACGTCCAGTCGGTGCTCTTTGGGAATGTTTTGCTCGCCTGGTTCCTTCAGGCAAAGTACGGATTCAGATAATGTTAGCGACACCTGCGCTTTCTGGCCGCTCGGCTTAGTAATTCTAAGTTTTCCGACTTCAATGTTTCCGGGAGCCTTGTCCCATTTGTTTGAAATGTACTTCGGCACCTGCAAGACAATAAAGATGAAAAAGTATCAAATCCACGGCTTCCTTCATACCAACCAACGAACGGGCATGCACCTGACTCAGCTGGGGAAAGTACACGAGATGTTAGAAAAACATTCACACCAACCCATCCACTCATCACTCCTCGTCTCAACTCCTTCATATTATGATTCACTCTTCATACATTCCTCAATTTATAAAAAAAAAAAATACATAACTAAGATATCATAAATAAATATATATTATATTTTCCACAGTTAGTTAGTAGCTCAGATGATACTCGTCACCAAATTATTTCAAGTAAACGGAAAACCCACCTTCACAAGCCATACTCCTCTTGCGGAATTCGAAAGGTCCAAGTCACGATCATTATGTGCTGACGAACTTGACATTTTGGTGAAATGGAATCAGAATATTGACGTGTTGATTCAGGAGCACGAAGCAACCGGGGTCCAAATTTTCGGTCACGAAAAAAGTCGATAGGTTGAAACTTCTGTCTTCAGTTTTCTCAATCAAGCAGTCAGCGAGACGAAAAAATACATACAATAAGCACCCAGCACTAAATAATTCCTGAAAATACCGAATTATCTATACCAAGCACATCTATTCTAATATAAAATGGAACGGGATTTGACTGTTGGTGGTTGTTGCATTGCGAATAGGTAATTGGAGGTTATTCTGAGGTGGTTGTGATTGTTTTTATCGTCTCCTTCTTCTTACCTTTGAATGATACACTACTGGCAGGAATACGCAGAACAAAAATGTCAACCCCTATACTGACTGTATGATGGAAAGTTGCTGCACAGGACATCTTTGCAACAAAAATATGGTGCTTCATCTATTGTAGTTGCATGGAACTAGCCAGGTACGTTTAATACGAGAAATTAAACTTTTTGGGTAGAATCACACTTAAGAATATGGCGCATATTATCCATAGGGGCCAACGGCTATATTCAAACCTATTTCAATTCTATGAGCTTAAAAAATACGTTAATCAATGAAAGATACACTGACGCTGAGGCACAGATTACCTAGCATCATTCGTACTCAATAATTTATTGACCACACGAGTGACGTCACGGTAACCAACTTGAAACCTTTCGGACCCCAAAGCCCAAACAAACCATGGCTACCTACTGTTTACCGTTGAACGTTGAGTTGAGGCGTTGAGTGCCTTTTCAAACAGTAGTGACAGAATAATTATTGTTTCCTATTGGTTAATTTTTATAATAATCAGGCATGTTTGGTGAAACTGAATATTCTGTAAGTGAGTAATTTTTCTTCTTAACTATTGATGGGATGTTCATTTCTGATTAGTACTGTGATTGTACATTGTTGACGATTTTTGTTCGGGTTTCGTAATGATGTTGACTTCTGACCCCTTCCTAATTGTTGCCGCAGAGAGAATGACCTTGGAGTAACCGACGATCAACTCTTCTATATATTTTCTCCTTTTCGGACTGCCTCCATTCGAACATACGTTGTTCTAGCTCATATTATGGCTGGCTTCGTGTCTAGAAGCTTTGGGTCCGCCCGAAAGATTTCCCTCAATGCGACCCCAATCGGTCATGTAAGTTGGATTTGGATTGCAGTTTTACCAGTAAGAACCACATCAAAGTTGTTACTCCAACATCTTTTCTCGTAATTCATTTAGGTATGCACGACGAAGAACTACTTGCCTGGCTACATTCAAAAGAGATTTCTCAATGTCCACGAATACGTGAGCTACACTTTCCTCAAACAAAGTGGCATTTCTGTACCAAATTTTGGGTTGGCCAAATCTCCGGACGAGGCATTTGAAATTGCGAAGAAGATGAACACGAATGATCTTGTCATAAAAGCCCAAGTACTGTCAGGAGGACGAGGACTAGGGAAATTCAGCAGTGGTCTTCAAGGAGGGGTCCACCTAGTGAATTCGTTAGTTTTCATGATGTCAATTTTTAATTCAATTTTCAATACGTTAGTTATTGCATGGCATACTCGTAATTCTCCTTCAGGCCTGAACAAATCCAGAAGTTGGCGAAACAAATGATTGGGCACATCCTTGTTACTAAACAGACTGGAGCTACTGGAAAACCGTGTGATAAAGTTCTGATTACTGAGAAGAAGACAGCCAAAAAAGAATTCTATTTCGCTATTATGATGGAACGGTCGTACGGGGTATGGTGACGCCTCATTTCTATAGTTATGATTGTGCAGTGTTTGAATGTCATCATTCTTATTGCCCAGTGACTTCGTTCTCATCATTGATAGGTACTCGTACTCATTAGCGATACTTAATGAAGTGTTTTTACATCCGATCCTGAAGGGCCCCGTCATTATCAGTTCTTCAGAAGGTGGAGTTGAAATTGAAGTAGTAGCCGCTAAAAATCCCTCTGCAATAAAATACACTCCAGTTGACATCATGCAAGGTCAGTTTTTTCCTAATAAAAAATTTATATAATAATAGTAATAATAATAATAATAATTTGCAAGGTTCCACTAACCGTCAGTGTTCTTTTTTATTTTCCCTTCTAGGCTTGACTCAAGAGACTGCCGAAAAAGTGGCTGTTGGCGTCGGGCTCGAGGAGAGAAAAACTGAAATAGCGGACTTTCTGATCAAGCTCTATGACTTGATGATCAAGAGGGATGCCACTTTGGTTGAGGTGAATCCTTTTACCGAGGACGTTTCAGGAAAGTGTAAGTTTGTGCGCGTATTTCCATTCTCACTAGAAAATGCTGAACATTTTTCTTAACTATTGACGTCTACTGGGCCTATCTTGTCTACACATTGTGACATTATCAGCATTGCTGAAACTTATATACCTACCTTCTCAACAGACAATTAAAATTCTTTCAGTTTTTTGTTTGGACGCAAAGTTGAATTTTGACGATAATTCGGAGTTCCGGCAAAAAGAGGTCTTTGGGTACCGAGATTTCACTCAGGAAGACGCTCGCGAAGTGGCTGCCCACAAATTTGACCTCAACTACATTTCCCTAGATGGTAATAACAATCATAATACAGCTTCGGTTTCGTTCAGATATGTTTGGTACCAGTGATCCTCGCTCCTGACTAGCCCACTTATATTTCCTAAAATGAAGGATCAACTCCTCTTCCCTTAATTGTAGTCTCTCCTCACATGGATTATTCTGATCATTTTTCTCCCAGGGAACATTGGATGTATGGTCAATGGTGCGGGTCTCGCTATGGCTACTATGGATATCATCAAAATAAACGGGGGCTCTCCTGCGAATTTCTTGGACGTGGGAGGTGGAGCGACATCCAAACAAGTAACACAAGCATTGAAAATCATTACTTCAGACCCTAAGGTTTGTAACATGTTAAAACGATGAAATGTTTCAACAAATGTATTCCTTGAAGTAAATTCAAAGCTTTTTGTCATTTAGGTGACTGCTATTTTTGTCAACATCTTTGGAGGCATCATGCGTTGCGATGTAATTGCAGAAGGCATCATAAATGCTACGCAAGAACTTGATTTGAAAGTACCGGTCGTCTGCCGACTTCAGGTGAATTACATATTATGGCAATTGATCGGCTTATTTTTATTTCATAAAAAGTCTCTGAGAGCGTGATTGACGAACCATGACCCAATAACCCATGCCTACTTCCTACCGACAAACTTGTGCTTCTTAACCCGACTTGTACCGTACTTATACGTTGTACCCGAGTATGTACTGTAATTATTTCCTTACGTTTTCAAGCTTTTACTTTTCCAGGGAACTAACACCAAGGAAGCGAAAGCACTTATTCAAAAATCTCAACTAAAGCTGATCCCTGTTGATGATTTCACTGCTGCAGCCCAAACTGTGGTAAACGTTGCCCAAATTGTCGAGCTGGCAAATGCAGTAGATCTTCACGTCACCATTAATCCTTCCTAATGAATTATTCCGCCCATCTTAATTAGTCTTCTCTCAGAAAGACCTCAGAAACATTTGACATTCATTCAGTATAGTTATTCATTTGTGATTTGTATACTACTTTAAGGTGTATTCTTTTCTGGTCGATGATCATGACATTTTTTTAGTTCAGTTCTACCTTCCGAGGTAATAGGACACAACATGATAAACGTTTTCTATAATCCAATGTTTCAGTTTTTTTTTTTCAAATATAGTAGGGGTGTTTTGGATTTTACACGGTTGCATCTTTGAATATTAGAACGTCAACTCAGTATTATTATCATTCTGCCGTTTAAGTGTTTCTTCTTCCTTCGCCTCTTCCTGCGTGCTGCGGGGTATTTCAGCACGATTTTGGCTCTTGCTTGGTTCATTTATACTTGTGAAGAAAATGAGAAAAAAAGTATTAAATTCAGAACATGTACCAATTCTTTCGTACCCAGAAATGGTACCATAAATATTACTCGTGAGTAACGTTGAGACTGGTTCAAGTGCCTGTTTAAAACTGGTTATCTATTAACCCATGCTTTTTCCCAGTATTGTTTTAAGGCTGTAATAAATTATATAGATTCATTAGGTAATGTGTACCTACATTTGTATTTATAGCAATTTTGCGGTCTTGTCCACGTATAAAAGCTTATATAGGGTCAATACAAGAGTTTATTGAATGTTATCAAGTAAAAAACATTTAAGTATATATTATCAACTGAGCATGCTATTGAGGTGTCATCCTTGTCTTTGTATTTTTCCCTCATGTTTTCCCATTAGTCAGATTAGCCAGATAACGGATAAAAATGGTGATGTATGAGCAATATATTTTATTTTTAAAATACCCACTTTTTCTTGATCAACTAAATTATTAAATCTTGTATTTCAACGGTTTCCATGTGCTAATTACACTTACAGTATCCATTTATTTTAGTGAAATCATTAGGTAACTGCCGCTCAGTACTTTGGTATGAAGGCTACACCTACTTCTCATCTTGCTGGTCCATGTCTATTAGCAGCGCAATATAACTCCCAGTATGGAAACCAAAGAGGGTCCATCCCGCAATGTAGGCCACTGTCCCAGCAATCAAGTACCGTGAAACGATCTGAAAGCATTAGGTGCACAAATTAGTTGGAGATTTGTCACTGGGTATTGATATAATTGTTGAATATTTATTCATAATTGCATGGTGCATTTCATGCCGCGATGAAAAAATTGAGTACGATCAGAACAACATACCTTTGGAGGACGAAAGTGCAGGTGATCGTCTTGGGGCCTTCTATTCATTTCATCAGTTGTTTGGCTCTAAAATTAAACAGATCATGTTTACTAATTTTTCTTCACAAACAATTCCCCCCCTCTGGAAAACGGTCTCTCCCTTTGTAAGGACAGAAAGTCAGGCGGTTATGCCTACCTACATAGGTGAACTACTAGACAGAGATACTTTATGTGCAACACTTTTTTTTCCTGGTGAGCAGCGATTTTAGTCATGCATCATCGTGGAAGCAGCTCTAGTTGCTCCACTTCTTCTTGTTGGGAAAATCCCTTAATTCGCAATTGTGCTCAATGTGCAAGAATAAAACGCCCAAGTATCTGGTAATTGAGATACGTTAATTTAAAATGATAATTTTTCTTAGAAAGGTTGATATTTTTGTAAAATAGGTACCATACCAAATAAGTACGTAATTCCAGGCAACCGTATATCGTAGGGCTTGGATTCAAGAGGGTAGGCAATCTGACGAATTTCCGATATTGACTAATTAAGTGGCAAGTTCATAGAAATTACCCCAAACGCACGGCTTACCTATCTTGCAGAGGTTTTATTTTATTTATTTTTATTTTAAATTTTGTTTCTTCTGAATTTTCAATAGAAAGTATGTTGTACAATACATGCTCCATAACTGGAAAAAGATGTTTCAATAACATGTTTAGCGGTCTTGCGCCGCAGTCTTTATAACAATGTCTTTTTATGTCTGAATCCCAGTTTTACTACGTGACCTGACCTATCAAATAACGATCTTCTTCAACACAACTATCAACAGAAGTAAAAATCCTCCTGCCTACCCTACGATATTATTCAATCAACTCAATTCAAAGCAAGGTAATATTAGTAATAGTAATATTCCTAACATACTTTGCTGCTGTATCTGCAGGCCTAAACACATACATTTATTAGGCGGTAAGCGCTGTTGTCCATGACTGCAAAAAGCTGCACGCAATGGGATTTCTTGAAGCGGCCCACCAATCCGTGTTTAACCCACATTTCTGATGTGTCGTCCATGCACTTTTGATCATCAGTATGGATGTAAATGTCCGTAGAAAGTCCGGAGTCGTGATCCGGAAGAACTTTATCATAACCTGACTATAGATAATATAACCTTCTGTCCTCCAACCAAATCAGGCAGCTGCAAACTTTCTCTTTTTCGTTACTGCGATCAATCATTGAGTTATTTGTTTATTGTTTGAACCATCAGTTCAAACTTATTTCCATTCAAAATAAGAATAAATTCAGAGAATACCGAATGGATGGCTGGTTAGAGTTTACAACCGGATGTGTTCCTCGTTAGTGTGATGTGACGATAAAGCCCACGTACGTTCAAAGAACGAGAGTCGTCAAGAAATTGAGAACAAGGATTGACACATGAGGTAATTACCACCAACTCATCAACATTCTATAAATAATACCACAGTTCCTGGATTGCCGCGTTCCAGTCATTTGAGCTACGTTCTCTCACAAATCACACAGGTTTTCCTCGAAGGCCATGAATCATCATTGTGTAGGTTTCTGTGCTGTAAATGTATTATTGCGGTCTAATCTAGACTGCTTAGCTGTATTGGCACCTAATATCAATCAACTTGCCTTTACAGCTTATTTTCGTTGAAAAACAGTTTCTAACTCTTGGGTTTCTTTGTTCCAATCAGAGGATTCAATGCGTACAGTGACGAAGGGCTTCGCTAACTCTTCCATGTCCTCTTCTTCCAATAGTTCTGGACGATATACATTAGATAATTCACGAGGAAGCTTGCGATTATTTCCCAATAAGAGTTGGTTGCCTTACCAACACAACAGGGTAAGCATAATGTGAAATCGTAGTTGATTCGAGTTGTACATACTTCTACCTACTTGGTATTTAGCTAGTTTGCATTGCGTTGCTCAGTCGGTAGTGGCTTTCTTTTTCGCTGGGTCAAGCTTTGGCGTTGGCATTTACTGTGTTGTCGCTTATTGTTGTGTGGTACATCCGTTGTCACTCCTTTTTATTATTCACGATATCGTGCCTACTCACATAATCAATGCATATTCACGTCAATAAGTAGGTGATCTCTTATTTCATACATGTAAACAACTGCCCCGACTTGTATACCTTCAACTTTATATTCATCTGTGACTTTATGCATAGGTATTTGTACACTTGTACTTGTACACAGTCGTTGTATTGTACACTTCATTTATAAAGCCCCTGATGCTGAAGCTCTTTCATTATTATAAATACAATGGATGTAGTTACCCACCTTGAATCATTCCCACCCTTTCGCTTCATAACTTAACTAAAAGTTTTCATCGAATATCCTATTTTTTGGTTGGAGGGAACAATTTCGTTGTGATGTAGCCCCACAACAACTCCAACTCGATCGGCACTCATCCGCGTTGATTTGGAACTCTATTTCTCCTCTGTGTTCGATTGAATACCTCTGCGTCAAACCAAAGCACTGGCCAGTGCCTATAGCCTGTTAGGCGATTGAAATTATTTGTTTTGCTCCATTCATATCCAATATTGGTTTGCTTGCCTGCCCTGAGAGGCCCTTCACGCGGTTATCTGGACTGCGGTACCAAATGGTTTAAACCGGTCTGTTCTTAAGAAAACTTGACTTCCATTTTTCAAACTCGGGCGATTTTAAGGCCTGTTCCTTGGCTCCTTCTTGCCGTCAGCAGTGGAGAGTCCGATTTGTTGTAGTTCACTAATGATTTCCTCTATCACGACTTTTTTTCGTTAATTACAACTTACTTGGCACGTTAGCTCTTCTGTTATACTTTGTGCTGGCAACGTAGGATGATTTCACTGTTTGGAATACTGCGTTGGTCAGGTTCTTTGCTGTTTGTACCAATGATGTTACACTGTCGAGCTGGAACCAAATCATAGGGTTTCAAGAGATAAATAACAAAATCATTTTTAACGGTTCAGTCGCGATACGTGTCACCCAGCTGTCTAGCCATGAAGTATTAGCACTTCCTGTTGTAATGGTGGCAAAATCGCTGGTAGACTCAATTTGGGCTATCTAGGGGGTGTAGGCCAAATGTTTTATGAACATGGGATTATTCATGGGTTATAATTTTTAATACGAAATTTGACCTATTGAGGTGGGTCTTGGACAGTTTAGTTTATGATGTGTTTGGTAGGCAGATATACTGATCACACTATGAGTTTGTACGAATATTGTTGCAGCAGGGGTGAGATACATGTACTTGCCTGAGTCAGGTCACGATTCCCATCATCTCTCAAATTTACACTCAATACCTTCATAGACAAATGATATTCTTACTTCTTTCGCTGTTCCTCCACCAGCGTTTTGTACTCCTTCTTTCACTTTGGATGTGATGTTTAGCTGATGACAGTACAGCGGTATCTGTTGTAGGTATGCTAGCATGTCCTTCTTCATTGCTGATTCTGGACATTTTTCGGCAATTCGTTTTGCCAATTTGTCAAATCTGGTTCCAGCTTCAGATATTTTTTTGGCTGCATTTATGACATCCATCGATGTTTCCAAAGGTCCTTCATCGCTAAAATCAATTTACATCTTGTAATATTGATTTTTTAGTAAAATAGGAATACTTTTGTTCATTCAGTTCAAAATTCAATACACTCATTTGTATGTGTACATCAATCCCATATGAGATTCTCTAACTATACTATTTTACTGAATACCTTTAGACAATCACACAATCCCAACCTGTAATTTTAAAACAACTCAACCCCCCCCCCCCCCCCTCTTCCAACTAAGTGAAATTGTTTCTCTTGAAAGAAGAGGCACCTCTCTCTCCATTGTTTAAAAGGTGGAGCGCATTTTTACCAGTGGGCTTACCTGGTGAAACTTGTCATGTCAGTCATAATTTTGTACATGTCTTTGGCCAGAAGGATCAAGTCTGAAACTGTTAAAAAAAGAGAGTTTGATTTTGAACAGTTTTTCAATAATGCTATTTTGTAAGCATGGTTCGATTCCTTACGGCTTGTTCGCATTTCTGTTATTTCGTTATCCTCCTCCTCGTCTTCTTCCATTTTCGTTCCTAGTTGCTGTTCAGTCTCTTTACTCTCGTCACCTTCTTCTTGGCTGTGCTCCTTTTGGTTTTTACAGAAACATAATAAAATCAATGTGAACATTTGTGTAGTAAATAATTGAGAAATGTCTTTCATAACTGGAAAGATAGGGGAAGGAAATGTGGAAGTGGAAGAAAAAAAATAAAGGGGCCTGCTTTGTCCCTTACTTTGTTAGAATTCACCGCTTTAGTTACTCGTTTCACTCCGTCGTAAACCAAGTAGGAACCATACAAAAATTTATTCTGGTCTACTGGCTTTATAGGATTTGCTGTCATGGAATCAATCGCAATGTCCACCATTTGAGCAAAGTTCGGCATCACTGTTGACAAAAACGGAGTTAGGTTCAAAAAAGCATTTATCATCTACATTTTGCTGGCGAGCCTAGGAAATGTTTCAATGAGGGGCTAACTGCAAATTTGGACATTGAAGATAACATAATTATACAGGACCATCAAGAGCTTTAAAAACAAATTTTAAAATGTCTCTTGAGCGGGTAAAAGTTGTAGGAGAATTAATGGAGGATGTTCAAGATGGCTCAGTGTGTATTCCTTGTAGATATTGGTTATAAGGTATCATTTTCACCTACCTTCGTTTCTGAGGACGTTGACAGCTTCCATAACTTGTGATGAGTATTCCCCAGCGTGGAATTTTCGGATCTGGGCCAGAGCGACGTTGGCAACTCTTTCAGTCCTTCCAGTTATTGCAGACGCACTTATGCTCAAATATCTGGGATTCCCTTCTTGAATCGCCACAGAACAGTTATTTATGTCGTCCAATATAAGATTTTCTGTAAAACAATCATAGGGCTTCTTGTTAGAACAGCTGCTTTTTTGTTTGATTTCCATCTGTATAATTAGTAAAGTGTTGGATCTGACCTGACACTGCCAAAAATTCTCTGGCTGAGGTTATATTATCAACCTGCTCTTGTCAGAGTCCGCACTTGTCCTTCCCACGCTTCCTTGAAAACATGCATATTCTCCTCTGCTTCTTGAGATTTTGGTAAGGATGTGAGTATCCTCGCTGCATTAACAACTTGAGGGCACAGGGTTTCAATTTGCGCTGCGCTGTATCGCACTGTTTTGACGCCCTCTTCATTATTAGACAGAGTGCACGCGTAAGTGGCAACCTATTAGTACAATCAGAATCGTATTTGACTGAGAATGGTAATTGTTTTGCCCTATACCTCGACAGAGTGATTCTTATCCTTAGTTCTCTGTGATTAGTTTTGCTCTCTTTTGAGCGCTTGCTCACCTCCACCAAAGTTTTGGCCTGGTCCGCGAAGACTTTTGCGCTCTCTTCCACAAGTTTCTTGTTCCCTTCTCTTGCAGCTGCTATCAACTCCTCCAGGGGTGTAGTTGTATCCAGAAAACTAAACATAATGTTTCAACTTTGTGAAGTACATATTCATCTCACGATCGTGTAAACTAGCAATGTGTCACTTGATAATGACTGGCTCACTTGTCAGATACTTGGTCCACGACTGTTTTTTGCAACTTTCGTTTCAATTCTCGAGTCTTTTTCTGCATTTTCCCTATAGCTTCTTGATTCATTTCCTTCGCCAGTTCACGATCGGAAAATGCCTTATTTCCCATCTGTAATTAAAACAATCGCGAAATACTGAATGAATGGCCAAGAATCTTATTAGGGTATACCTGCAACACAGGTTACCGGTTACACCTAAGGTTTAATTTCGTACAGGTATAGTAAATCCCTTTGATGTGATGCGACTATTTGTAGTTCAATTAGTAATACATACAAATAATTGTCATTGTTCTAAATGAACTACAAATAGTTGTCCCACTTAATACATGTAGTTAGAAACATTTAGGAAAGTACTTAATCAATTAAGTTTTTACATTTGTCTCAAATTCTGAGAGAAGGTCCTGTAGAGCCTTCTTGACTGCTTTGCATTCTGCGTATATGCCTTCTCGTCTGTCGTCTGTTGTGCAAGGCGAATCAGCTATCAGGAAAGCTTCATTGATGATGCTCTCCAAACACTCTTCGAGGGAGGGTCCTTTCAGTACTTGCTTAGTTGCTAATGGCTCCGAATCCATTGTTCGCTAAAAAATTAAGAATATTATATTAATGTTAAGATTCCTACTTAGGACAAAAAATTAACATAGAAATATGTATTTAAATTAATTATCTATTCAAAATTATTTAGAGAAGAATTATTTGGCAAATACAATCACCTCGTTGTTTTGTCATTTATTTGCTGGTAAGCAATTATTTCAATATGTACTTACATCAAGGTCGTTGAATGCTTGAGCTAATTTTCCTAAGCCTTCGTAACGTTCGGTAGTGTTTTCCCCCTTGGCACCTTTTGTGACATTGTTTATTGTGTCCACTGCTTCGCATACTTGCTTTACGACGTAATCCCGGTTAGCTTTAGCTTCGGCTAATCCTGGATGATTCACAAAAATCTGGACCACGTTGAAAAGAAAATTGAACTGTTTAGGTAGAGCAGAAGCTTTAGGTAAAGATCTAATCAGTTGAGGAAGTTGGCGTACATTTCTACCAGTACACAGTTGTTAGTACTTTTTAGCTGTCAAAAAAAGGCTCATCCTCCTACCTATTATTTGATAATTTTTATAGACAGGCCTAAGTTCTCACCTTGGACGCTGTCAAAAGCATCGTCGAATGCTTTTTGAGCACTGCCCTTGCTGCTGCTAAATTATCTCTGGATCTAGGGTCTCGAAGATCATTTTGCCTCTGGCCTGCTTGGTTGATCAAGTTGTTTGTGTATTCATCAAAGTTTTTCATATTTTCCAATAATTTCTTTTGATTGGAAGAGTTGGCTACTTTGTCAACCCCATCCTTCACCTGCAATGCACAAAGATTGTTTATCAACCGTAATTTCCCAATAGTTTGATAAAATTATCATATTTTCTTGCAAAATATTTGGGCTAGTTGTACTTACCACTTTCAATGATCTCAATAAAAACTGTACATCAACCATGTCAGCTAGGATCAACAATTTGGTTACTGCGTAAAGCAAGTTCTGGGCAGCTGTTCCCATTGCAACTCTTTTCCCTGACACGCAAGGATCATTCGCGAATTCCGTTGATGTCTCACTCATTGCTGTACCTATCAATTTACAAACAATGAGAAATTTTTCTCTATAAGGTGAATTGGGGACACTGTTGTCAGTTGCAAAAATTATCAGCTGCGGGCTCTATATTTCTATGGTATTAAGTGAAATCTGATCAACAAATCATTGTGTTCGAAAACACATTTTGATCCCTACCCCGCCCAAATTTGGTCCGATCGGGCTGAAAAGTTTCGAGAACCATTCTAGGCCGGGAACAGACCCCTGACCCCAAATTTCAGATTTTTAGAAAATTTTCTACTCCGAAAACGGCGCGGACAATGGACGGCGACGGACATTGACCTTTTTTGATCTAGACACCATGAAACGCCCAGAAAAAAATTTTGAGCCAATCGAGAGGTTGACCTTTTGCATGAAAACGTAGGTGATTATTCAAGGAATAACTTCCCAAACAAGTAAACAAGTAAATTAAGTGGAATTATGTAACTCCCTGTCGGCCCTGAGCTCATTTTCACCCCAATCTCTCAAAATCTACCCTTTTCGAAAGTGGGCTTTCGAGATTTCTGGTACCCTACCCAGGCGTGTGGGATATCAGTTTCCCTAAATTTTGCTCGTGAATCGATTATAACAAGTCTTCATGCTCCTGGTCCAGAATTAACGAACCCCTGTAAAAAAAAAGTTGTGACTTTAAATAATAATAAATAACTTGTTATTATATAACATAGTTCATTGCAAATCATTCTTATGCTTGGTCGGCCCGCTGTACCAATGTAGGTATGATCACAGCTCAATATTTTAGCCTAAAGGCGCAAATGCATTTCTTTTAACATCTAAGGTGAGGTTTCATTTATTATTGAAAAATGGAAAATCCTGGCTTTTTCCGCTGCACTGTGGTTGAGAGTAACGTTATGTTGCTGTATAAAGCCTTTTGTGTTTGTTGAGCTGTATACGTGTTGATGGGCGTTATAATCCAATCCGTCTACTTCTAGTGCTCTTCATCTCAGGATGTTTTTTAGATGGCCGATAGCCTGGTTTCATTTCCTTTCGTTTGAGTTAAGTAGGCAAGTTCCGAGTTGTTTGCTATGAATCATACTGGTTCCTCTTCTCTTTGGAAATTCCGTTCGGGATGACTCCTCGCATGTTCTTCGCTTATGACGTAACGTAATATCCTCACTAAATATATCACTGACTTGAGGTGACCCCACTACCCACCTTGGTGTTCGTGCACGTCACAAACATTGGTCGAGTTTTGGACGCCATTCACTTCCGGAATTCAACTCACATTGATTCAAGCGCCTGCTTCCTTGTTATCACTATCTTCTCCCTCCCAA
>CM033998.1:6385730-6432700 GCA_019603395.1 Cyrtorhinus lividipennis
ATCTTCTCTTTCTCCGAAAGTGCATTTGTTGACATATTTCCGATCTGATTGATGATATTAACTCTATGTACTTACCGTAGAATATTTTATCATCACTGTAAAAGATCATTAAAGTACAATGATAATACATAATAATGATTGATAACTAATCAAGTACCTATCGGGATATTTTCAATTTTATAAAACGTAGTTAGCTCGCGAATCCCAGTTGTTGTCAGAAGTGAAATTATAAGTGAATATTTCTCAGTTATATAATCTGAATCTTCCTTTTCCTCTACTGTTAAACAGTAAAGATACTACTCTTCGTGCTTATTACTCAGTAGTTTATTAGTATACCGGCGGTTTCATTCCTATCCGCTTATGCTATCAACAATGAAATTCATGGATTTAACGTCTAGCAATATGTCGAAGGTAATTTCAACGTTCAAAGATCGTTGTTTGTTGAAGAAATTGGAATTGAAAAATGATATTATGTATTCATATGATTAAAAACATCCGTATATCGTCTTCGCAAGGTGTCATCATTGATTATGATACATACTGATTATAACTCCTAGCTATAATGATGCAAGATTTTCGTCATGTTGCCTGCATTAATACATTATTTTACGTACTGTGGATTATCTATTTTACTTGAACAAAGATATCGATCGTTGAAACTACTCATACATGTTGCGAGCTCGCACCGGCGCCGGCCAAATGGGCTGCCGGCATCGCAAGGTCAACGACCTGTGGAAGGCTAAAGGACCGTTCTCCAGCATTCGAGAACCTCCCCGTTCGTCCCCGAACGTTCTCGACCGGGCATCAGGTATAAAAACAGACCCACGAGCACAGTTCAGTTCAGTTCAATTCGGAGTCTCAAGGTAGACGCTTCGCGTTATAAATCGTGTTATAAATCGTGCCGTGCCGCGTTATAAATAGTGCGACAACCGCATTACAATCGTGTATTGTGATTGTGTCATTGTGTAAATGCGCGAATGTGAACAGTGTATGTACTCACGTGAAGAATTGTTAATAAATTATTTACTAAGAACATAAATCGTTACAATTGGTGTCAGGTGTGGGGTTACAATAATTGGTGTCAGAAGTGGGATTACAAATTAGTGTTATAGTGTTACAGTGTTTTACAGTAGTTATAAAGTGTTATAGTGACTTTAGTGTGTTACTGCGCGTTTGAACTCTTAAAAACGAACAAAATGAAGTTGACCGATTTGAAAGTTAAACAGCTGAAGGAAGAGCTGGAAGAGCGCGGCTTACCTACCGGTGGAACAAAAGCAGATCTACGCCTACGACTTAAGGAGAACTTGGTTGAAGAAGGTCATGACCCAGACAACTTTGACTTTGTGGATGATCTCACCAGTCTCACCAGGAAAATGGAAAGAATGGAAGATAATTCTAGACAACTGCTTGAAGAAAACTCACGAAAAATGGAAGAGAATTCTAGACAACTGTTCGAAGAAAACTCAAGAAAACTGGAAGAGAATTTAGTGAGTCATATGGATAAAATAGTGAGTGATGTTGCCCACATAAAAACTGATGTAGTCAGACTGGAGGACAATTTGAATTCATTGTCCAACACAGTTGACGATAAGATCAACACAGTTGACAATAAGATCTCTGCAGTAGATGATAAGATCTCTACAGTTGATGATAGGGTCTCTGCATTTGATGATAAGATCTCTCAGGTTAGAGACGAAATTGAAAAGAAAATTCGAGATGGAGTCAAAAATGAGGTTCTGGCACTAGAGAGAACCATTCAAGGAAAGTTGAGGCACATGGATATACCAGCAGAAGCCAGCTTCAACAGTGGCAATGAAGAGCAGTTTATCGGAACCCGAGGAAATAAAATTAAGCCACCTACATTTGATGGGAAGGTGCCGTGGTCAACATACAAGAGACAGTTTGAAGCCGCAGCTGTTGCAAATGGATGGCTCGAACATGACAAAGCAACAGCTTTAATAGTTGCATTGCGTGGAGAAGCCTTGAATATTCTCCAGACTATACCGGCTGGCCATCAGAATAATTACGAATTGTTGACTGCCAGGCTGGATATGAGATACGGAGATGCTCATCTTCAACAAGTCTACCATGCACAGATAAAGAACAGGAACCAGAAGACCACTGAGACTCTACAGGAATTTGAAGCAGACATTGCAAGACTGGTGAGACTGGCTTACCCTACAGCGCCTGATGACTTTTTGGAGCAGCTGGCTGTCCGGACTTTCGTAGATGGAATCAGGGACTGTGAAACTCAGCAAGCATTGAGACTCGCACGCCCAAAGACTTTGTGCGATGCCCTGGCGCATGCTTTGGAATTTGAGGCCGCAAAACAAGCCTCTCACCGGAGCGGAGCACGTTTGAGACAGGTAATTGAAGAAGAAGAAGATTTTGTTGAAAGGTTACGAAGGCTTTTGAAGCAAGAACCCAGCAGGAAGGACAGCAAAAGACAAATCAGATGCTGGAATTGTGGGGAAGTCGGACACATTCGCCGTAGATGCCCCAAACCTGCAGAAATTGGAGATAAGAAGGAAAACTAAAATGGGTCGCCAAAGAGGGGTATATGTCGGCCCATATCAACAATACCCCAGAATTGGTTCTCCGGACTACTGGGACATTAAGCAATGACAGCATCTTTGTTGATGGCGCAGTAGATGAACGTCCTGTGAAGTTTTTGATTGACACTGGAGCAACTAGAACTATAGTTAACAAGACCCTCGCCAAGAATAAAGGAGCGCTCAAACCAGCACTGATTCGCCTCAAAACAGCAGGGGACCAGGAAATCCCAACGCATGGAGTTACCAAACTCAAAATCAGGATTGGACCTAAGCAGCTACAGCATGAAGTCTTAGTTGCTGACATCACTGAAGAAGTCATCTTAGGAATGGATGTGATCAAGAAGTATGGCTTCCAGCTGGATATGAAGAACGATGTCCTGAAGATTGGTGACAAAGAGGTGCCCTTCAGTGGTGTGGAAGACTCGGATGTGCAAGTTTTGTTGACCAAGGATGTGACGCTACCCGGACTGACTGAAAAGATAGTCTATGGTCGACCATCAGGACCAACTGTTAGAGAAGGGCAGATAGGTGTTGTGGAACCTCCCAGAGAAGGCGGCTTGAAGAAAGGATTGCTGACCGGCAAGGCTCTGGTAAGGATGAAGAATGTCATTCCTGTCCGGCTCATGAACCTCAATGCTTTTCCAGTAACCTTGAAGCAAGAAGAAGTATTGGGAAGTTGTAGCTCTGTGGCTTATCTTGCAGGTACTGCAGTGACACCCAATGGACCATCAATGAAGACTGTAAACTCAAGGCCTATCATAGATATTCTGACATCCTCGTGTGAAGGGCTCGATAAACACCAAAAGAAGATTGTGGGCAAGCTCATTGAGGATTATTCTGACATTTTCGATAATGTCGATGGCAATAAGGGACGGACCAACATCGTCAAGCACAAAATAAATACCCGTGACGCACAGCCAATCAGACAACCACCAAGGCGGCTTCCATTGGCAAAACGTGAGGAAGCAGAGAAGATTATACTCGATATGGAGAGGGAAGGGGTCATTGAACCATCTAGTAGTCCCTGGGCATCCCCGGTAGTCTTGGTGAAGAAAAAGGATGGATCCACCAGGTTTTGTGTGGACTATCGCAAACTAAATGATGTAACCAAGAAGGACAGCTACCCATTACCAAGAATTGATGACACTTTGGACACGCTGGCTGGCTCCCAATGGTTTTCAACGTTGGATCTGAAGAGTGGATACTGGCAAGTGGACTTGGATCCTAAGGATAAGGAAAAGACTGCATTTACAATAGGCACTGGACTATGGCAGTTTACAGTTATGCCTTTCGGATTATGTAACGCGCCAGCTACCTTTGAAAGGTTGATGGAAATTGTCCTACGTGGACTATCATGGAAAACGTGTCTGGTCTACTTGGACGACGTAATAGTAGTGGGGAAGACGTTCGAGGAACACTTGAAGAACTTAACAGAAGTGTTCAACAGAATTAGAGCAGCCAACCTGAAGTTGAGTCATCGCAAGTGCCACATATTCAGGCAGGAAGTCACATATTTAGGACATGTTGTATCCAGCAATGGAATCAAGACGGATCCACAGAAAATCGATGCAGTTCGAGATTGGCCAGTCCCATTAGATAAACATCAGCTACGAAGTTTTCTAGGACTGTGCACCTATTACAGAAGATTCGTTCCTGGATTTGCCCGTGTGGCAAAGCCTCTCACAGCTCTAACGGAAGAAGGACGAGAGTACGCCTGGTCCAACGAGTGCCAGGAGGCTTTTGAGAGGTTGAAAACGGCTCTAATCACATCACCTATACTGGCCTACCCAAAGACAAGTGATCGCTTCATTCTGGACACAGACGCAAGTAATCTGGCAATTGGAGGAGTCCTCTCACAATTACAAGACGGGCAAGAAAAGGTGATTGGATACTTCAGTAAAGTATTGTCTAAACCAGAACGAAATTATTGTGTCACAAGAAGAGAATTACTGGCTGTAGTGAAATCAATCGAACACTTCCATAAGTATCTGTATGGTCGACAATTCAGCCTGAGAACAGATCACGCAGCATTGAAATGGCTCCTTCAATTCAAAAACCCAGAAGGACAAGTGGCTAGATGGATTGAGAGGCTCCAGGAGTATGATTTCACCACAGAGCATAGAGCTGGCACTATTCATCGAAATGCGGATGCCTTATCAAGGAGACCTTGTCTGGACAACTGCGGCCACTGCTCAAGACTGGACCAGCAAGAAGAAAACCTACGAAGGACTGGAATTATCCCGGATGAGTGGCTGCCAGAGCGCTTGCAGGAGCGGCAAGCAGAAGACCAGGAGCTGAAGGATCTTCTGGTTTGGAAGAGAACCAACAGGAGACCCAGTTGGCAAGAAATTAGTCATCGTAGCCCAACTATAAAAACCTATTGGGCGCAGTGGAACTCTATCAGTCTGGAAGACGGAATCCTGAAACGTCGCCTGGAGAATGATGATGGCACCGAGACAAGGACGCAGATCATCGTTCCACAAAAGTTGGTTCCCTTGGTTTTAGAGCATCTCCATGATGGAACATCAGGAGGACATTTTGGCATCACGAAAACGCTACAGAAGGTTAGAGAGCGTTTTTACTGGGTAGATAGCAAACAATCTGTCAAAGATTGGTGCAAGAAGTGTTTGCTGTGCAATGCCGTGCAGGGACCAATTGTGAAACCAAGGGCAAAGATGCGGCAGTACAATGTGGGAAGCCCAATGGAAAGAGTGGCCATTGACATAGCAGGGCCTTTCCCAGAAAGCGACAAAGGGAACAGATACATCTTGGTGGCCATGGACTATTTCACCAAGTGGATGGAGGCTTATGCATTGCCAAATCAAGAAGCTGCCACCGTTGCTGATGTCTTGGTTAAAGAGTTCTTCTGTCGATTTGGGATGCCTTTGGAGTTGCATTCTGACCAGGGGAGAAACTTTGAATCTTCCGTATTCCAGGAAGTTTGCAGGTTGTTGGGCATTCGTAAAACCAGGACTACAGCATTACACCCACAGTCGGATGGCCTGGTTGAGAGAATGAATCGGACAACTGGGAAATACTTGGCAAAAGTGGTCTCTGACCACCAGAAAGACTGGGACCAATACCTGCATCTGTTTGCCTTGGCCTACAGATCAGCGGTACAAGAAACAACTGGAGAGACTCCTGCATCGGTAATGTTTGGAAGGGAGATAAGACTACCGTGTGACTTGGAGTTTGGGAGCAAACCTGGAGACGATGTAGCTGGGGAGGACTATGTCAGCGTTCTAAAATCCAAGCTCCAGTATATCCATGAGAAAGTCCGGGGCCATTTGCAAATAGCCAGTGACCGGATGAAGACTCGATACGACATAAAGGCAACTGAGGTGGGTTTCCAAGCAGGCGATCTTGTCTGGTTCTACAATCCGCGTCGGAAGCGAGGACTATCACCGAAACTCCAGAAGGATTGGGAAGGACCCTACGAAATCATGAAAAGAATCAACGATGTCATCTACAGGATTCGAAGAACTCCAAGAGGGAAACCGCGAGTGGTACATCATAATCGGCTGGCAGCATTCGTGGACAGTTCGACGCAGGAAGACCTATCGAGGACAGTGACTACACCATCATGTATAGAAGACCCGGCAACCCTGGAGTTCAACATGTTCATGAAGAACTATGGAGGGACTAGCAAAGCGAGATTTGGAGTCACCAACGAAGTGCGCGAGAACCTTTTTGACGTTGGAAAAGATTATGCGCTAGCACACTGTGTAGCTGCCGACCTCAAAATGTCGAGAGGAATTGCCGAAATATTCAAGAAGAAATATGGTAATGTCGACCAGTTGCAGCGGCAAGGTCCACGCATTGGGAAAGCATTGTCACTGAGGATAGCCAACCAGCTGATAGTGTATCTAGTGACAAAACAGTCTTCCCACCAGAAGCCAACCTACAGGACTCTTTGGGATGCGCTACTTGCCCTGAAGAAGCTGCTCATTAAGCAGGGAATGAAGAAGTTGGCAATACCCAAGATTGGTTGTGGCTTGGACCAATTGGATTGGAGGATAGTCCGTAACATGTTGGAGTTCATTTTCCAAGGGACCCAGATTGAGGTGCGGGTGTGTACCTGGAATCCTCATGGAAGAACTGATGTGAAGACTGTGGACTGCTATTTCTACCAGCCAAGGCAGCTGCAAGAATGGTGATAAATGCCGCTATCGACATGAGCCCTGTGATGAACAGATGCCCAAGATTGTTCTGGGACAGAACAATTCTAAGGAGGGGGCAGTGTTGCGAGCTCGCACCGGCGCCGGCCAAATGGGCTGCCGGCATCGCAAGGTCAACGACCTGTGGAAGGCTAAGGACCGTTCTCCAGCATTCGAGAACCTCCCCGTTCGTCCCCGAACGTTCTCGACCGGGCATCAGGTATAAAAACAGACCCACGAGCACAGTTCAGTTCAGTTCAATTCGGAGTCTCAAGGTAGACGCTTCGCGTTATAAATCGTGTTATAAATCGTGCCGTGCCGCGTTATAAATAGTGCGACAACCGCATTACAATCGTGTATTGTGATTGTGTCATTGTGTAAATGCGCGAATGTGAACAGTGTATGTACTCACGTGAAGAATTGTTAATAAATTATTTACTAAGAACATAAATCGTTACAATTGGTGTCAGGTGTGGGGTTACAATAATTGGTGTCAGAAGTGGGATTACAAATTAGTGTTATAGTGTTACAGTGTTTTACAGTAGTTATAAAGTGTTATAGTGACTTTAGTGTGTTACTGCGCGTTTGAACTCTTAAAAACGAACAAAATGAAGTTGACCGATTTGAAAGTTAAACAGCTGAAGGAAGAGCTGGAAGAGCGCGGCTTACCTACCGGTGGAACAAAAGCAGATCTACGCCTACGACTTAAGGAGAACTTGGTTGAAGAAGGTCATGACCCAGACAACTTTGACTTTGTGGATGATCTCACCAGTCTCACCAGGAAAATGGAAAGAATGGAAGATAATTCTAGACAACTGCTTGAAGAAAACTCACGAAAAATGGAAGAGAATTCTAGACAACTGTTCGAAGAAAACTCAAGAAAACTGGAAGAGAATTTAGTGAGTCATATGGATAAAATAGTGAGTGATGTTGCCCACATAAAAACTGATGTAGTCAGACTGGAGGACAATTTGAATTCATTGTCCAACACAGTTGACGATAAGATCAACACAGTTGACAATAAGATCTCTGCAGTAGATGATAAGATCTCTACAGTTGATGATAGGGTCTCTGCATTTGATGATAAGATCTCTCAGGTTAGAGACGAAATTGAAAAGAAAATTCGAGATGGAGTCAAAAATGAGGTTCTGGCACTAGAGAGAACCATTCAAGGAAAGTTGAGGCACATGGATATACCAGCAGAAGCCAGCTTCAACAGTGGCAATGAAGAGCAGTTTATCGGAACCCGAGGAAATAAAATTAAGCCACCTACATTTGATGGGAAGGTGCCGTGGTCAACATACAAGAGACAGTTTGAAGCCGCAGCTGTTGCAAATGGATGGCTCGAACATGACAAAGCAACAGCTTTAATAGTTGCATTGCGTGGAGAAGCCTTGAATATTCTCCAGACTATACCGGCTGGCCATCAGAATAATTACGAATTGTTGACTGCCAGGCTGGATATGAGATACGGAGATGCTCATCTTCAACAAGTCTACCATGCACAGATAAAGAACAGGAACCAGAAGACCACTGAGACTCTACAGGAATTTGAAGCAGACATTGCAAGACTGGTGAGACTGGCTTACCCTACAGCGCCTGATGACTTTTTGGAGCAGCTGGCTGTCCGGACTTTCGTAGATGGAATCAGGGACAGTGAAACTCAGCAAGCATTGAGACTCGCACGCCCAAAGACTTTGTGCGATGCCCTGGCGCATGCTTTGGAATTTGAGGCCGCAAAGCAAGCCTCTCACCGGAGCGGAGCACGTTTGAGACAGGTAATTGAAGAAGAAGAAGATTTTGTTGAAAGGTTACGAAGGCTTTTGAAGCAAGAACCCAGCAGGAAGGACAGCAAAAGACAAATCAGATGCTGGAATTGTGGGGAAGTAGGCCACATTCGCCGTAGATGCCCCAAACCTGCAGAAATTGGAGATAAGAAGGAAAACTAAAATGGGTCGCCAAAGAGGGGTATATGTCGGCCCATATCAACAATACCCCAGAATTGGTTCTCCGGACTACTGGGACATTAAGCAATGACAGCATCTTTGTTGATGGCGCAGTAGATGAACGTCCTGTGAAGTTTTTGATTGACACTGGAGCAACTAGAACTATAGTTAACAAGACCCTCGCCAAGAATAAAGGAGCGCTCAAACCAGCTCTGATTCGCCTCAAAACAGCAGGGGACCAGGAAATCCCAACGCATGGAGTTACCAAACTCAACATCAGGATCGGACCTAAGCAGCTACAGCATGAAGTCCTAGTTGCTGACATCACTGAAGAAGTCATCTTAGGAATGGATGTGATCAAGAAGTATGGCTTCCAGTTGGATATGAAGAACGATGTCCTGAAGATTGGTGACAAAGAGGTGCCCTTCAGTGGTGTGGAAGACTCGGATGTGCAAGTTTTGTTGACCAAGGATGTGACGCTACCCGGACTGACTGAAAAGATAGTCTATGGTCGACCATCAGGACCAACTGTTAGAGAAGGGCAGATAGGTGTTGTGGAACCTCCCAGAGAAGGCGGCTTGAAGAAAGGATTGCTGACCGGCAAGGCTCTGGTAAGGATGAAGAATGTCATTCCTGTCCGGCTCATGAACCTCAATGCTTTTCCAGTAACCTTGAAGCAAGAAGAAGTATTGGGAAGTTGTAGCTCTGTGGCTTATCTTGCAGGTACTGCAGTGACACCCAATGGACCATCAATGAAGACTGTAAACTCAAGGCCTATCATAGATATTCTGACATCCTCGTGTGAAGGGCTCGATAAACACCAAAAGAAGATTGTGGGCAAGCTCATTGAGGATTATTCTGACATTTTCGATAATGTCGATGGCAATAAGGGACGGACCAACATCGTCAAGCACAAAATAAATACCCGTGACGCACAGCCAATCAGACAACCACCAAGGCGGCTTCCATTGGCAAAACGTGAGGAAGCAGAGAAGATTATACTCGATATGGAGAGGGAAGGGGTCATTGAACCATCTAGTAGTCCCTGGGCATCCCCGGTAGTCTTGGTGAAGAAAAAGGATGGATCCACCAGGTTTTGTGTGGACTATCGCAAACTAAATGATGTAACCAAGAAGGACAGCTACCCATTACCAAGAATTGATGACACTTTGGACACGCTGGCTGGCTCCCAATGGTTTTCAACGTTGGATCTGAAGAGTGGATACTGGCAAGTGGACTTGGATCCTAAGGATAAGGAAAAGACTGCATTTACAATAGGCACTGGACTATGGCAGTTTACAGTTATGCCTTTCGGATTATGTAACGCGCCAGCTACCTTTGAAAGGTTGATGGAAATTGTCCTACGTGGACTATCATGGAAAACGTGTCTGGTCTACTTGGACGACGTAATAGTAGTGGGGAAGACGTTCGAGGAACACTTGAAGAACTTAACAGAAGTGTTCAACAGAATTAGAGCAGCCAACCTGAAGTTGAGTCATCGCAAGTGCCACATATTCAGGCAGGAAGTCACATATTTAGGACATGTTGTATCCAGCAATGGAATCAAGACGGATCCACAGAAAATCGATGCAGTTCGAGATTGGCCAGTCCCATTAGATAAACATCAGCTACGAAGTTTTCTAGGACTGTGCACCTATTACAGAAGATTCGTTCCTGGATTTGCCCGTGTGGCAAAGCCTCTCACAGCTCTAACGGAAGAAGGACGAGAGTACGCCTGGTCCAACGAGTGCCAGGAGGCTTTTGAGAGGTTGAAAACGGCTCTAATCACATCACCTATACTGGCCTACCCAAAGACAAGTGATCGCTTCATTCTGGACACAGACGCAAGTAATCTGGCAATTGGAGGAGTCCTCTCACAATTACAAGACGGGCAAGAAAAGGTGATTGGATACTTCAGTAAAGTATTGTCTAAACCAGAACGAAATTATTGTGTCACAAGAAGAGAATTACTGGCTGTAGTGAAATCAATCGAACACTTCCATAAGTATCTGTATGGTCGACAATTCAGCCTGAGAACAGATCACGCAGCATTGAAATGGCTCCTTCAATTCAAAAACCCAGAAGGACAAGTGGCTAGATGGATTGAGAGGCTCCAGGAGTATGATTTCACCACAGAGCATAGAGCTGGCACTATTCATCGAAATGCGGATGCCTTATCAAGGAGACCTTGTCTGGACAACTGCGGCCACTGCTCAAGACTGGACCAGCAAGAAGAAAACCTACGAAGGACTGGAATTATCCCGGATGAGTGGCTGCCAGAGCGCTTGCAGGAGCGGCAAGCAGAAGACCAGGAGCTGAAGGATCTTCTGGTTTGGAAGAGAACCAACAGGAGACCCAGTTGGCAAGAAATTAGTCATCGTAGCCCAACTATAAAAACCTATTGGGCGCAGTGGAACTCTATCAGTCTGGAAGACGGAATCCTGAAACGTCGCCTGGAGAATGATGATGGCACCGAGACAAGGACGCAGATCATCGTTCCACAAAAGTTGGTTCCCTTGGTTTTAGAGCATCTCCATGATGGAACATCAGGAGGACATTTTGGCATCACGAAAACGCTACAGAAGGTTAGAGAGCGTTTTTACTGGGTAGATAGCAAACAATCTGTCAAAGATTGGTGCAAGAAGTGTTTGCTGTGCAATGCCGTGCAGGGACCAATTGTGAAACCAAGGGCAAAGATGCGGCAGTACAATGTGGGAAGCCCAATGGAAAGAGTGGCCATTGACATAGCAGGGCCTTTCCCAGAAAGCGACAAAGGGAACAGATACATCTTGGTGGCCATGGACTATTTCACCAAGTGGATGGAGGCTTATGCATTGCCAAATCAAGAAGCTGCCACCGTTGCTGATGTCTTGGTTAAAGAGTTCTTCTGTCGATTTGGGATGCCTTTGGAGTTGCATTCTGACCAGGGGAGAAACTTTGAATCTTCCGTATTCCAGGAAGTTTGCAGGTTGTTGGGCATTCGTAAAACCAGGACTACAGCATTACACCCACAGTCGGATGGCCTGGTTGAGAGAATGAATCGGACAACTGGGAAATACTTGGCAAAAGTGGTCTCTGACCACCAGAAAGACTGGGACCAATACCTGCATCTGTTTGCCTTGGCCTACAGATCAGCGGTACAAGAAACAACTGGAGAGACTCCTGCATCGGTAATGTTTGGAAGGGAGATAAGACTACCGTGTGACTTGGAGTTTGGGAGCAAACCTGGAGACGATGTAGCTGGGGAGGACTATGTCAGCGTTCTAAAATCCAAGCTCCAGTATATCCATGAGAAAGTCCGGGGCCATTTGCAAATAGCCAGTGACCGGATGAAGACTCGATACGACATAAAGGCAACTGAGGTGGGTTTCCAAGCAGGCGATCTTGTCTGGTTCTACAATCCGCGTCGGAAGCGAGGACTATCACCGAAACTCCAGAAGGATTGGGAAGGACCCTACGAAATCATGAAAAGAATCAACGATGTCATCTACAGGATTCGAAGAACTCCAAGAGGGAAACCGCGAGTGGTACATCATAATCGGCTGGCAGCATTCGTGGACAGTTCGACGCAGGAAGACCTATCGAGGACAGTGACTACACCATCATGTATAGAAGACCCGGCAACCCTGGAGTTCAACATGTTCATGAAGAACTATGGAGGGACTAGTAAAGCGAGATTTGGAGTCACCAACGAAGTGCGCGAGAACCTTTTTGACGTTGGAAAAGATTATGCGCTAGCACACTGTGTAGCTGCCGACCTCAAAATGTCGAGAGGAATTGCCGAAATATTCAAGAAGAAATATGGTAATGTCGACCAGTTGCAGCGGCAAGGTCCACGCATTGGGAAAGCATTGTCACTGAGGATAGCCAACCAGCTGATAGTGTATCTAGTGACAAAACAGTCTTCCCACCAGAAGCCAACCTACAGGACTCTTTGGGATGCGCTACTTGCCCTGAAGAAGCTGCTCATTAAGCAGGGAATGAAGAAGTTGGCAATACCCAAGATTGGTTGTGGCTTGGACCAATTGGATTGGAGGATAGTCCGTAACATGTTGGAGTTCATTTTCCAAGGGACCCAGATTGAGGTGCGGGTGTGTACCTGGAATCCTCATGGAAGAACTGATGTGAAGACTGTGGATTGCTATTTCTACCACCAAGGCAGCTGCAAGAATGGTGATAAATGCCGCTATCGACATGAGCCCTGTGATGAACAGATGCCCAAGATTGTTCTGGGACAGAACAATTCTAAGGAGGGGGCAGTGTTGCGAGCTCGCACCGGCGCCGGCCAAATGGGCTGCCGGCATCGCAAGGTCAACGACCTGTGGAAGGCTAAAGGACCGTTCTCCAGCATTCGAGAACCTCCCCGTTCGTCCCCGAACGTTCTCGACCGGGCATCAGGTATAAAAACAGACCCACGAGCACAGTTCAGTTCAGTTCAATTCGGAGTCTCAAGGTAGACGCTTCGCGTTATAAATCGTGTTATAAATCGTGCCGTGCCGCGTTATAAATAGTGCGACAACCGCATTACAATCGTGTATTGTGATTGTGTCATTGTGTAAATGCGCGAATGTGAACAGTGTATGTACTCACGTGAAGAATTGTTAATAAATTATTTACTAAGAACATAAATCGTTACAGTATACCGGCGGTTTCATTCCTATCCGCTTATGCTATCAACAATGAAATTCATGGATTTAACGTCTAGCAATATGTCGAAGGTAATTTCAACGTTCAAAGATCGTTGTTTGTTGAAGAAATTGGAATTGAAAAATGATATTATGTATTCATATGATTAAAAACATCCGTATATCGTCTTCGCAAGGTGTCATCATTGATTATGATACATACTGATTATAACTCCTAGCTATAATGATGCAAGATTTTCGTCATGTTGCCTGCATTAATACATTATTTTACGTACTGTGGATTATCTATTTTACTTGAACAAAGATATCGATCGTTGAAACTACTCATACATTCCATCACTGCAGTATTCGTCTGGGAGCTTATGATTGTCGCGTTATTGGTTTTCTTTTGTGGAGGGTGAAGATATGATTTCCGGATTCTCTTGTTGAATAATCCAGGAAAAAAGTAGGTTTATTGGGAGATCGTGAGATGCTGAAATAGAATCAGGATTCTAGGCAACATGTTCAAGATACGTACATCTAGAAGAATACCCGGACTTTCGGTACTGTGGAGCCCTAAAGTTGTTTATTAAATGAATGTGTTTATGGTAACTGAAAGTAGGTAGTTGCTCAACACAACAAACAAATAAAAATTGTCTAATGTTGACGCCTGTAGCTACATCAGATACTTGATGGCCAAGCTTCTTCTATGGTGTGTGGTTGTTTCCTCTTTGTGTAGTTACTTCGCTGTTTCTGTATTCTTACTTTGTAACTGCGTAAAAAAACATACAATTGAAAAAAAAAAAAAAACTCATGGCTTTGGCTCTAAGCTTACGCTTTGCCTAAACGCATGCCTCTGTACCAAGCTACTACGTACTATTTCTCTTTTTCCAAAATGTTTTTCCTATTTATTCTTCTGGTTTAATCAAAATCAGTAAGGAATTATATGATCCATTTCTAAACTTAAGACATGAGAAAATTTTTCTTCCAGTATGTATTTTGTGTAAGTAATTTGTTTTCCACTCGTTGGTTTTTCAGAAAATGTCCACTGACGGTGATGGACCAAACTCCCCCAGCTATCTGTCGTGGAGGAAGCTCCAGCTGAGCCGTGCCAAGTTGAAGGCTTCGAGTAAAACATCTGCTCTTCTCTCTGGTTTCGCAATGGTGATTATTCCTCAATCTGGTTTCCCTTCCTATTCGAGCGAGTGTGCAGATACTGATGATCGCGTGGCCTTCCCCCATATTGCTTCCGCCCCAAGTATGCAGCTGCAAGTTGCCGAAGATAGTATATTGTTAAGTGTCGTATAAAGTGAACACCTATACACATAACCAATGTAGTTAGGTTCTCTAGATAAATTTAATCAGATATCTAGGTTAATATATTTTTCTAGAATGGTCTCCTCCTACCTTTGTATCACTTAGTAATGATTACGAACATTTTAAAAACGTATCGAGAACTTCTTGGGGAGACTTGTTGAGAGGTGCGGCAATACATGAGAAATTATTGTTGATTGTAATACGTATCGTTATAATACAGCATTATGTGCATTATACTCATCGGTCGGTTGCAAAAGCCAGTTATTTTCTACCGCAACTGTGGGCCAGTTAAAAAAAGAATAATAATAATAAAATAGAAACGCTGCAAATTCATTCACAGGTGTTGGTTATTCCTCGGACCAGAAACATGGGGACTCACTCCGATCGATTCAGCGTTCAAAATTTATTAATAATCCCCACATGCCTAAGTTGTCAAAAATTTTGAACATGGGGAAATGGGGGAAACAGTAGATGTGGAGGATATCAGACCCATTCCAATCGATTCAGGGTCCAACTTCCTGTTAAGTACTTCGATTTATGGCTCTCTATTCACGTGCCCACGAGTCAGTTTTATGAATCTTTGATTTATGCACTGTTTATAAATTTTTGTATTAAAAAAAATTCTGTTATTTATTATTATGATCATCATCATTATCAAATACTCGTAGTCTGACCGTAGAATCATTGATCTGTCGTCCGCTTCTGTGTTTACACAGAATTAATCAATGCATTGAATTTTTTTTAATCTCATGGAATGTATTCAACGTCACTAATCGATTTTAGTTATCATAGGAATTTCATTAGTAATTCCGAAAAAAATGCACGGAAAGTAGGATCATTCGCCTCCCTTTTTTAAATAATTTGATTCTTCCTGTATAATTGTCGAAAAAATGACCTCCTAGCCTCTTTGTTGCTTCTCCAAAGGACCTCTTCCTCTCGTAGTCAGCTTTTTGTCAAACGCAGTGTTTTAGAGACAGTATTGTTTTGTTGAGGTGGAATTGGTTAAGAGACCTCGATTATATATGAATTAACTGTAGTAAAAATTATGACTCTATCCACCCCGAACGAGTAATGATTGGGACGCGCTAAAGTTAATATTGAAAACACCAAACTAACACTGTGCCTCCACAACGTTTGCTCAAATTGACATTCATTCTGATTTTCATTTTCAGGTTGCAATGGTGGAAGTTCAACTGAGCCCTGAATCTCAAGTGCCAAAAGAAATGTATGTCGTCTTCGCAGTCGTTACGACTCTCCTTGTAGCCGTACACATGCTCGCTCTGATGATTAGTACCTGCATTCTCCCCAACATAGAAGCCGTGTGCAATCTCCATTCTATAAATCTGGTTCACGAATCTCCTCACGAACGTCTTCATTGGTACATCGAAACGGCATGGGCCTTCTCAACTCTCCTAGGCCTGATGCTATTCCTCTGTGAAATCGCGATTTTATGTTATGTTAAGTTTTATGATTTCTCAGCGTACGCCGCCTGGTCGGCTTGTATAATAGTTATTCCCGTTTTCATCATATTTGTCGCGTTTGCTGTTCATTTTTACCGCTCGCTCGTGTCTCACAAGTATGAGGTTTCTGTCTCAGGGATCCGAGAATTGGAACTGCTCAAGGAACAAATAGAGGCAACTGACCTTGAACACCGTACAAATAATGGTGTTTCACTTCTGGTTTCAAATACCACGCACATAGTTTAGCGTTTTCGGGGTTACAATTTCCAGACTTAACTGCTTCCGGATGTTCGTTAGAGTTCACAGTGAAAATTATTTTGGTGTGTTGCTTAGTAAATTAGTTTTTAATCTCGGGGAACAAATCGGAGCGTATAAAACGAACCAAAACCGACAATGAGGTAGGCTAGACGTGATAAACCTGGTTAGGGATGTGGGAGGCAACGTTGTTTAACATCCGTGCTATATGCGCTGACGCTTCCTCCTATGTCTCTTGTTCTGTCCTGGCAGTCTGGGTTAGCTCAACAGGAAAAGAAGAACACAAGATATTCGCTTGCCTCTTTCACCCCACTAGTGGTTTCAGTGGGTGGAATGTGGAGCACCCCTGGTTGAGGCTTTCATTAAAGTTCTGTCTGGCTGTCCAATGTTTAATTGAGGCTTCAGGGAGAAGTACGGGAGGCAGAGTCCTTATTTTCGAGGGGCATGCAAGAGACATGATGATCTCATTGAGTCTGATAGGGGAGAAGATATACAGGTGGGCCCATAGAAGAGAAGAAATACCAAGGCATTTTGATGAACCTGCCCATGGATTTGGACAACAACTAAATTTATCGTTCCTTTCCTTCAAAAGAGTCCTATTGGCCAAACGTTAACAAAATTATTGAGAATTTGAAGAAATACTCTTATCTGGTTGATAACTTGGAAACGTTACCAATTATTTGTTATTTCAAATTATTTACAGAATTTTTGTAATCACCTTCTTTTAATTGTCCTAGTAAAAGTTGTTATAATCAATTTGATGAAGTTTGAGAACTTGTAGTCATCCGTCCGGTATCCCCGTCAGTTGTTCAGGGTTCCTTGAGGAAAAACATTTCCCAATGAGAGTGATCTTCCTTGGAATGTTATCCTATCTTTGACCCAATAGTATGCATCATTTTTCATATTTTTCTTCTCTCATAATTTTTCTTGAAATGTATAATTTTATTATAATTTTCTTGGCTTGTGTGAGTTTTAATTATTTATGATCGAGAGTTTCTAAATGTATACCTAATTTTACTAATATTATCTCGAAATTAATTATGCGCGTCATGTGCATCATGCTGAACGCATGAGACTTGCGCATTTGAAAAAGCTCAATGTATTATCAAATGTTTTGAGTGCCTTTTATCATTAGGCGGCTATCCAAAGTCTCTATATTAACTGGTGTTTGCCTATGTAATATTCACCATCTAGCTTCCTCATATTTAAGGACGTGACATTTTCAACAAGACTGGAACTTGTTTTATCTAGAAAGACGTTTTTTGGTAACGAATTGAGTTTTGCTAGTTTTCGAATACGTAGGGCGGTATCCATGCCAAAACGTCTTATGATTGGGATACCTCAGCTGGATTTAAGGGGATCCTCGTAACGTTTGAGAACTGTCGAATCAACAATAAATTCTTTTGTATTCATTTCACTTCATCAAGGGTTAGGAGGAAAAATCGTTCTCTTCCACTTCCCTTCCAAACCGGCTCTTGTATATCTTTTTCAAATAAGATCAAGGGAGAACGAGACATCTTGACCCCGACATTGGAGAATCATGGAAAAAGCTATGATTGAATAATCTCAACACTCACACGACACTAGTTCTATGAAATCGAGAGATGTGTTTCACAAACCCTTGATACTACTCGGTTGTTAGCACACCTTGTCATATTTTTGGTTTATCGATACCAGTTTTTTCTAAAACATGACGTCACTGGCTCTTTCAGAACAACTCCTCAAGTTTTTCTAGTGGAAATTAAAACGATAATTTCCTGTATGAAGCGTATCTACCGAGCACTATAAATAATTATCGGTCCAGATAATATTACAAACTCGATCTTTTATTATATTTCGGAAAACGCGTTTTTCCACTGAGTGACAATTTTTTGATATCCAACTCGAGATGCTTCCTGCAGGGTACCATTTCATCATAATTCAGTCCCGGTGGTTCAAAGACACATAGAACATTACTGTATGTCCATTCCGATCGGTGTATTTTGTATCCTTATTTATACTTCTTTTCATTCAAATCTGGCGATAAGGACTTATCTAATGCTAAAAGATGTCATGTGAATAATTATTTATCCCTCGTAGGTCTCTACTTGGTCGTTCAATCGCTAAATCCCAAAATTTCCTGGCTAATTTATGACTGATGTAGTGGGATTCGATTTCAGGGTCCATAACGTGATAAATTTGCACAAAACCGACTGAACAAATCTCAGCTTTTTGTATAGTTCAATCTTTAATATTGTTTCAGAAACGGGAACGGAAAATTATTGAAACTCATGTTTAGTTTAAAAAATAATTTATTTATTCAAGTACTTATTTGATCTTTGTTGAACAATTAATTTTGGCTTGTTATCATCTAGTTTTCGTAATGCGGTTTATCTTCATTTATCTCTATCATTTATCGTCGTGTCGTTTACTGTTACCTGATCCGTATATTTCATACATGATTGTATAATTTATTCTTATTAATGGCAATTTAATCATTTGCGTTAATAAATACGAGAATTTCATCCTTGCCTTGTTGTACCCTTGAGTGTGATTATTTCTACTCCCAATCAACTCCCGATGTTTCTCCGTCAGGAACTTAGAAATGCATGTACTGATTTGGTACGTTAAAATTAGCACCAAGTGGTCATTGATATTATTACTCTACTTCATTACCGTAATAATGTCAGTGAGTACCTTGTTCAATGTGTCTTGTCTGTTTATACGTGGATCAATAACCACTTTTCTCTAGAGTTTCAAAAGTTTGTAATGAACAATTTACTAACTTAAAAGAAGGAGAAAGCTCCCGGCTGAATCCAAAAAGATGGGACGAGATACCTATAATTCTGAGATGGAAATCGAAATGAAGTTGAAAGAATATAAGTTACTATGCATAGAAATAAAGCACAATCAAGGTAAGCCGATGAGGCATCAAATGAAGGGCCTGCAAATGAGGGCAACCCAAATATACCGGGGGGTACCTCTGAAAGAAAATCTGGCTTCTGTCCGTAGAATATGATGCTCCGATTGTTCATTTTCGAACGAATTAGGATGGTATTCAAATTCGTTATTCTTCTCACACGATACAATAACGTGAGCCCCACTGATTTTGCAGTAAATTCAGCTATATTGCCTTAAATAAGTTAATTACTTGCAATGATGTTTGATAGATACGCATGAAACTCTGGGCGTGAACCATCTATGAGCTGGCGACATATGAATGATAATTCAAAACCTACTACCTATCGCCTATTTAATAATTATCTAAAGTTTTTTTTTTTTTTTTTTTTTTTTTTTTTTGATTGGTAAGTATGGAATAGCTTGTTATTATAATATAATGTAAGTAATGTATCACTTTGATTATATTATACTCAAAGTAATATATTTTAGGGGAATTTAGGCTTTTTTACTTTATTGGTCGGTAGACCTGACGATTCTTGTAGGGCTTTAAATATTTCTAAACCAATCTTCCATACGTATGAGCATTTTCCAACTTGATGTAAACAGTCACGTACTGCGGTTATAAAATGATCATCATCCATGTAATCCGCTCATTCAAATGTAACCTAAAAAGTATTTCCAGAAAACGATATCGGCGCTTAGAAGATTCTTCATGACCTCGAGGACATTTGGGAAGAAAATATGCGGGGACCCAAGGGCTTTGAAGTTATGGCCATAAAACAAAGGAAACGAGGGAAAAGAAGCTGGTAATTTTTCAAAGTTTTTTTTCTTTCGCCTTCTCCCTCCGATCTGTTATGACGTGACATCGATTGTCAAAAAGTCAAACTGGCGGGACGGTCCGATCGATCGTTTTGAAACAGCCGCACCCAACTGAATGTGCTGCGCTCTACCGTCCCGCAACCTCCAACTCGAACTCAATTCCTCTCCCCGCCCTCTCCCCTCAGTTCTCAGTACTAGAGAGGGCACCGACTCTATCCATGGGTGCTCTGTGAATAATATTCCAGTCTTATTTTACAACTATTGCCCGGTAGTGTTCTTTTTTATGTTCTTCTTCCTCCCAGTTGTGTGAAACTACAGACGTGCTACTGAGTAATGTGCTCTCAGTGAGTTGTGGGATACACAAACCTGGGTATTGAGCCGAGTTACCGACCGTTCAGTCGTTCCCTTTGCACAGTAGTTGGTAAGTCCAATTTTCGTAGTTTATGTTACAAATTATTCGTACGCTACATTTGATTAATTTTGACACTCGTCAGTTAGGTTTTCCCGTAGGATTTTCGTAGTTTTCCAATGATGGTTCCCCTTTTATGGCAGCTCCTTGGCATCGTAATTGTGGTCGTCTTTGATTTCATTCTATTGTTAGTATGTGAATCCAAGATCCTTCAGAAGGTTGGCCATCCTTGAGTTGATCGATGAACTGTTTTCGACATAATTTAATTCTTTTTACTTCGGCTTCAAATTCACTTCATGCGGGATCGTAGTCCGCACCGAAGCACCTGGTAGTTGGGAAAATCATTCGAATTCAAAACCTAACCTTCCTTGGGAAGGGTTTCCTTTCCATCAACCTTGCTTCAAGGATCTAGGAGACCGCATTTGGATGCGCAATCATGCAGTAAACACTCGTGTTTCTATTTATTAAACGTGATAAAAGTTGGTATTTCGAGTGAGGGCTGATTTGTGCCTTTATTACTGCCTTGCTCTTGGCATTTGGCCTTGATATGGTGTGTGACATGAGTTCAAGTTAGAATTGGTGAAAACTTGTACATTACGGTGACTCAATCAACACAGTTCAATTTTATCTCCGACACTGGTCTCATTAATTCAAAGATCGAGTATGTGTTAGTAATGTACGTAATCATACCTACCGTGCTGCCGTATTCATGAAGGGGAAGGGGTCCTACAATCGAATATCTATCATTTTCCGGAAATAATACTTATTCTAGCGTTGCCTACTACAATTAATTTGTCTCTCTTCATGTACCGAACCCGTAGTTCGTCCATAAATTGTAGGTTTTTGCAATCAATTTGAGCTAAGTAATGAGGCGGAGTCAAGGTTGTCATCAAGGAAGCTTGCGTCAGAATGATCCTTGCACTTATCGTTGAATAGGAAGCTCATTTGCGTTGTGAGATAGTTGAGGCGTTCCTACATCTAACGTAGGTCTTATTGCAAAAAAATTCTTATAACAAATTCACATAACCTCATCAATGTAATTTCCTATTCTAATACCTAATTTTGAGGTCCTTCCACAAACATATATGCAATGTTAAATGTTTGGAAGTACTTCTTACCTGGTACGAGATGCTTCTTACTTTTTTCACAAAGTATTTCCTAGAGGCGGTTTTGGTTGGTTATTCCTTGAATAATCAACCTATGTTTTCATGATAATGGTCAACCTCTCCGATTCGGCTCAAAATTTTTTCTGGACGTTTCATGATGTCCTGATCGAAAAAGGTCAATGTCCGTCCGCCGTACGCCGTCCATCGTCCTCTCCGTTTTTGGTAGTAGAAAATTTTCTACAAATCTGAAATTTGGGTCAGGGGTCTGTTCCCGGCCGAGACGGGTCCTCGAAAACTTTCAGCCCGATCAGACCAAATTTGAGAAATTTTGAGAGGGGGGGGGGGGGGTAGAGGTCAAAATGTGTTTTTTTGAAAAATGGATTTTTGAGATTTTTTTGGTCATTTTCCACTAAATTTTGGACGCTGAATCCAATTAAATGGGTCCCAGAACGATTGGCACCCACTGGAAGAAGTTATGGGTCAAATTGGGTATATATTACCCATTTTGATATGTGTTCAGGGATTTCTGGCTACCTAGGAGTGTGGGGTATCATATTCCACTAAATTTTGGACCCTGAATCGATTGGATTGGGTCGGGACCCGCCACACCCACTGCTTTCCCCCATTCGAGGAATAACCAACCCGTGTGCAAGAATTTGCAGATTTTTGGTCATTCATTCAATCCCGAACCACCGTGTTGGTAAACTTCCTGTTCTCTTCGAACGAAGGTACGCCTCGGCAGATTTTGTGGTTACTTCACACTCGTGTTATGCGTACCTGTTTTACTCATTTATTGAAAACACCCTCTGACTGACAAATGTCGCTGGAACCAATTGTACCTGACATCTATGAATTGTGAATAAGCGGTGGCCGCGAGCAGGGCATTGATTGAAATGGCACACCGGCTTTGAATATTGCACTCATTTCATAATTCCTTATGCTCTTAATTTATTGAAAACTCCTGAAAACATTTTCATCCTTCTCGCATTGAATAAAATTAACATAGTTCTGTATATTCCCTCAATTTGCGACAACTGCGTTCCTTGTAAGAATTCCTTGTAGAAACCTAATACCTGTTATTTCATGTTGTAACATTGTTCACTATTGTTTGGATGAATGAATAACTCTCAATACCCCAAATCGCCTGCTATTGGTGTGAGCCGACCACTTTATTTGAATGATGAGGTGAATGAATTCATGGCCCTAATAAGAGGAAGAATCGTGCATTTGCCAGAAAGTAAAAAAGTTGCCACTAAGTGAGGATGCTCTGTGGGAATTGGCCTTCTGATGATATCCGCGAGTGAAGGAGATTTCAAGGGTGCAACCAGAAGAGCCGTATAGCGTGTGCGCGTGAAGTGTTATGAAGACTTTTTGAAGTGTTGACTTTCGGAATTCTGTTTAATTTCAAACAAGTGCTCACTGACAAGAGAAAAATTACTAAAAAATGTTTTGGTTACATAACTGCTCCAACGTGAAGTTGACAACATTGAGTTTGTCATGAGTGTATGAAGGGCGGGAAACGACAAAAATGACCGGTTACTGCAAAAAAAGAAAAAAAAGTTTCAATTTCAATTTTTTAGCAATTTAGGCCGCTGAATCGTCAGGGTTATGTTCCTGATCGATATAATTTTACCGTTTCCCAGAATGGGTTCACCTTTACAAGGTTTTGGCATGTATAGGCTAATGGGAAATTAGGTTTGTTTTCCTAGTAATATTGAACGAAATTTTAATTTGTGTGCAGTTTGAAGTAATCAAGACTTGTAGTACGCAGGGTCTTCAAAATAAGGGATATATTTTACAAACTTTACTGTGAAATTCGGCGTATGCGGTTTTTCGCCTAGACTTACCTGAGTATGGCTTTTCGATTCTACCCCAAACATTCCTTAGTATTTTTGAGTTGTACATGTGGAACTGTGGCAAGCATTTACATTGAAGGGTTTGCTTGCTTCAAGTCAAAACAACCTTAATCAACTGCCAGTCGGCTAGCAAGGGAGTTAATTTCATGATAGTTGAACGTGAGTGGGAAGTGGGGGAGAGCCCTCATATATGGGAACATTCTTCATGGATCTTAGAATAATACGTTTTCGGCCATTTAAGCTGACAATTTATGGCTGCTAACAATCAAGCTGAGCTTGCTAATCCAGCGTGTACTCAGCGCACTATGAGCCTTTTCTGTTTAACAATAGAAATTTTTCGGGATTCGCTTCTGTATGACGGTTCGATATTCATTTATAAATTTTATGCGGTGACATCCGAATCTCTTACTTGACCTACCTGACGTACATGTATGTGTCAGGTACTTCCAAGAATACCTAGCACCCGAAACTTTTTTACTTAAGAAAAAAAAAAATGTTTGCTCCAAAATCAAAATTTTTACGAGCGTATTGAGTTCCAACCACTCTGAAAAAGTTTGGTTTTTGTGTTCGTCTGTCCGTTTTCATGTCCTTGCCACTGCGTTTACTTCTACAATTGCGATCGGAATGCAATTAAATTTCGAGGGATTAGGAAGGGTTCACCCCTGAACTGTTCCCTATCGGTTTCATCGGGATCGAATTCAGCAGTACGCTCAGCACATGCGCTTCGCAACTCCATGAGCGCCCATGATTTCATGTTTTCTAAATGTTGTGACAAATTTTCAGGATTACGAGGAAGCTCATATGCCTCAAATACCTTAGCAGTATACCTTTTTTCCCCTAATTTGGTATCTTTCATTAGTTCCCACCGCTCCTCTCGAGTATTCGTTTTATGTGGTTCCAACTGTTGAGTACCCACCTCTATTGATCGCCTTCTAGTAAAAATCTAATCTTTGGATTATTTTTATCTTTTTGTTCAAACGTTGACTAACCTCGCGATAAAATGAGGATATTCCATAAAATGTGTATCATCAAATACTCTACTAAGCAGGCAGGTTCTATCTCATGTGACATCGATTTCGTTCGTTCATTTTTACTCACCTGTTTAGAAATCGTAAGTCTGGTTTCTTTTTACATTATTTGTTTTTACTCTGTTCCTGCTTCAAAATAGCTCACAATTTGTTGCCTTCAGTTTCATCAGTTTGTACCTCACTGATGTTAAAAAAATGAATGAACCTTGGATAGTACGTCCTGAAAATAATGTCATTATCCTTAAAACATTCTACGAAAAGCATCATCCCAACTCGAATTAAGTTCGTGAAAAAAGATTTGTATTATGAATTTAGGTCGACTGTGATCATTGAAAGCCCATCTGATTGGACAGGCTCCTCTTTTGTTGGCTCGCTAGCTTGTTTGAAGCGAAGTCAGTCAGGGTAAACGTGTATATTTTTGGAGAGTAGGAGGTCTCTCCTTTCAAGCGGATTTACGGCTCAGGATAGCAGCGTGACAGCTATTGGATGACATGATTTTGGTATTGTCAAGATGCTGCACAGCTTAAGCTTGCAAATCTCCTAATCTACAACGCTAGGGATTCTTCCAACAATAGAAGGGCTGAGCTCTTTAGATGAAATCACCGGAATTGCCAAAGTCCAAGCTACCCAGTCAGTTTGATCTCACCCTCAGCTAAGTTGTTGGCGCTTGCACTTCGCTAAGAAATCAAACTCTTCTCCAATTTGAATTCTTCAGAAAAGCTTACAATATCTTGATTCACTTGATTATACTCTTTCTCAGTTGTGGGTGGAAATGAGTGAGTAAATTCTTGTATATTTTACGAGGGTGTCAAACTGTTGTCCATTGTTACCGCTATTGTTCTACTAGTGTAAGTAATCAGAAGACCCCGACAGTTACTAGTTAATTATCATGGAAAAGCCTTACCGGACCCATTGTTGCCGACGCTGTCGCAGCCCCTTCGAACAATTCTGGTCGCTCTGACTCATGCAGACCGTTCGGTCAGTTGGAATACATCTGAGAGTACCAGTTATCATATTCCCGAACAACTTCAAGACGAATATAATTATCACGTCGTTGTGAGTGAGGCATCCTGTCTGTTGTGTAACCACCTTTTGTAGAACTTCGCGTGGTCCAACGCTTACTGAGTCACATCCAGCCTCGCCAAGGTTGCTCAGATTCTAATCCGTCTAGTCCATTTTGTTGATTAATGTTCTTACTACCATTGTATACCGAAGTAATCGTATCGACGGAACTAGAAGTAACAGATCATGTCAAAAAGTGTGTTGCGGGATTCCTTGAGAAAATGAAAAGGCCCTTGGGGGACCGTTCGATGCCAAAATGTATGTTGGCGCCCGCCAAAAAAACCTATTCAACAGATGCCCAACATGCCAAATATGCTTTAGGAATTACACGTTTACATCTACTGGAGCGCACTCGACAATAACTGAAGGTCACAACACTTGTTGCCTGGTAGTATGCCATAGCATTTATACCAGAGGGTCCTTTGGTCAGAATTCTAATCAGCGTACCACATTCCTTTCTACCGCCGTGGTAATCAATTTAAAATGTAGTATTTACTCACAAATGCTCTTAATCATCGAAAAAAGCATTCACTATCGACGTAGCTCGCTAAATACCACCTAAAATTATTTCCACTTTAATCTGCATAGCGTATTACTGTTAGACTTGGAGAATCCAGCAGTTTGGTGGTAGGGTACATCAAGAGTAATGAAATTTGAGAAAACATAGCTTGTTGAAACATGTGAGGCTGCTTTTTTGCTATTGCCAATTCGCAACACGAAAAATTGAATGAGAAGCTTTGTGTTGATGGATGTAAGAAATGGCCGACCTCCGATAACATCCACATGCAAAACAGTGCTCGTACGTTGTCAATTTCGGTCCCAAATCCGTCTGTCTTCCTGTGTCGATATTCCCATACGCACAACCTTTCTCTCCATTCGGCCTGTTTGTAATTTGAAAAGGTATAGTCATCTGGTACGATGGCAGTCCTTCGGGTTTCTTCGGAGTTGATCAAAATAGAACCATCAGGAACTGACCACAGGGAACCTACAGGTTGGATGGAGTAAAAATCGTCGTTAAAATATAGCTAATAAAACAAACTAATGACCTTCCTACGATACCTTGCTCTATAGTGAACGAATTAAAATAATTTGCTCACTTCGCAAATTCCAGGTATTGACTAGTGCGAATTCTATAAAAAACTATTAGTGTTGAATTCATCTGGCCCTCAGGGAATTTAAATGGGTGAACCGATGGCGTAGGGTGTCCCAGTAACTTCAGGATTGTACAAATAATTTGCTGCAAAAAGTCTCCCGTAGACATTTTTGTAAATACCCTTGTTTGTGGGAGTATTTTCACTATTCAATCAAATGAATGTCATTAAAATAGCCAAATCTCCATTTGTTTACACCGTAAAATCAAAATTGAGGATATTGTTGGAAAGAGTATGAATTTCCAAGAAGATAAGACCCCATGAATTTCCTAACTTACGAGTATATTATAAAAATTCTCTCAATTTAATCAATTTTAACGTTTTCTCCCCTGATTACCATAGTAAAATTAAAATCAATGATACCGTTAGAAAGCTAATAAAAGGTAGCGGTTTTTTCTGTTATTGCGAACGACTTTTATTTTGAACTTTTTGGTTTCAAATACAACTGAAGTTATCTAAAAACGTTGAAATTAATATAGAAAAAGTCAACTTTGGGCTTTAAAAACAACGTGCAGTTCCATGTTTTGGAAATTTAACGTTCATTCTCAAACATAATTTCACGGTGTTAATAAATATATGGCTATTTTAATGACGAAAAATTGATTAGACGTAAGATAATTTCAATAGTGAAAATAATCCCAAAAACAAGACATTTTACGAATTGACAAACGGGAGACTCCTTGTTGAAAATTATTTGTAGGATCGATTCCTTAAGTTACTGAACTCATTCCTAAGACCTGTATGTATATTCAAAAAACAACTACAAAAAAACTGCTGTACTTTACCTTAATTGGTATGATAATATCTGTTGAAGAGTGGAATTTGGGTTATTCAGGTGATAGCTGGATTGTTTGTCGAAGAGAAACTTCAAGAACCAGAGCACAGGAAGGTACACGTCGATAGGACTTTCATTTTCTGAAGTGTGTATTCGATGGGCTTTGATTGACAGATTACCCAATCAATAAATTTATTATTTGTCCAATGTTCGCGTGTTACGTTCATTGGCAAGTTAACAGGGGAGGTGCCGTGTCTTGCCCACCTCAGCCCTCGTGGCCTTAACCTCTTTGTCTACTGTCTGTGTCCTACGATGTTGACACAGTATTTTTTGTGAATCTCGAAATGAGACGCTGCAGCTAGATGGTAGATTTCAGATTTCTCGAATTCATGATTCAGTCATTTTGGTGTAATATTATTATTGGAACAATACACCCTGTATGTATTTTAAGAAGAGCCTTGAAAAATCTGACGTTTTGCTCATAAATTCAAAAACAAAAGCAAGATATAGGTGGAATTAGGTAAAATTATTTTTCGAGATTGTTTAGGACTTGGACGAGTAGGCTTCCAATTCTTTACTCAATTTCGGACGATAAATCTCTTTAAATGACCGATTGCTGCATAATGTTATGTGCGAAATCCGTCTAAATATACCTAATTGGCAAAATCATGACGTACTCGGACGATTTTGACTATTTTATCTTGACTTGATTACCTGAGCTCAGGTAATCGGTCTCGAGTGAGATAGGCCCTTCAACCTTCGCGGCCCTGTTATCGATCAATAGTTGACACAGTAAGCCCTAGTGAGGTGTTCTTTCTGCTAAATCTCTCAATTGTCTTACGCGCTTCAAACTTTATTCCATATATTAATTTTATTACGTATCTGTTAGATACGTTACTTTCTGGTAGCAAAGAACAAGACGCTCTATGTATTTTGTCGATGAAAAGAATATTCTTGATTCATTCATTAGAAACAGTAATTAAATTCAGTCGTTTGGTTGGTATCACCCATGGTGGGCTACGGTCCATAGTGTAACCTAGTCGTAGGTATGATCGCTTACTGGAAGTTTCATTCTACAGATTATATGCTCGTACCATTACGTAGCTAGTGTATATACTCGTACCTGCTAAAGACTGAAAATAATTATGAATGACTGCTTATCGTTTCTGAATACTATCTCCCCTATATTTCATATTCATCCTGTTGTCCATTGCCTTCAAATACGTACGAGTATTTGTTGATTATAAGGGTTTCTCGGCTTAATGTTATTTATTTCTCAACAGTGTTTTGAACGCATAATTAAATCAGCGACAAGAAAATCTCGGCTCAACCAATATTGGCCATATCCACAATTTTCCTTTGCCTTCCTTGATACAGTCTTTTGAACGAGTGGCTTCAACCTCTTGACGTGCTTAATCCTTCATCTTACCTCATTGTCTTGATACCCTTTTTCCCCTGTTTGAAGAAGGAAGCAGTTCATAGCCAGTCTAATCCTTAACATTCGTGGCTGCTAGTGATCCTTAATACAGGGTGGTGCAGAGGAAATGGATGTTTTCCAAATAATGATTCACTGGGATACAATGGGTAGAAAATAATTTGAAAAACCAGTATTAAATCGTAGGTTTTTAATGCAGTTTTTAAAATTATATACCATGTTTGAGTTTGAAAAATGATGTGACGCTTTGAGAGGACGTCTTTCATGCTAAATACAAATTTGAACCCTCTTCTTAAAATTACGGACGGCTCTTTTCAAAGGCTTCAATTTCCTGACGAATAGAATTCTTAAGGCCATCTAGTGAGCAAGGCTTGTTGATGTATCCCCACAAAAATAAATCACATATCGACAGGTCGGGTTAGCCAGGGGAAGAGAACCGTCTGTAATTTTCAAAAGGGGATTTGTATCCAAATCCAAATTTGTATCCAGCTAGAAGGATTTCATCTCAAAGACCTATCATTCAATACTTGCTTTTATTATTTTCAACCCATTGTATCCCAGTGAATCAATAATGAAATTTGAAATCTAATTCCTGTATTAGGAATAATAAGAATGTTACATTATTTAAACATTCCTTCAGTTCCAACTTACCATCTACATATTAGTAATCTACGTATAAGTTCGTATTACAACTAAAGACAGTTCCCATTGACAGTATGTGGGTTGGTATTCTGTTATTACATAATCTCTCCTTCGTCAGTTCGCATAGCTCGTGGGATTTCCATTCCTCAGAGCCGCTTTCGACAAATGACTCACCGTTCGTAATCCCATTTCCTTGTTGTCTCCTCAGTGTAAGCCTGCTCAAAAACGTGAAGAATTGAGTGATCAACGGCAATAATAATTTGAGTACCTTTACTCATTTTTGTCGTTTATACTAGTCGTTGGCCCATTTATATTTCACTATAGAATTTCTCATTTAATTTATATATCAAGGGAAAAGATTATTAGCATACTTGAGGAGAAGTAAATAAAGGATGATGAAGTCCAGATGAGGTTTTGGTTGGTTATTCCTTGAATTATCAATCATGAAGGTTTTCTTGCTCAAGGTCACAGGGGTCGACCAACTCCGATGGGCGCCAAAAATTTTTTCTTGATGTATAAAAAATATATTTTTTTAATAACAAATTTTGACCTTGACCCCCCCCCCCTCCTCTATCTAAATTTGATCCGATTGGGCTGAAAAGTTTTAAGGACCAATTATAGCCAAAAACGGGTCCTTTACCAAAATTTCAGATTTTATGAAAATTGTCTACTACCAAAAAACAGTGTGGTGTTTTCTGAAAAATGGATTATCGTTGAAGTTTTTGGCGATCTATGCTTGTGGGGTATCATTTTCTCTAAATTGTGACTCTGAATCCAATGAGACGCGTCCCAGAACGATTGGCGCCCAACGGAAGAGGAATAACGAACCCCCGTTAAAAAATTTGCAGCGTTTTAAATAGAAATGAACTAGAAACCAGCATAAGGAATTGACTATTTCACTCTTCCTTTTAAACTGTCGAAAAATTGGTGCAAGTCCGGAAGTGCCTTGCAATCATCATAATCAACTAAATACTCTTTGTCCTGTGCGTATTGTTGACCTCAGGTAATTTAGAATGACTGTTTATAGGACACGGTTTTTGTTCTCGGTAAACAATCATTAGTCATTTGTTTCATCAATCACCCAACTAACGTTTTTCTGTTTTGAATGATCATTCTTCACCCGGCGGTACTTTAAAACGTATGCAGCAACTGTTGGGATGGGTCTCTATACTCTACACAAAATAATTCCAATGGACTGGATGCATTCAAAGGCAAAATACAAGTCCGCAACTTTGTGGACTCATCAGCGTTAAAAACACGTTCTTTTCTATTTTCACCCGCTAGGTTTCAAAAATGTTGAATTTTGACATTTTTTGTTGATATCGTTTTTCAAAAGGCTTCAAAGTGCCCATTAATTTCCGAATCAGTCACTGGCCATCCAATGCGGCCATGTAGTGTTCTAATTATATCGTAAAATGGATCAAGACAAGGCCGTTGACAATAGAACGCGTTTTCGGTCAAGTAGAAGAATGAATTCATTTTCAAAATAGGGAGGTCTTGGCGGAGTGCGGTTGAGAAGAAAGTCTAATTTTATCAATATTTTTATCGTCCTCATTAAGTGATTTCTGTTAAAAATAGGTATAATACCACGCGAAAACTTCTTTCCAACCAAACCTTCTAGGTTCAAAAATCAAAACAAATAGGTCGGAGGCAAGCAAACTCCTATTCCTCACGCGTTTAAATGATTGTTTCGTAGTTTATTTTTTATCAAATGAAGCGTTGTTCCTCTCTTCGAAGAAAGACAAGAATGAGTCATTTCAATATCCTCCCGGCGGTTGATTCTATCATACAAAAAATTATCAGAAGATTATTCAATTATTCTCGCGGAATTTCTTTTCCACATTGTTTTTCAACTTGCGTAATAACTCATGAGGATGTCTTGATATCCTTGTCGTGGATTCAGGAATCTGTGTGATCGTTCGTTCATTCCTGGTCTGATTATCCGGATCCTATGCTATTCTTTACCTCGGTTCTGAGCCCTGGAACTTTTATTTTCATAAATAAAATAAAATGCGGGTCCAAATTTGCTGGCCAAAAAAAACATTTTAATGCTGTTTTTTCTACGAAAAATATATAGTATCCTTTATAGGATCCTTTGCTGAGTAGTCTGTCTATTAGTAGTTAAATCTGGTCTGGTATGTTATTATTATCATCATCACAAGCCCTATGACGGCCGCAGAGTCGTTTGGAACGCTCATTGGTTCCATTTTACTTTGTTAGATGGGGCATTCGGCTCAGACCACAAGGATGGGAGACATCGCAGTTGATTGCGCAACAACTTCCGATATTTGTCGCTTGCTAAATCAAAGGTTCTGCGTGCCATCGCGTGATTTAGTCCCTTTCTATCCTTTAATTTTCCTCATAACGAACTAAGTTCGCTTTTATCCTTGATTCTTCCTATTTTTTCACTATTTGTTGTGCCCAATACTACTGCAGCTCCCCAAAAAAATGAATTATTACCATTAAGCCATACAGAGAGAATATACTGAGCACTAATCTGCCCCGGAACTGAGTTGAGCTGCCCTTTAGAATGTTAAGTAGGTACATTACGTACTTATATAGGAATAGCCATGAACGTGAGTTGATTATTTTCATGATCAAAATTCCTTATTATTGTTTCAGGCTGTATATCGCTCGAAGGCCTGGTGAAATCGCGACCTGCGGCATCAACATGATCACATTGCACCTGCATCTTAATGGTGTATCCTAATATGAAACTGGTGAGCATCAACACATCAAACAAACTAGAAATTCCCTGAAATATGATATGTCTAGTAGGAGAGACTACTCTTAGCACCTCAGATGACATGTTAGCGTGACACAAGAGAATTGAAAGGACAACTGCTTCTCAAGAAAGCGTATTTTTAATGCCTTACACTCTTGGGAAATCGAGCAAGGGGGAACGTGTCCGTTGTAACAATTTCTCGCAGCGGATGAGACCATTTGAAAAGTCGCGTGAGCCAAGAGCTGACAACTGGGCTGATCATTAATCAATTACGGCTCTTCCACTTTCCACTTTCGTCATGATTTTAATGGCTAAATTGGCCAGTTTGCGTTTCGCGATAAATGATTGCATGTTTTGTTGAAATCTGAGTCAGTAATTGTGATAATACGCTTTCTCATTAGAATGACCCGCTATTAAAATATCCGTACGTTCATGATTTGTTGTTTTGAGCCCGTGTTTATTTGCTGCATTGCAGCAAGAAATCGTCAATTAATTTACGAATTTGGATAATTAGGCAGAGCTCGAGACTACTCTTCCCCGTGTTTGCTTCTCTGGGGTTTAACAATCCTTACATTGCCATTTATTTCCAGTGCCACTTGTTCATTTATTTATTTCCATAAATTTGAAGAGGTGCGGGACCGCACCGCAGTTCTATCCCTGCAGGAACCCCTCCCCCCATCTGAATTTGAAAATTTGGACATCATAGAGGCTTTAATACCTTCACAGTAGCAAAAATTGAACAAATGTGTCGTGTCTTAGTAAAGAATGGCGGGGAGCTAACCGGGAAGCTACTAGTCGCGTAGCCCTAAAAGTAGGGCGTCTAGTTTGAGGCAACCGGTCGTCCTTCACATCAGCAATTTCATATTCTCCTCAACTCTCAAAGAATGTAGGAAAAATTTATGCGGTATTATACCATTGTTGTAATGACTGGGCATAGGTTATAAATTATTCACCTTATTGTGCAGGAACCACACATTAGGGTGTTTATTCGAAAGGTTCAGCTCGTTTTAATTAAATTATTGTGTTCTAATTTATTTTATTTCTTATTATAATTCATAAAATCCGCTTCCGTTGGAGGTCAACAAGTATTCCGTTGAAAACGAATAGATTTCTGTTTCTAACTGCCCTCGGTCCCATCTTTGATTTAGGTATTATGTATCAGCATTTCGTCCGTCTACGTGGTCAATGTTTGTTTTGAGAAGTTGATTGAACCATTTTGCTCGTGAGAAACTACAATCCATAGTACTCATTACACCCCCACCCCCATGTGACTTGGGAGGGAGCTGTAGTATCGAAATTGTATTTGGCGGATTTCTAAATTGCGACTCGTCTATTTAATGAAATCGATTAGAGATCACCCCCCCCCCCCCCTAACCGGTTGCTTTCTGGACATGTTGGTTCTGGTATTGAGTTCTCATTATAAGCAACTTGTAAACCTTAAATTAGGCCAATTTTTAAGATCATTGCCTTTGTGCAAGCCTGTTCCGGCAATAGTGAAGACAGCGGTCCGTCAAACGAGATCGAAAAGAGCAATGTAACATTATTTGTAACGATTTATTAAAATTGTCCAGATCGGCTACGTGCATGATACGCCTTTTATTACTTCATTAAACCACTGGAGCTTACGTAGATGCCCAGATAGTCCCCGGCTTCGTACATAGTAATACTCCATTTCAAACGAAAGAGAAGCTAGGTCCACTGACGAGCTGAATTCGTGAAGAGGTTCCTGGATTTGAGTCGGTGCTCGAGGATTCTACATTTTTATGGGTACATAACGAAAGCTACATTACGGCCGCATGGACAAGATTAGAATAGTTTCATTCTTGAATGTAGGGGACTTCTAGATTCGAATGCCTGTTCGAAGTTACTGGGTCAGGAATCCGAGCCATTTCACTATCGTTTAGTAGCTGAACCACCCAAAGGTCAATCCAATCAATTTTTATTTGCTGTTTGCAGGTGACACTGACCTTTGCAACAAAAATCTTATCGTAGTATATTTTATTACAAGCTTGGCAATTATTTCAAAATTAAAACCACGTAAAAACTAAATATTAAATATGAGTCATTGCTTCTTGCATCTCGTTCGATTTTGCATTCGAGTTTGGGCGTACTAATTTCTTCTAACTAATCATGTAACGGCTTAACTTCTAGACTAATTTCTTGTAATAACAACGTAACAATCCGGCGGCTAGAATCTAGAATATCTATGGATCTAGAATAACTAATAACTCTTCTAGAAACTTCCTCTTCTTGAGATCCGCCATTGTCAGCAGGCAATGGAAAATGTACACGTTTAGTCTACTTGATTTGAAGTACCTAAGGCTATCAATTACCAACTGAGAACATTTACCGAAAACATGTGAATCACCTAGAAGTTAACGTAGCATCGCAATATTTATTCTCAACCGAGTTGCGGTTCGTAGCGTTGTTGACAGTTTTAATTTTGAGGGTGTGTGAAGGTCGTCGTTAAGAATGTAGCACAAAGCCTTTACATGTCTTCATGGATATTGTTTCGAAATATTTAGTTCATCTTGAAACTTGACTGCTTCATAACACTCCCTGATCAGAAGTCCGTTAAAATACACACGAAGTTGAAGGTTACATGTTGCTCGCAGAACAAATTTCAAATTAGGAAGCCTAAACATTGGGGAAACAATTGCCTTCTATCTATATTCTACTACAAGTGTGTAGAGGCAAAAAGGCAAAAAGAATGCAATTTTATTTTGTTCTTCTTATTGGAGTAATCCGCAACCTTGTATTGGACTCCATTTAGAATTTCCATTTTTCTCTCGATTGAACTTTGAAGATAATTTGTTGTTTTTCTGTTGTAGGCAACTTACAACGGTGAGCATGGAGGCTACTCTTTGTATGAAGAAGTTCGAATTCACGAGACCGAGTCAAGCAGTGCGCAAGTGGGAAATAGTAGCTACAGAAACCGTTGGAAGCCAAGAAAATCTTCGGATCTCCTCCCTCGTAGTGGAAAAAGACAAGTTCTGAAACGGACACTTTCGATTCCTTCCACATATCGTGATCAACAAGTCGAAGCTGCTCCTTGTATTTTCGTCTCTTCGCTGAATGAAGTTTCTTCTTCGAGCCTTTTCCGAGCTCTTAGTGTATTCACGATTATTAATTCTCGTGGCTTCAGGTGATTTTCAGTTCGCTCTTTCAACTCGGTTCGCTTACGTAAAATGAGATACGTTCTTTCTCAGCACAGTGATCTATTCGAATCCCGCGCGTGTTTAAATGTGGAGAATGTACAATGACTCCCTTGTGGTACTTTCTTTTCGGTTTAGCTGTGTTTTTCATGATATTCTGGGGAGGCAAGTGGATAATTCACATTCTTGCCATAGTGTACGCCAAGTATAGGTTACACAGGAAAGTGCAATTGCTCCCCAATGAAAACGGATACCCTGGCGTCACGATCCTCAAGCCGTTAATGGGCGTGGACCCCAATTTATTTAGTAACCTAGAAACTTTTTTCACGATGAACTACCCTTTATACGAAATCCATTTTTGTATCGAAGATGAGTCTGATCCAGCAATAATGGTCGCAAAACGATTACAAGGTAAATATCCAAATGTTGTGTCTAAAATTTTCACAGGAGGGTCCAATGTAGGAGTGAATCCAAAGATAAATAATATGTACCAAGGGTTTAAGGAAAGCAATCATCCTTTGATTTTGATTTCGGACAGCGGAATCCGTATGAAGGAAGATACTCTGTTAGATATGGTCAACCACCTCGAGGACAACGTAGCATTAGTTCACCAGATGCCTTTCACGTGCGACCGAAGCGGATTTGCTGGCACGTTGGAAAAGGTTTACTTTGGAACCGCCCAAGCCCGTATATATTTGGCTGCCGATTTGCTGAGAATCAACTGCCACACGGGCATGTCCACGCTCGTGCGGAAGCACTTGATCGAGGAGGCTGGAGGAATAGAAGCCTACAGCTGTTATTTAGCTGAAGACTTCTTCTTAGCCAAATCGATGCTAGACCGCGGATGGAAAATCACCGTGTCTAGTCAACCCGCCTGGCAGAACTCGGGTATTTGCGAGGTCCATTTTTTCCAGGCCCGGCTAAGGCGTTGGGTCAAGCTGCGAGTCGCTATGTTGCCGCTGACATTACTTTTTGAACCGCTTTCTGAATGCTTGGTCCTCGGAGCTTGCACAGCGTGGGCAGTATACTTCCTCTTCAATTGGGACCCTATTCTTTTCTACCTAGTTCATACTTTGGTATGGTTTTTCTGTGATTGGATTTTGCTTTCCATTATTCAAAACACTACACTACCTTTCAATAAAGTCGATTTCGTGATAGGCTGGATTTTCCGCGAAGCTTGCAGCCCTTACCTGTTTCTTAAAGCTCTCTTCAATCCCACTATCGAATGGCGCTCACGAACTTACAAACTCAAATGGGGTGGCGTCGCGGAAGAATGCAAAGTTTGAGCGCATTTGACTTTTTATTCAGTATTTTTAATATTGAATGTTAATATTTTATAACGCAGCAACCTAGCAAACTGTAAAAATTACTCATTATTATTAGATTTTTTTTTAACTCTATGGTAGCCATGTTTGCATAATTGCTGTACATAAATTCAATATTGAGTAACCTACTTTTTATTGGAGCTTGCCGATTCGTTTTTAGCGTCTTCTTATTTTGTATCATTTTTAATTCAAAGCTGGCTGGTTCATCGTTTGTTTCATTAGGTACCTAAGTGGGCTTTCATAAAATTATTGCAATTCAAATTCTTATTATTTACTTTTTACCAGCAATTGAGAAAATATTGTGATAATCATATTTAATGTAAATAAATTTAATTAAATACTTTGATAAAGTATTATGAAAGAATATGAACGTACCTAATGATTTATAAGTCCGTGAAAGTTTAATTAATTTATTCATTTTGTACACGTGACCCAAATGTCTCCATTAGGAGATTGAATTTATCAACATCGCTCCTCCAGTATAGACACTATGTGTCTTGGAAGAAACTCAAAACAAAATATTTTGTCATCAAATTGAAAGTTTAAAATAATAAAAAGATTAGAGAGGTTTTTGTGTATTCTGATTTTTCCCTGCCTTTCAACATGTGGCACTAAGTAGCTGACAGAATAGAAAATAAGTTATTTCTATTTCTTCCCGTTCTATAGGCTAAACGAAGTGAGGCACTTGTTTGAATGAGTTATTACGCTTTTACTCTCTTGGTCGTTTTTTTTGTTTTTTAGTTACATTTCAGTTGTGATTATACTCAAAATTGAATGTTCTTATCAAAAATTAAGATGAAATTAAACCATCACCCTCGAAGTGCTCAGTATCTCGTTGCATTCATAAAAATGTGAAACTTCAATATTTTTGTGTTTCGTTCATAATCTTTATTGGAATGATGCACCCATTTATTTATATTTAAAATAATAATCCTTAACTTCAATCATTTTTTATATTTCGAGTGTATAGATTCAAAATCTGATGTCTGACCAACAGCAAGCAATGCAATTTCAAAACCTATTTTGAATATGTGTTTTCGGGATTTCTGCTACCTAGGCGTGTGGGGTATAGTTTTCCACTAAAGTTTGGACGCTGAATCCAATAAAATGGGTCCCAGAACGATTGGCACACACCGGAAGAAGTTATGGGTCAAATTGGGTATATTACCTATTTTGAATATGTGTTTTCGGGATTTCTGGTACCTAGGCGTGTGGGGTATCATTTTCCACTAAATTTTGGACGCTGAATTCAATGATGTGTGTCCCAGAATGATTGGCACCCACCGGAAGAAGTTATGGGTCAAAATGGGTATGTATCCACCCATTTTGTATGTGTCAGGATTTCTGGTGCCTAGGCGTGTGGGGTATCATATTCCACTAAATTTTGGACCCTGAATCGATTGGAATGGGTCTGGGACCCGCCACACCCACTGTTTCCCCCATTCGAGGAATAACCAACCCGTGTGTAAGAATTTGCAGATTTTTTTCTTTAGGCAAATTTGGTAGAGCTTGAGACACTGTTGCCCTCATTACCATCTACCTCATCATGTTTATCGTAATTCTGAGCCTCACTGTACATGAGGGCATATGATATGTAGGGAGAGTGCATAGCAATGGAAGAATCGACATAATCAGCACTCAATAACCGTCAAGTAAAATTAACGAGTATCGTGGTTTTATTTTGAGGAAACTTGAAAACCTACACAGGTGCTCTTTTCCAGCTCCCTACCTTTTGAGTCCCTTTGGAATGGACTAGACGAGGATCAATTGACATTTTAATCGTCAGTTTGAGTCGACGCGTTCTTATGATCGCACCTCTTCTCTTGTAGCTTGATGTATCTTTTAAATTGTTTGACGGTTGGCACTTTGCGCGGGATAGAAAATTCCGTCGGGTATTGAACAGTTTGACGATATTTCATGTCTATTACCCAACTGTTGACGCAGCTATCGTTCACCCAGTGCCCCATTTGTATTCTGCCATTGAGCAAGTTGTAATAAGCGCCGAAGCCTTGCTTGACATCCTTATTCCACTCGCCCGAATATCTATTCCCATTTTCTGTAAATATCCCTCGATATATTAAAAAAATGTGCTTCCTAGTAGATAGGAAAACATTATTTTTGAGACAGAGAACTTAAATACTTATTGTGGGGCAAGGTGGGAGAAATTTCAAACTTACTGAACACTAGAAGTCCTTGCCCATGTCGAACGTTGTTGAAATAGAAACCTTCATAATACGTTCCATCGGCACGCCACATTTTTCCATAGCCGTGTTTCATACCGTTTTGCCAACCTCCTTCATAGTAACTACCGTCTTTATAGAAGTGATGGCCAACGCCCTGCGCTTAAGAAAAGCATTACTTTTATTTGGTAAAAACTACATTTCACCAATTAGCTTAGCAAGAAGCTCACGAAAAGACCCTTATTGTTCCCAACCCTTGTTGTTCTTTTAGTTTATGGTATTTTCTCACAATAAGAAGTCGCCAGTCCTGCTAAGTGTTGTTCTGGCAGAAAAATCACCTGCGTTTTTCCACCTTTCCAAAACCCTTCGTGAACTATGTTGTATCGCTTGTAATCACCCAAATGGCTCAGTACACCAAAGCCGTCTGCCTTCCCGTTTACCCAATCTCCTTCGTAGAGAATCTGGTTGTTGTTTTTACTGAACGTTCCTCTCCCTGAGGAATGAAGAGCTTGGTTGAGGTGATTTGAGGACACAAATGGTGAGAATTTACCATGATTTATGATTCTATGGTGATCATTCGAGATGATTAGACTAAACTATTCTAGTGGTAGAGCTCCGAGCTGTAAGTTGTGACTCTGTATGGCTGTAGTGATAAAAGAAGTTGAAATGGCAGTAGGATAAGACTCATTCCTAGTCAATGAAAAGATCCTGCCTTCTCTTCTGTTGTCTTTCCATTCTCCTATGTAGACGTCTTTGTTTGAATTGAAAACGCCGTTTTTTAGTCCATTTTTCTTTGCTCTTTCCTGCTGTAGACTACTCGGAGATGGTAGAATTTTCTTTGATAGAGCTGACGTCATGCATTTTTTCACAAACATAGCTTTGGACTCTGGTAGCTTGATATTTGGTATCTTCCCTTTTTCAATGAACCTATGATACTCAGCATGATTACACTCCTTCACCGTTGCTTGGAACAGACAGTCGTAGGCCATTATACTAAAAAAAACTATAATAACCGATTGCAACAAAATGTATATTATATCACAGTTTCAGGTGTTATAAGTACAAACATTCTATTCCGTTTAAAGCTATCTTGGTATTCTTGCCTGTTGCCGAGTAATTCTTCAGGGACAAGATTGCGTCAAGACTCTGAAGTCAGTTCAAAAATGCATGTTTTTGAAGTGGGTACAAAACCATATTTTTGTTTTAAACGTTAAAGGAGGATATGCTCCAAAATGTTCAGTGCATTTGGACGTATTCGTTATTCAAGTCCTGCTTCTGACATCAACTAGGTGAATAGAAACATGCTTTAATAAAGTTTCTCAAATCCAGCTCATTCATATCTTTCAGAATGATGTCTGACGGAACATCGGGGAACCTTCGAATCCCAGGTAGCGATTGGTGGACGACACGGCTCAAACAGCGAGCCGCCGCCTGCAGCAAATCCCTCTTCTTGACTGCTCTGCAAACTCTAGCTTTCATAAACGAAGAATATATGGGAAACTCCTTGTCCCATTCCCCAGAGTCCAGAATTGCCCTTGAATCGTCGTTTTTTGCGTATTGAACTAGTGTAGATGACTTCTTTGTCAGGAAATCATGAAGAGAAATTGAATTGTCTGATGCCTTGTAGTTTTTGATCTTGTTCACTTCTTCTACGCATCTTGCGTTGTATATACATAACCGAGCCCATTGATCATCTGGTAAATGTTCCTTCAAACCGAGGAACTCATCTGCATCAACATTCTCTTCAGTTTCCATCATCATCATGCGCACAATGTGTTTTACAAGTAATTCGAACAGTTCGGGATCACGGCTCAGCTGGGAGACCGAGGTAGAGTACACCCCAGTCAGTATGGAAGAGAATGGAGTGTGATTGTCAAAGTCTCGGGTGTTTAAATCGTCGCTACACTCAATCAACATTTTTATCATGTCGTAATTTCCGCGTGGAATGACGTGGTGGAGCGGAGTGCGCCCTCCATTGTCTTGAATGGACAGGTCAGCGCCTCTTTCGAGGAGAAGGAATATCACGTCTTCGTGTCCACGTGTAGCGGCGTGATGCAGAGCTGTAAAGCCATCGTTGTCCACAACGTTGATGTTGGCGTTGAAATTTAAAATTATTTGTACGACGTTTGCATGACCGAGCCAAGCGGCGTCGTGAAGGCAAGTTCGTCCTTTGTGATCTCTCACGTTGACGTCAGCTTCGTAATCAATCAACCTGCAAGCAATATCGAAATGGCCACCCAACGCCGCATGGTGAAGAGCCGTTCTGCCGTGTCTGTCCACTTCCCTCAAATTCGCCCCGTGAGCTAACAGCAAAGTAACAACAGAAGAATGGCCAGCCTTTGCCGCCAAATGAAGGGCTGTGTAGTGAAGGCCGTCTTCTATGTCGACAAATAGATGTTGTTTTAAGAAGAGTTCGACGAGATCTTCGCATCCTAAAAATGCCGCCCTGTGCAGCGGAGTCGATCCTTCGGCGTCTTCAGTGTAGACATCAGCATTGTGATCGATGATCATCTTGACGACGTCGACGTTCTTTTTCTCGGTTGCCAGCATCAGCGGTGTCTGCCCGTATTCATCCTCGCAGGCCACGTCAGCTCCTTTCTCTAGTAACAAGTTGATGATATCTAGACTTGCATCGTACTTGATGGCTAAGTGAAGTGGCGCGTCTTCCCCCAGCATCCCGTCATCGTTCACTTTTACTCCTTTTCGTAGGAGATCATTAACTTTTTCTTCATCCTTCTCTCTTATCGCTTCTCGAAGATCTTCGTATGGACCTGAGCAACCCCCTGTCCATGCGCCTCGATAATTCATGCTGATTTCCTGAAAATGATGCCAAATTGGACTCAGTGGCGTCGTCATTTGTAGCTACTGGTATGTAACTGCTCATTTAGGAAAAGTTTCCCATTCGCTCCTCATTTTCTCGAAATTTCCGAGAAAAATAAAATTTCCTTATTCTACAAAAAAAAAAAATTGCTCATAATCCGAAGCGGACACTGAATCCATTGAGATGGGTCCTGACCGATTGGCGCCCACCGGAAGTGGGTATGGATCAAAAGTGGGTTTTCTAGATTTTTGAGTACCAAGGCGTGTGGGATATCATTTTCCAAGCAGAATACGACGGGAGGATGCGTTAAGAGCTTGAAGAAAGAAGAACAACTGATGTTGTCAACCTGTCCACAGACACTACAACATGGTTGCCAACATCAGGCTCCGCCCACCAACCGCACCACAGACAGTCAACATTCACTCCAACATGCAAGTTGACAGCCCAGGTTGTCCCATGGAATAAGTATTATTAATAAGTATTATACTTATTCCATGAGGTTGTCCACCTAGTTGATCCGTCTATGAACCCCTATTTTTCACTCGCTCCCAAATTTTTCCTTTGCCACATTCATCCTTACTTATCCATAGAAATAACCACTGTGGGCTCTTCCGTTTACCGCCGATACGGTGAGAAAACGAGAGTATTGACCTCTTGTGCATTACTCACACTTCACCCATTGCGTAACTATGCTTGGGTAGGTACATACCTGTACACACGGACGTCTTCAAGACGCAGTAGTCTCTCCTCGTTGGTCTTACTAGATAGTTACTGTTTATTCCTGTGCGATTATTTTGAAATTTTTGGCTCGAAACTCCGTCAGCTGTTATCTAAAAATAGATTCCGCGCATTCTGGACGCTCTAATGATTGCCAATGTTATCCCTTGTGAGGGGTCAAGCTGAAGCGTCAGAGGACACGTATGTTAAGTTGATCGAGGGACCTATAATCATGAATATGGTGTTGGATGGTCATCCTCCCCCAACCAGGCGTCATGTTTGACTAGTTGAAACCTCTTAATTGGAGTTCGTACAACGATAGGACTCAAAAATGGTATCGATTCAGATGAAGACATTTACATTTTTCATTAAAGAATTTGATTTGAACTTTATGAAACCAGAACCAACGCAAACAAGTTTTACGGTTTGTAAATAATGGCACGGATACCTATATTATAGGAGCAAGCAACTGTTGGTACAGAAAACTAATTGGTTTTTTAATTTTGCTTTTTATAGGAACAAAAGTTGGACTCCACATAAATAACTGTCATAGCCTAATTTTATCACTATCGAGACCCAGACACAAGTTCAAGTCCGTTTATAAAACCTCAACGGCCTTGACATGCCCTGATGGTGCAAATAAGATTTAACGATAGCTTGGTGGTTGGACATGGCGCTTTTCAGTTACCCCATTCTCAATCCCACCACCGGGTAACTAGGATAACGTCCATATAAGCGCCAGTAGATGGACCTGGAATCTGTTGAATCGCAGTGATTAACGTTTTTATTTTTTCATTTTACAGCTAGTAATTGACAATAGCGGTTTATGGTACCCTGTTTATCAGCAAAGAAATTTTCTGAGTCAGTGTGTATTTAATCTGTTAACCTAAAGGTCTACGGCAGGCAGAGAGGAACGTATCAACTATCAATATTGAATAATGATTCTTCGTAGCATTAATCTTGGTCCACATTGCGGGATACAAATTGATTACAGTTAAAATTTGGCGCATTTTTCATCTTAAGTATTATGTCACCATCAAGGACTCAAAAGCTGAAGTTCATGTACCATTCCACTTGACTGGCACTCAAGGAAGGTTGTGAAGACTCAAGGGCAGTTAAGAAATCTTGATGTGAGATCGTAGTTGTATTGACACCTCTGGAGGACATGGAGTGGAAGGCCGCCTGCAACGAAGAGAAGTTACACTAATTATTCAGGGACAAAAACACCATCTAACGACTCTCGATGATTTGAAGGGTACTAACCTCACGACAAAGGTTTGCCAAATCCGCTCCTGAAAACAGCTCAGACTTTTCTGCCAAAACTGGAAGATTTACGTTTTCGTCCAGAGGCATTCTGCGGAGAAACGGAAGCTTTGTGATCATGATAGCGATAAGAAAAGTGGGTAAAAGAAGCAGTAAAGTCCAAGGACTATTTTGTTCCAGGTTGGAAGGAGTATCAACAGAAGCTAATGCTGTTTAGCTGCTGAGCCATACGCAGTAGAACTGACTGTTTTTCCAAGAGAGATTTCAGTCCGACTGATAATGGTTACAGGAAAGGGTGGTAGTAATTCGCAGCTGTTGTACCAAATCAAATTGCAACCGACACCGTCGCGTTGGTGCCGAACTGATTACCGCTTACATTGTAACCTACCCAATCTTTTTGGTTGGTTATTTCTTGAATAATTAACCTATGTTTTCATGATAAAGGTCAACCTCACCGATTCGGCTCAAATTTTTTTTCTGGACGTTTTATAGTGTCTGGATCAAAAAAGGTCAATGTCCGTCCGCCGTACGCCGTCCATTGTCCGCGCCGTTTTCGGTAGTAGAAAATTTTCTAAAAATCTGAAATTTGGGTCAGGGGTCTGTTCCCGGCCTAGAACGGTCCTCGAAACTTTTCAGCCCGATCGGATCAAATTTGGGCGGGGTAGGGGTCAAAAGTGTTTTTTGAAAAATGGATTTTTCGAGATTTTGGGCGATTTAGGCGAGTAGGGTATCATTTCCCACTAAATTTTGGACCCTGAATCGATTGGTCCGGGACCCGCCACGCCCACTGTTTTTCCCATTCGAGGAATAACCAACCCGTGTGTAATAATTTGCAGGGTTTTTTTCATCTATTCGTGCTTGGTACTACCTGTCTTGCCTTTATGTCTCGTTTCGTCGTTTTCGGTCGTTATTCTCAAAATTTTGATGAATAGGCTACCCTGCTCGATGAAATATTTCGTAAGAACACTCTTTTCACTCATGTGGCCGGCCAGGCCATCTAGTTCTGGGTCAGATGTACATGTAATTTCGTAACATACAGCATTTTTTCAACAGTTCAAATCTGCCTGCAAAAGTTTCCCTGTTAAAGTGATGATTGGATGAAGTGATGTTGAACAGCCAATTTAGAGTATGCTTATAGAACGAAATACTATAATATGTCCCACGAGTTGTCCCCTCCCCCCCCCCTCCTAAAATAGTCCGAATGGGAGTTAACAAAAACATTTTTTTGAATCCTCATATTTCTAATGCCACATGATCTCAAATATATTTAATTTGCGCACCCCACGCAACTGCACAACTATGCGCAAGTGACGCCAACTTTCTTATTTCGGATTTGGGTTCTTCCCAAAATTTAATGGAAATTTAATCCCTCAACACATTTTTTTATTGAGTGCAACCGGTCTAGAGAGCACTCAATGTTGCGCAACTTTCAAGTATGGCACATTAATATTCATTGTTTTTTAACGCTGATTTACTCGATAATTATCCGTGTCTTGATTCGGCTCCATTTTTGCGGAATAATGACCAACATTATATTATGTTTATTTCGCTTGAAAAAAAAAAAAAAAATCATCTTTGAAAGCGCGTGATGCACATGAAATTTTATTGAGGGTTTTTCAAAATGTTTTTCTATTCTCAACCCGACTCCGGACCCCGTGGAAATCTAAAAACAGGCGCCTAAAATAAAATCACAGGAGTTGAAGGATCAAATCTCCATAAAATTTTGGGAAGAATCCGAATCTGCAATCAAATATCATTTAAAATGATAATATTAGTGTCACTGCATTTGAAATCCTTGCAAAAAATATGAAGATTAAAAAAAGAAATTTGTTTCTTCACTCCCGTTTGGACGATTTTAATAAAAGGAGGGGGAGGTCAACTCATGGGACTCCCTGTATAATTCCTACGAAATTAATGCACATTTCAGTCTCAGCACTGTCCAGCCCAATGGGGCCATATAAGTTAGGTAGGTGACTGAAAATACCCTATGAAATTTGAGTGCCGTTAATGAAAAATTATTTTGATTTTTGCTAGTCCAGGAAGTTTTTCTTCCAATCCTTTCTCAATTGATCTTGTCCAGAGGATTACTTTCCAACAGTGAGGTAAAATTCATTACCATCTTTTCTGGAATAAACCTGATGTTAGACGCCAATCAAGAACTCACTCTTTCGTCAAAACTCGTAGAATATCTAGTCGATCCTCACAATCAGGAGGGGGTACGTAAATTAATTTGTCAAACCGCCCTGGTCGGAGTAAGGCACTGTCGATGACGTGAGGTCGATTGGTGGCTGCGATGATGACGACTTTCGATTCCGTTGGGTTCTCCTAAAAGAATAAGTAATGATTTTATTGAATAAGATGGCTTGTAAAGGAAGTGATCACCGCTACTTGATATGCCTCTCAACCAAAAAGACTGGCTTAGAATGATCTAACGTCAGAGCAAATGACCCGGTTATGAGAATACAAAACAAACCAGAAACTCCGTTTCAGCATTCACGCCAACTCCGTCCATCTCAATGAGGAATGACGATAAGACTCGTTCCTGGGCCCTCTTTTGGGCTCCCTGTCGGCTTCCCACAAGGGCATCTACACACAGAATGAAGAGGTAATGACTCTCCAAACCACCAGAGTGGTGATATATTCTATATAGAAATAGAATAGAAATCCAGTTACCGATTTCGTCGATGAAAAGTAACGTGGGAGCAGCAGCTCGAGCTCTTTGAAAAAGCGTCGAAATTGTTCGCTCGGTGTCACCCACGTAAGACGAGTACAGATCTGCTGCCGACACCGAGAGGAAGGTGACATTATTTTCAGCCGCTACCGCCCTGGCCAAGCTCGTTTTGGCACAACCCGGTGGCCCGTACAGCAAAATACCTATAAGATTTTGAATCCGTCGTTAAATAACGTTGCACACTCGAGAAACAATATAAAATATATATTTACATATAAATGGCGGGAATATACCTGACGAATGTCGAATGTTCATCCTTCTGAAAGCGTCTGAGTGAACGAGAGGCCATTGAACGAATTGAATAAGAGATTCTTTTATCTTTCCTAATCCTCCAATTTGGTGGATTGACGAATTCGCTTTGACGAGCCCCAGCTCTCCTCGAACGGCACTGGGCTCTGTAGACGCAATAGCAGATTTTAAGCAAGAAAACGCGCGATCTTTGCTGAAAAATTGAAACAACGCTCATCTAATTGGGGAAATAGGCCACAAAAAATTAGGGTAAATCTGGACATTAGTGCACGCACCCCGAAAAACGATATAGCGTTACAATCGATATATCGCTTCATAGCCATGCC
>CM033998.1:6432800-6551966 GCA_019603395.1 Cyrtorhinus lividipennis
GAGACGCTGTTGGTGTCATCGTGCTCGGGAATGATCAGTTCTCTACTACATAAATGAGTCGCTCTATAACTAATTGCTGATTTGCGATTTCCTTTTGGATTTGAAACCGTATCAGTTGACAAAGCATGATTCGCTTAGGTAAAAATCGGTCGGTTTTTAGGATGTAATTTTAGTTTTTATTCTTGTTGGAATAACACACCTATCTGTTCATGAAGTAAAGTGGTGTTAGTTTACGAGTTTTTCCCAACTTAGTTAATTTATTCGTTCGTGTAGAGTTAAACAAGTTGCTTCACAATTATCCTCAGTTATTTCGCTAAAAAAGGAAATTTATTCGCGCAATGATTGCATTTAAAGTTTTTAATATTTCCAAAACTCAGAAAACCTGGTTTGTGCTTTGATATACCACTTCCAACTTTGAATTACCATTAATTAATAGGCTCTATGCCACGGTCATCCCTACACAACTTGAGGGGTTTTCTTTTGTCTATCTAAGATCATCTCATTCAATAAAAGATGTGCTGACATGCTTTATCTTTGTCAGCGCTTCCTCTTCTGTCTTTGAAGGCGCATTTAACACATCTTTCTTTGTCAAGTCTGCGTGCGCCGCTCACACTTGTTTCTTTATCATTCAATCGTGCCAACTGCTAAGATTGACTAACCGTCAGACTCCTCTCTCTGGTAAGTTGCGTGATTTGTTTTGAGAACTTGAATTTTCACTTTGGTCTGGATCGGTTTGAACTCAAAACTATTATGTTCCTATCATTCTAATATAATCATTCGAAACGAGGTGTTAATGCAGAATGTAAATGGATTCCCTAGACCAGTGTCTTCATAATTAAACTTTTGCATCGTGTACGAGTATTTGCACGATACCATAGCTGAACTAAAATGAAGTGGGGACAATAGGTGGATTAGGAGGGACAAAATTGATACCTGATAGGAAAAAATAGTAGGTAAATCTTAGTCATATGACAGAATGTGCAGCGTACCAACCTACCGCAATACAAGGTAAATAGAGCTCCTCCCGCAACCATTCTACGCGGCAACGAACCTCACGTGACTTGACATTTCTCATGCATTTAAAATACCGGATGTGAACTCACGATTTTCTCGTTTCCGCTAATTCTTGAAGCGTCCAAGTTGTGACTCGATTGGAAATCAGTTTGTTACTACCATAATAAGGCTGTGTCGCGCGCTGGAATCGTGTACATCACAACTTCTAAGAGGGGACGGTGATTCATTCTCGAACGGCAGTTAGCTGCTAAACGTTCCTCGTCCAGATAAGATACTGCGGAAGGTCAAGAGGGTTACACTTATACCTCTTGAAATAGTTCAACTGAAATCGAAATCAAAACTTCATGCACTACGGATGTAGGTTTCTCGTGTTTCTGTCACAGTTGATATTGAGGAACTTGAAACCAAACATTGCAGTCTCTGAAATATTGTTTATTATAAATAATACATGAGTAATCATTTGCACGAATGTTTCTTCTTATCTTTTTGTATAATCAAAAGTAGTAAAACTTATATTCAAAATTACCGAACTCTGTCATTTGGTTGTTATTCTGTTATATTACACGCACTCCCTTCTACGATTCGTCCATCAAAAAAAAAAAATTTTTTTTTTTCATGCCTTATCAAACTTTAAACGTTTTAAAGTGTTGAAAAAAAAAACCTGCAAATTATTACACACGGGTTGGTTATTCCTCGAATGGGGGAAACAGTGGATGTGGTGGGTCCCGGACCCAGACCCATTCCAATCGATTCAGGGTCCAAAATTTAGTGGAAAATGTTACCCCACACGCCATTCATTCTAGCCTAGATCAAACCGTGGCGTAAGTGGCTAGCGCGTTCGGCAGAAATCGAACCAACAGGTTCGAGCCCACCCCGGGAGCGAATATTTTTGTTTTCTGATTTAGTTTTTTTTTTTTACCCATAGATTGAACGATAAATTGACCAATAACTTCTTCCAGTGGGTGCCAATCGTTCTGGGACCAATTTCATTGGATTCAGCGTCCAAAATTTAATGGGAAAAGTTACCCTACTCGCCTAGATCGCCCAAAATTTCGAAAAATCAATTTTTCGAAAAACACATTTTGATCCCTACCCCGCCCAAATTTGGTCCGATCGGGCTGAAAAGTTTCGAGAACCATTCTAGGCCGGGAACAGACCCCTGACCCAAATTTCAGATTTTTAGAAAATTTTCTACTACCGAAAACGGCGCGGACAATGGACGGCGGACGGACATTGACCTTTTTTGATCTAGACACCATGAAACGCCCAGAAAAAAATTTTGAGCCGAATCGGAGAGGTTGACCTTTTGCATGAAAACGTAGGTTGATTATTCAAGGAATAACTTACCAAAACAAGTAAACAAAGTAAATTAAGTGGAATTAGTAGACTCCCTGTCGGCCCTGAGCTCATTTTCACCCCAATCTCTCAAAATCTACCTCTTTCGAAAGTGGGCTTTCGAGATTTCTGGTACCCTACCCAGGCGTGTGGGATATCAGTTTCCACTAAATTTTGCTCGTGAATCGATTATAACAAGTCTTCATGCTCCTGGTCCAAGAATTAACGAACCCCTGTAAAAAAAAAAGTTGTGACTTTAAAATAATAATAAATAACTTGTTTATATATAACATAGTTCATTGCAAATCATTCTTATGCTTGGTCGGCCCGCTGTACCAATGTAGGTATGATCACAGCTCAATAATTTTAGCCTAAAGGCGCAAATGCATTTCTTTTAACATCTAAGGTGAGGTTTCATTTATTATTGAAAAATGGAAAATCCTGGCTTTTTCCGCTGCACTGTGGTTGAGAGTAACGTATATGTGGCTGTATATAAAGCCTTTTGTTGTTTGTTGGAGCTGTATACGTCGTTGATGGGGCGTTATAATCCAATCCGTCTACTTCTAGTGCTTCTCATCTCAGGGATGTTTTTAGATGGCCGATAGCCTGGTTTCATTTCCTTTCGGTTGAGTTAAGTAGGCAAGTTCCGAGTTGTTTGCTAATGAATCATACTGGTTCCTCTTCTCTTTGGAAATTCCGTTCGGGATGACTCCTCGCATGTTCTTCGCTTATGACGTAACGTAATATCCTCACTAAAGTATATCACTGACTTGAGGTGACCCCACTACCCACCTTGGTGTTCGTGCACGTCACAAACATTGGTCGAGTTTTGGACGCCTCATTCACTTCCGGAATTCAACTCACATTGATTCAAGCGCCTGCTTCCTTGTTATCACTATCTTCTCCCTCCCAAATCTTCTCTTTCTCCGAAAGTGCATTTGTTGACATATTTCCGATCTGATTGATGATATTAACTCTATGTACTTACCGTAGAATATTTTATCATCACTGTAAAAGATCATTAAAGTACAATGATAATACATAATAATGATTGATAACTAATCAAGTACCTATCGGGATATTTTCAATTTTATAAAACGTAGTTAGCTCGCGAATCCCAGTTGTTGTCAGAAGTGAAATTATAAGTGAATATTTCTCAGTTATATAATCTGAATCTTCCTTTTCCTCTACTGTTAAACAGTAAAGATACTACTCTTCGTGCTTATTACTCAGTAGTTTATTAGTATACCGGCGGTTTCATTCCTATCCGCTTATGCTATCAACAATGAAATTCATGGATTTAACGTCTAGCAATATGTCGAAGGTAATTCAACGTTCAAAGATCGTGTTGTTTGGAAGAAATTGGAATTGAAAATGATATTATGTATTCATATGATTAAAAACATCCGTATATCGTCTTCGCAAGGTGTCATCATTGATTATGATACATACTGATTATAACTCCTATCTATAATGATGCAAGATTTTCGTCATGTTGCCTGCATGAATACATTATTTTACGTACTGTGGATTATCTATTTTACTTGAACAAAGATATCGATCGTTGAAACTACTCATACATTCCATCACTGCAGTATTCGTCTGGGAGCTTATGATTGTCGCGTTATTGGTTTTCTTTTGTGGAGGGTGAAGATATGATTTCCGGATTCTCTTGTTGAATAATCCAGGAAAAAAGTAGGTTTATTGGGAGATCGATGTTTATTAAATGAAGGTGTTTATGGTGAGTGAAAGTAGGTTGCTTAACACAACAAACAAATAAAAATTGTCTAATGTTGACGCCTGTAGCTACATCTGATACTTGATGGCCGAGCTTCTTCTATGGTGTGTGGTTGTTTCCTCTTTGTGTATTTACTTCGCTGTTTCTGTATTCTTACGTTGTAACTGCGTAAAAAAACATACAATTGAAAAAAAAAAAAAAACTCATGGCTTTGGCTCTAAGCTTACGCTTTGCCTAAACGCATGCCTCTGTACCAAGCTACTACGTACTATTTCTCTTTTTCCAAAATGTTTTTCCTATTTATTCTTCTGGTTTAATCGAAATCAGTAAGGAATTATATGATCCATTTCTAAACTTAAGACATGAGAAAAATTTTCTTCCAGTAAGTATTTTGTGTAAGTAATTTGTTTTCCACTCGTTGGTTTTTCAGAAAATGTCCACTGACGGTGATGGACCAAACTCTCCCAGCTATCTGTCGTGGAGGAAGCTCCAGCTGAGCCGTGCCAAGTTGAAGGCTTCGAGTAAAACATCTGCTCTTCTCTCTGGTTTCGCAATGGTGATTATTCCTCAATCTGGTTTCCCTTCCTATTCGAGCGAGTGTGCAGTTACTGATGATCGCGTGGCCTTCCCCCATATTGCTTCCGCCCCAAGTATGCAGCTGCAAGTTGCCGAAGATATTATATTGTTAAGTGTCGTATAAAGTGGACAAGGTTAATATAGTTTTCTAGAAAGGTCTCCTCCTACCTTTGTATCACTTAGTAACGATTACGAACATTTAAAAAACGTATCGAGAACTTCTTGGGGAGACTTGTTGAGAGGTGCGGCAATACATGAGAAATTATTGTTGATTGTAATACGTATCGTTATATATACAGCATTATGTGCATACTCATCGGTCGGTTGCAAAAGCCAGTTATTTTCTACCGCAACTATGGGCCAGTTAAAAAAAGAATAATAATAATAAAATAGAAACGCTGCAAATTCATTCACAGGTGTTGGTTATTCCTTGGACCAGAAACATGAGGGGAGTCACTCCGATCGATTCAGCGTTCAAAATTTATTAATAATCCCCACATGCCTAAGTTGTCAAAAATTTTGAACATGGGAAAATGGGGGAAACAGTGGGTGTGGAGGATATCAGACCCATTCCAATCGATTCAGGGTCCAAAATTTAGTGGAAAATGATACCTACCCCACACGCCTAGGTACCAGAAATCTCGAAAATATATTTTTCGAAGAACACATTTCGACCCCTACCCCGCCCAAATTTGGTCCGCTCAGGCTGAAAAGTTTTGAGTTGCTTACTTTGATCTAGACATCTTGAAACGTCCAGAAAAAAATGTTGGGCCAAATTGGAGAGATTGACTTTCTGTATGAAAACATAGGTTGATTATTCAAGGAATAACCATCCAAAAATTGAAACTTCCTGTTAAGTACTTCGATTTATGGCTCTCTATTTACGTGCCCACGAGTCAGTTTTATGAATCTTTGATTTTAGCACTGTTTATAAACTTTTGTATAAAAAAAATCGTTTCTCATTCTGTTATTTATTATTATGATCATTATCAAATACTCGTAGTCTGACCGTAGAATCATTGATCTGCCGTCCGCTTCTGTGTTTACACAGAATCAATCAATGCATTGAATTTTTTTTAATCTCTTGGAATGTATACAACGTCATTAATCGATTATAGTTGTCATAGGAATTTCATTAGTAATTCCGAAAAATTGAACGAAAAGTAGCCTCATTCGCCTCACTTTTTTAAATAATTTGATTCTTCCTGTATAATTGTCGAAAAAAAGCCTCTTTGTTGCTTCTCCAAAGGACCTCTTCCTCTCGTAGTCAGCTTTTTGTCAAACGCAGTAGTTTTTAGAGACAGTATTGTTTGGTTGAGGTGGAATTGGTTAAGAGACCTCGATTATAAAATTATGTCTCTATCCACCCCGAACGAGTAATGATTGGGACACACTAAAGTTAATATTGAAAACACCAAACTAACAATGTGCCTCCACAACGTTTGCTCAAATTGACATTCATTCTGATTTTCATTTTCAGGTTGCAATGGTGGAAGTTCAACTGAGCCCTGAATCTCAAGTGCCAAAAGAAATGTATGTCGTCTTCGCAGTCGTTACGACTCTCCTTGTAGCCGTACACATGCTCGCTCTGATGATTAGTACCTGCATTCTCCCCAACATAGAAGCCGTGTGCAATCTCCATTCTATAAATCTGGTTCACGAATCTCCTCACGAACGTCTTCATTGGTACATCGAAAACGGCATGGGCCTTCTCAACTCTCCTAGGCCTGATGCTATTCCTCTGTGAAATCGCGATTTTATGTTATGTTAAGTTTTATGATTTCTCAGCGTACGCCGCCTGGTCGGCTTGTATAATAGTTATTCCCGTTTTCATCATATTTGTCGCGTTTGCTGTTCATTTTTACCGCTCGCTCGTGTCTCACAAGTATGAGGTTTCTGTCTCAGGGATCCGAGAATTGGAACTGCTCAAGGAACAAATAGAGGCAACTGACCTTGAACACCGTACAAATAATGGTGTTTCACTTCTGGTTTCAAATACCACGCACATAGTTTAGCGTTTTTCGGGGTTACAATTTCCAGACTTAACTGCTTCCGGATGTTCGTTAGAGTTCACAGTGAAATTATTTTGGTGTGTTGCTTAGTAAATTAGTTTTTAATCTCGGGGAACAAATCGGAGCGTATAAAACGAACCAAAACCGACAATGAGGTAGGCTAGACGTGATAACCTGGTTAGGGATGTGGGAGGCAACGTTGTTTAACATCCGTGCTATATGCACTGACGCTTCCTCCTATGTCTCTTGTTCTGTCCTGGCAGTCTGGGTTAGCTCAACAGGAAAAGAAGAACACAAGATATTTGCTTGCCTCTTTCACCCCACTAGTGGTTTCAGTGGGTGGAATGTGGAGCACCCCTGGTTGAGGCCTTCATTAAAGTTCTGTCTGGCTGTCCAATGTTTAATTGAGGCTTCAGGGAGAAGTACGGGAGGCATAGAGTCCTTATTTTCGAGGGGCATGCAAGAGACATGATGATCTCATTGAGTCTGATAGGGGAGAAGATATACAGGTGGGCCCATAGAAGAGAAGAAATACCAAGGCATTTTGATGAACCTGCCCATGGATTTGGGACAACAACTAAATTTATCGTTCCTTTCCTTCAAAAGAGTCCTATTGGCCAAACGTTAACAAAATTATTGAGAATTTGAAGAAATACTCTTTATCTGGTTGATAACCTTGGAAACGTTACCATTATTTGTTATTTTCAAATTATTTACAGGAATTTTTGTAATCACCTTCTTTTAATTGTCCTAGTAAAAGTTGTTATAATCAATTGATGAAGTTTGAGAACTTGTAGTCATCCGTCCGGATCCCCGTCAGTTGTTCAGGGTTCCTTGAGAAAAACATTTCCCAATGAGAGTGATCTTCCTTGGAATGTTATCCTATCTTTGACCCAATAGTATGCATCATTTTTCATATTTTTCTTCTCTCATAATTTTTCTTGAAATGTATAATTTATTATAATTTTCTTGGCTTGTGTGAGTTTTAATTATTTATGATCGAGAGTTTCTAAATGTAACCTAATTTTACTAATATTATCTCGAAATTAATTATGCGCGTCATGTGCATCATGCTGAACGCATGAGACTTGCGCATTTGAAAAGCTCAATGTATTATCAAATGTTTGAGTGCCTTTTATCATTAGGCGGCTATCCAAAGTCTCTATATTAACTGGTGTTTGCCTATGTAATATTCACCATCTAGCTTCCTCATATTTAAGGACGTGACATTTTCAACAAGACTGGAACTTGTTTTATCTATAAAGACGTTTTTTGGTAACGAATTGAGTTTTGCTAGTTTTCGAATACGTAGGGCGGTATCCATGCCAAAACGTCTTATGATTGGGATACCTCAGCTGGATTTAAGGGATCCTCGTAACGTTTGAAGAACTGTCGAATCAACAATAAATTCTTTTGTACTCATTTCACTTCATCAAGGGTTAGGAGGAACAATCGTTCTCTTCCACTTCCCTTCCAAACCGGCTCTTGTAAATCTTTTTCAAATAAGATCAAGGGAGAACGAGACATCTTGACCCCGACATTGGAGAATCATGGAAAAAGCTATGATTGAATAATCTCAACACTCACACGACACTAGTTCTATGAAATCGAGAGATGTGTTTCACAAACCCTTGATACTATATTGTTGGTTTATCGATATCAGTTTTTTTCTAAAACATGACGTCACTGGCTCTTTCAGAATCCAACTCCTCAAGTTTTTCTAGTGGAAATTAAACGATAATTTCCTGTATGAAGCGCATAGTAATCTACCGAGCACTATAAATAATTATCGGTCCAGATAATATTACAAACTCGATCTTTTATTATATTTCGGAAAACGCGTTTTTCCACTGAGTGACAATTTTTTGATATCCAACTCGAGATGCTTCCTGCAGGGTACCATTTCATCATAATTCAGTCCCGGTGGTTCAAAGACACATAGAACATTACTGTATGTCCATTCCGATCGGTGTATTTTGTATCCTTATTTATCCTTCTTTTCATTTAAATCTGGCGATAAGGACTTATCTAATGCTAAAAGATGTCATGTGAATAATTATTTATCCCTCGTAGGTCTCTACTTGGTCGTTCAATCGACTAAATCCCAAAATTTCCTGGCTAATTTATGACTGATGTAGTGGGATTCGATTTCAGGGTCCCATAACGTGATAAATTTGCACAAAACCGACTGAACAAATCTCAGCTTTTTGTATAGTTCAATCTTTAATATTGTTTCAGAAACGGGAACGGAAAATTATTGAAACTCATGTTTAGTTTAAAAAATAATTTATTTATTCAAGTACTTATTTGATCTTTGTTGAACAATTAATTTTGGCTTGTTATCATCTAGTTTTCGTAATGCGGTTTATCTTCATTTATCTCTATCATTTATCGTCGTGTCGTTTACTGTTACCTGATCCGTATATTTCATACATGATTGTATAATTATTCTTATTAATGGCAATTTAATCATTTGCGTTAATAAATACGAGAATTTCATCCTTGCCTTGTTGTACCCTTGAGTGTGATTATTTCTACTCCCAATCAACTCCCGATGTTTCTCCGTCAGGAACTTAGAAATGCATGATGTACTGATTTGGTACGTTAAAATTAGCACCAAGTGGTCATTGATATTATTACTCTACTTCATTACCGTAATAATGTCAGTGAGTACCTTGTTCAATGTGTCTTGTCTGTTTATACGTGGATCAATAACCACTTTTCTCTAGAGTTTCAAAAGTTTTTAATGAACAATTTTACGTATTTACTCACTTAAAAGAAGGAGGAAGCCCCCGGCTGAATCCAAAAAGATGGGACGAGATACCTATAATTCTGAGAAGGAACTCGAAGTTGAAGAATATAAGTTACTATGCATAGAAATAAAGCACAATCAAGGTAAGCCGATGAGGCATCAAATGAAGGGCCTGCAAATGAGGGCAACCCAAATATACCGGGGGGTACCTCTGAAAGAAAATCTGGCTTCTGTCCGATGAATATGATGCTCCGATTGTTCATTTTCGAACGAATTAGGATGGTATTCAAATTCGTTATTCTTCTCACACGATACAATAACGTGAGCCTCACTGATTTTGCAGTAAATTCAGCTATATTGCCTTAAATAAGTTAATTACTTGCAATGATGTTTGATAGATACGCATGAAACTCTGGGCGTGAACCATCTATGAGCTGGCGACATATGAATGATAATTCAAAACCTACTACCTATCGCCTATTTAATATTATCTAAAGTTTTTTTTTTTTTTTTTTTTTTTTTTTTTTTTTTGATTGGTAAGTATGGAATAGCTTGTTATTATAATATAATGTAAGTAATGTATCACTTTGATTATATTATACTCAAAGTAATATATTTTAGGGAATTTAGGCTTTTTTTACTTTATTGGTCGGTAGACCTGACGATTCTTGTAGGGCTTTAAATATTTCTAAACCAATCTTCCATACGTATGAGCATTTTCCAACTTGATGTAAACAGTCACGTACTGCGGTTATAAAATGATCATCATCCATGTAATCCGCTCATTCAAATGTAACCTAAAAAGTATTTCCAGAAAACTGATATCGGCGCTTAGAAGATTCTTCATGACCTCGAGGACATTTGGGAAGAAAATATGCGGGGACCCGAGGGCTTTGAAGTTATGGCCATAAACCAAAGGAAACGAGGGAAAAGAAGCTGGTAATTTTTCAAAGTTTTTTTTTCTTTCGCCTTCTCCCTCCGATCTGTTATGACGTGACATCGATTGTCAAAAAGTCAAACTGGCGGGACGGTCCGATCGATCGTTTTGAAACAGCCGCACCCAACTGAATGTGCTGCGCTCTACCGTCCCGCAACCTCCAACTCGACTCAATTCCTCTCCCCGCCCTCTCCCCTCAGTTCTCAGTACTAGAGAGGGCACCGACTCTATCCATGGGTGCTCTGTGAATAATATTCCAGTCTTATTTTACAACTATTGCCCGGTAGTGTTCTTTTTTATGTTCTTCTTCCTCCCAGTTGTGTGAAACTACAGACGTGGTACTGAGTAATGTGCTCTCAGTGAGTTGTGGGATACACAAACCTGGGTATTGAGCCGAGTTACCGACCGTTCAGTCGTTCCCTTTGCACAGTAGTTGGTAAGCCCAATTTTCGTAGTTTATGTTACTAACAAATTATTCGTACGCTACATTTGATTAATTTTGACACTCGTCAGTTAGGTTTTCCCGTAGGATTTTCGTAGTTTTCCAATGATGGTACCCCTTTTATGGCAGCTCCTTGGCATCGTAATTGTGGTCGTCTTTGATTTCATTCTATTGTTAGTATGTGAATCCAAGATCCTTCAGAAGGTTGGCCATCCTTGAGTTGATCGATGAACTGTTTTCGACATAATTTAATTTTTTTTACTTCGGCTTCAAATTCACTTAATGCGGGATCGTAGTCCGCACCGAAGCACCTGGTAGTTGGGAAAATCATTCGAATTCAAAACCTAACCTTCCTTGGGAAGGGTTTCCTTTCCATCAACCTTGCTTCAAGGATCTAGGAGACCGCATTTGGATGCGCAATCATGCAGTAAACACTCGTGTTTCTATTTATTAAACGTGATAAAAGTTGGTATTTCGAGTGAGGGCTGATTTGTGCCTTTATTACTGCCTTGATCTTGGCATTTGGCCTTGATATGGTGTGTGACTTGAGTTCAAGTTAGAATTGGTGAAAACTTGTACATTACGGTGACTCAACCAACACAGTTCAATTTGATCTCTGACACTGGTCTCATTAATTCAAAGATCGAGTATGTGTTAGTAATGTACGTAATCATACCTACCGTGCTGCCGTATTCATGAAGGGGAGGGGGTCCTACAATCGAGTATCTATCATTTTCCGGAAATAATACTTATTCTAGCGTTGCCTACTACAATTAATTTGTCTCTCTTCATGTACCGAACCCGTAGTTCGTCAATAAATTGTAGGTTTTTGCAATCAATTTGAGCTAAGTAATGAGGCGGAGTCAAGGTTGTCATCAAGGAAGCTTGCGTCAGAATGATCCTTGCACTTATCGTTGAATAGGAAGCTCATTTGCGTTGTGAGATGTTGAGGCGTTCCTACATCTAACGTAGGTCTTATTGCAAAAAAATTCTTATAACAATTTCACATAACCTCATCAATGTAATTTCCTATTCTGATACCTAATTTTGAGGTCCTTCCACAAACATATATGCAATGTTAAATGTTTGGAAGTACTTCTTACCTGGTACGAGATGCTTCTTACTTTTTTTATAAAGTATTTCCTAGAGGCGGTTTTGGTTGGTTATTCCTTGAATAATCAACCTATGTTTTCATGATAATGGTCAACCTCTCCGATTCGGCTCAAAATTTTTTTCTGGACGTTTCATGATGTCCTGATCGAAAAAGGTCAATGTCCGTCCGCCGTACGCCGTCCATCGTCCTCTCCGTTTTTGGTAGTAGACAATTTTCTACAAATCTGAAATTTGGGTCAGGGGTCTGTTCCCGGCCGAGACGGGTCCTCAAAACTTTTCAGCCCGATCGGACCAAATTTGAGAAATTTTGAGAGGGGGGGGGGGGGTAGAGGTCAAAATGTGTTTTTTGAAAAATGGATTTTTGAGATTTTTTTTGGTCATTTTCCACTAAATTTTGGACGCTGAATCCAATTAAATGGGTCCCAGAACGATTGGCACCCACTGGAAGAAGTTATGGGTCAAATTGGGTATATATTACCCATTTTGAATATGTGTATTCGGGATTTCTGCTACCTAGTAGTGTGGGGTATCATTTTCCACTAAATTTTGGACCCTGAATCGATTGGATTGGGTCGGGACCCGCCACACCCACTCTTTCCCCCATTCGAGGAATAACCAACCCGTGTGCAAGAATTTGCAGATTTTTGGTCATTCATTCAATCCCGAACCACCGTGTTGGTAAACTTCCTGTTCTCTTCCTGTTCTCAAGGTACGCCTCGGCAGATTTTGTGGTTACTTCACACTCGTGTTATGCGTACCTGTTTTACTCATTTATTGAAAACACCCTCTGACTGACAAATGTCGCTGAAACCAATTGTACCTGACATCTATGAATTGTGAATAAGCGGTGGCCGCGAGCAGGGCATTGATTGAAATGGCACACCGGCTTTGAATATTACACTTATTTCATAATTCCTTATGCGCTCAATTTATTGAAAACTCCTGAAAACATTTTCATCCTTCTCGCATTGAATAAAATTAACATAGTTCTGTATATTCCCTCATTTTGCGACAACTGCGTTCCTTGTAAGAATTCCTTGTAGAAACATAATACCTGTTATTTCATGTTGTAACATTGTTCACTAGTGTATGGATGAATGAATAACTCTCAATACCCCAAATCGCCTGCTATTGGTGTGAGCCGACCACTTTATTTGAATGATGAGGTGAATGAATTCATGGCCCTAACAAGAGGAAGAATCGTGCATTTGTCAGAAAGTAAAAAAGTTGCCACTGAGGATTGCCAAGTGAGGATGCTCTGTGGGAATTGGCCTTCTGATGATATCCGCGAGTGAAGGAGATTTCAAGGGTGCAACCAGAAGAGCCTTATAGCGTGTGCGCGTGAAGTGTTATGAAGACTTTTTGAAGTGTTGACTTTCGGAATTCTGTTCAATTTCAAACAAGTGCTCACTGACAAGAGAAAAATTACTAAAAATGTTTTGGTTACATAACTGCTCCAACGTGAAGTTGACCACATAGAGTTTGTCATGAGTGTATGAAGGGCGGGAAACGACAAAAATGACCGGTTACTGCAAAAAAGAAAAAACAATTTCAATTTCAATTTTTTAGCAATTTAGGCCGCTGAATCGTCAGGGTTATGTTTCTGATCGATAGAATTTTACCGTTTCCCAGAACGGGTTGACCTTTACAAGGTTTTGGCATGTATAGGCTAATGGGAAATGAGATTTGTTTTCCTAGTAATATTGAACAAAATTTTAATTTGTGTGCAGTTTGAAGTAATCAAGACTTGTAGTACGCAGGGTCTTCAAAATAAGGGATACATTTTACAAACTTTTCTGTGAAATTCGGCGTATGCGGTTTTTCGCCTAGACGTACCTGAGTATTGCTTTTCGATTCTACCCCGAACATTCCTTAGTATTTTTGAGTTGTACATGTGGAACTGTGGCAAGTATTTACATTGAAGGGTTTGCTTGCTTCAAGTCAAAACTACCTGAATCAACTGCCAGTCGGCTAGCAAGGGAGTTAATTTCATGATAGTTAAACGTGAGTGGGAAGTGGGGGAGAGCCCTCATATATGGGAACATTCTTCATGGATCTTAGAATAATACGTTTTCGGCCATTTAAGCTGACAATTTATGGCTGCTAACAATCAAGCTGAGCTTGCTAATCCAGCGTGTACTCAGCGCACTGAGCCTTTTCTGTTTAACAATAGAAATTTTTCGGGATTCGCTTCTGTATGACGGTTTGATATTCATTCATACATTTTATGCGATGACATCCGAATCATTTACTTGCCCTACCTGACGTACATGTACGTGTCAGGTATTTCCAAGACTACCTAGCACCCGAAACTTTTTTACTTAAGAAAAAAAAATGTTTGCTCCAAAATCAAAATTTTTACGAGCGTATTGAGTTCCAACCACTCTGAAAAAGTTTGGTTTTTGTGTTCGTCTGTCCGTTCTCATGTCCGTGCCACTGCGTTTACTTCTACAATTGCGATTGGAATGCAATTGAATTTCGAGGGATTAGGAAGGGTTCACCCCTGAACTGTTCCCTATCGGTTTCATCGGGATCCAATTCAGCAGTTCGCTCAGCGCATGCGCTTCACAATTCCATGAATGCCCATGATTTCATGTTTTTTAAATGTTGTCACATATTTTCAGGACCACGAGGCTCATATGCCTCAAATACCTTAGCAGTATTCCTTTTTTCCCCTAATTTGGTATCTTTCATTAGTTCCCACCGCTCCTCTCGAGTATTCGTTTTATGTGGTTCCAACTGTTGAGTACCCACCTCTATTGATCGCCTTCTAGTAAAAATCTAATCTTTGGATTATTTTTATCTTTTTGTTCAAACGTTGACTAACCTCGCGATAAAATGAGGATATTCCATAAAATGTGTATCATCAAATACTCTACTAAGCAGGCAGTTCTATCTCATGTGACATCGAATTCGTTCGTTCATTTTTACTCACCTGTTTAGAAATCGTAAGTCTGGTTTCTTTTTACATTATTTGTTTTTACTCTGTTCCTGCTTCAAAATAGCTCACAATTTGTTGCCTTCAGTTTCATCAGTTTGTACCTCACTGATGTTGAAAAAATGAATGAACCTTGGATAGTACGTCCTGAAAATAATGTCATTATCCTTAAAACATTCTACGAAAAGCATCATCCCAACTCGAATTAAGTTCGCGAAAAAAGATTTGTATTATGAATTTAGGTCGACTGTGATCATTGAAAACCCATCTGATTGGACAGGCTCCTCTTTTGTTGGCTCGCTAGCTTGTTTGAAGCGAAGTCAGTCGGGGTAAACGTGTATATTTTTGGAGAGTAGGAGGTCTCTCCTTTCAAGCGGATTTACGGCTCAGGATAGCAGCGTGACAGCTATTGGATGACATGATTTTGGTATTGTCAAGATGCTGCACAGCTTAAGGTTGCAAATCTCCTAATCTACAACGCTAGGGATTCTTCCAACAATAGAAGGGCTGAGCTCTTTAGATGAAATCACCGGAATTGCCAAAGTCCAAGCTACCCAGTCAGTTTGATCTCACCCTCAGCTAAGTTGTTGGCGCTTGCACTTCGCTAAGAAATCAAACTCTTCTCCAATTTGAATTCTTCAGAAAAGCTTACAATATCTTGATTCACTTGGTTATACTCTTTCTCAGTTGTGTGTGGAAACGAGTGAGTAAATTCTTGTATATTTTACGAGGGTGTCAAACTGCTGTCCATTGTTACCGTTATTGTTCTACTAGTGTAAGTAATCAGAAGACCCCGACAGTTACTAGTTAATTATCATGGAAAGCCTTACCGGACTCATTGTTGCCGACGCTGTCACAGCCCCTTCGAACAATTCTGGTCGCTCTGACTCATGCAGACCGTTCGGTCAGTTGGAATACATCTGAGAGTACCAGTTATCATATTCCCGAACAACTTCAAGACGAATATAATTATCATGTCGTTGTGAGTGAGGCATCCTGTCTGTTGTGTAACCACCTTTTGTAGAACTTCGCGTGGTCCAACGCTTACTGAGTCACATCCAGCCTCGCCAAGGTTGCTCAGATTCTAATCCGTCTAGTCCATTTTGTTGATTAATGTTCTTACTACCATTGTATAACGAAGTAATCGTATCGACGGAACTAGAAGTAACAAATCATGTCAAAAAGTTTGTTGCGGGATTCCTTGAGAAAATGAAAAGGCCCTTGGGGGACCGTTCGATGCCAAAATGTATGTTTGCGCCCGCCAAAAAAAACCTATTCAACAGATGCCCAACATGCCAAATATGCTTGAGGAATTACACGTTTACATCTACTGGAGCGCACTCGACAATAACTGTAGGTCACAACACTTGTTGCCTGGAAGTATGCCATAGCATTTATACCAGAGGGTCCTTTGGTCAGAATTCTAATTAGCGTACCACATTCCTTTCTACCGCCGCGGTAATCAATTTAAAATGTAGTATTTACTCACAAATGCTCTTAATCAACGAAAAAAGCATTCACGATTGACGTAGCTCGCTAAATACCACTTAAAATTATTTCCACTTTAATCTGCATAGAGTATTACTGTTGGACTTGGAGAATTCAGCAGTTTGGTGGTGAAGATGAAATTTGAGAAAACAGCTTGTTGAAACATGTGAGGCTGCTTTTTTTGCTATTGCCAATTCGCAACACGAAAAATTGAATGAGAAGCTTTGTGTTGATGGACGTAAGAAATGGCCGACCTCCGATAACATCCGCCTGTCTTCCTGTGTCGATATTCCCATACGCACAACCTTTCTCTCCATTCGGCCTGTTTGTAATTTGAAAAGGTATAGTCATCTGGTACGAAGGCAGTCCTTCGGGTTTCTTCGGAGTTGATCAAAATAGAACCATCAGGAAGTGACCACAGGGAACCTACAGGTTGGATATAGTAAAAATCGTCGTTAAAATATAGCTAATAAAACTAACTGATGACCTTCCCACAATCCCTTGCTATATAGTGAACGAATTAAAATAATTTGCTCACTTCGCAAAGTCCAGGTATCGACTGAAGGCTCGAGCCAATTCTATAAAACTAATTGTGTTGAATTCATCTGGCCCTCAGTGAATTTAAATGGGTGAACCGATGGCGTAGGGTGTCCCAGTATTGAGTTCAGTAACTTCAGGAATCGATTGCACAAATAATTTGCTGCAAAAAGTCTATCGTAGACATTTTTGTAAATACCCTTGTTTGAGGGAGTATTTTCACTATTCAATCAAATGAATGTCATTAAAATAGCCAAATCTCCATTTGTTTACACCGTAAAATCAAAATTGAGGATATTGTTGGAAAGAGTATGAATTTCTAAGAAGATGAGACTCCATGAATTTCCTAACTTACGAGTATATTATAAAAATTGCCTCAATTTAATCAATTTTAACGTTTTCTCCCCTGATTACCATAGTAAAATTAAAATCAATGATACCGTTAGTAAGCTAGTAAAATGTAGCGGGTTTTTTCTGTTATTGCGAACGACTTTTATTTTGAACTTTTTGGTTTCAAATACAACTGAAGTTATCTAAAAACGTTGAAATTAATATAGAAAAAGTCAACTTTGGGCTTTAAAAACAACGTGCAGTTCCATGTTTTGGAAATTTAACGTTCATTCTCAAACATAATTTCACGGTGTTAATAAATATATGGCTATTTTAATGACGAAAAATTGATTAGACGTAAGATAATTTCAATAGTGAAAATAATCCCAAAAACAAGACATTTTACGAATTGACAAACGGGAGACTCCTTGTTGAAAATTATTTGTAGGATCGATTCCTTAAGTTACTGACCTCATTCCTAAGACCTGTATGTATATTTAAAAAACAACTACAAAAAAAACTGCTGTACTTTACCTTAATTGGTATGATAATATCTGTTGAAGAGTGGAATTTGGGTTATTCAGGTGATAGCTGGATTGTTTGTCGAAGAGAAACTTCAAGAACCAGAGCACAGGAAGGTACACGTCGATAGGACTTTCATTTTCTGAAGTGTGTATTCGATGGGCTTTGATTGACAGATTACCCAATCAATAAATTTATTATTTGTCCAATGTTCGCGTGTTACGTTCATTGGCAAGTTAACAGGGGAGGTGCCGTGTCTTGCCCACCTCAGCCCTCGTGGCCTTAACCTCTTTGTCTACTGTCTGTGTCCTACGATGTTGACACAGTATTTTTTGTGAATCTCGAAATGAGACGCTGCAGCTAGATGGTAGATTTCAGATTTCTCGAATTCATGATTCAGTCATTTTGGTGTAATATTATTATTGGAACAATACACCCTGTATGTATTTTAAGAAGAGCCTTGAAAAATCTGACGTTTTGCTCATAAATTCAAAAACAAAAGCAAGATATAGGTGGAATTAGGTAAAATTATTTTTCGAGATTGTTTAGGACTCGGACGAGTAGGCTTCTAATTCTTTACTCAATTTTGGACGATAAATCTTTTTAAATGGTTTCTTGACCGATTGCTGCATAATTTTATGTGCGAAATCCGTCTAAATATACCTAATTGGCAAAATCATAGCGTACTCGGACGATTTTGACTATTTTATCTTGACTTGATTACCTGAGCTCAGGTAATCGGTCTCGAGTGAGATAGGCCCTTCAACCTTCGGGCCCTGTTATCGATCAATAGTTGACACAGTAAGCCCTAGTGAGGTGTTCGTTCTGCTAAATCTCTCAATTGTCTTACGCGCTTTAAACTTGATTCCATATATTAATTTTATTACGTATCTGTTAAATAGTTACTTTCTAGCAGCAAAGGACAAGACGCTCTATGTTGTATTTTGTCGATGAAAAGAATATTCTTGATTCATTCATTCATTAGAAACAGCAATTTAAATTCAGTCGTTTGGTTGGTATCACCCATGGTGGGCTACAGTCCATAGTGTAACTTAGTCGTAGGTATGATCGCTTACTGGCAGTTTCATTCTACAGATTATATGCTCGTACCATTACGTAGCTAGTGTATATACTCGTACATGCTAAAGACTGAAAATAATTATGAATGACTGCTTATCGTTTCTGAATACAATCTCCCCTATATTTCATATTCATCCTGTTGTCCATTGCCTTCAAGTACATACGAGTATTTGTTGATTATAAGGGTTTCTCGGCTAAATGTTATTTATTTTTTAACAGTGTTTTGAACGCATAATTAAATCAGCGACAAGAAAATTTACGAATTGCAGCGCTTCTCGGCTCAACCAATATTGGCCATATCCACAATTTTCCTTTGCCTTCCTTGATACAGTCTTTTGAACGAGTGGCTTCAACCTCCTGACGTGCTTAATCCTTCATCTTACCTCATTGTCTTGATACCCTTTTTCCCCTGTCTGAAGAAGGAAGCAGTTCATAGCCAGTCTAATCCTTAACATTCGTGGCCGCTAGTGATCCTTGATACAGGGTGGTGCATAGGAAATGGATGTTTTCCAATAATGATTCACTGGGATACAATGGGTAGAAAATAATTTGAAAAACCAGTACTTAATCGTAGGTTTTCAATGCAGTTTTTAAAATTATGTACCATGTTTGGGTTTGAAAAATGATGTGACGCTTTGAGAGGACGTCTTTCATGCTAAATACAAATTTGAACCCTCTTCTTAAAATTACGGACGGCTCTTTTCAAAGACTTCAATTTCCTGACGAATAGAATATTCTTAAGGCCATCTAGTGAGCAAGGCTTGTTGATGTACACTTGTGACTTCAAATATCCACTCAAAAATAAATTACATATCGACAGGTCGGGTCAGCCAGGGGGAAGAGAACCGTCTGTAATTTTCAAAAGGGGATTTGTATCCAAATCCAAATTTGTATCCAGCTAGAAGGATTTCATCTGAAAGACCTATCATTCAATACTTGCTTCTATTACTTTCAACCCATTGTATCCCAGTGAATCAATAATGAAATTTGAAATCTAATTCCTCTGCACCACCCTGTACCTACCTGATATAATGAGGAATTCAAAACCGAGGTTTCTTTCCCTGACCACAAAGTAATATCAGAGAACAACCAAAAGCCAGGTTCGGACTCCTCTCATTTCTTCAGTTCCAGCTTACCATCTACATAGTTGTAATCTACGTATAAGTTCGTATTACAACCAAAGACAGTTCCCATTGACAGTATGTGGGTTGGTATTCTGTTATTACATAATCTCTCGTTCGTCAGTTCGCATAGCTCGTGGGATTTCCATTCCTCAGAGCCGCTTTCGACAAATGACTCACCGTTCGTAATCCCATTTCCTTGTTGTCTCCTCAGTGTAAGCCTGCTCAAAAACTTGAAGAATTGAGTGATCAACGGCAATACATAATGTTTTGAGTACCTTTACTCATTTTTGTCGTTTATACGAGTCGTTGGCCCATTTATATTTCACTATAGAATTCCTAATTTAATTCATATATCAAGGGAAAAGATTATTAGCATACTTGAGAAAAATTAAATAAAGGATGATGAAGTCCGGAGGAGGTTTTGGTTGGTTATCCCTTGAATGATCAATCATGAAGGTTTTCTTGCTCGAGGTCACGGGGGTCGACCAACTCCGATGGGCGCCAAAAATTTTTTCTTGATGTATATTTTTAATAACACATTTTTACCTCAACCCCCCCTCCTCCATCTAAATTTGATCCGATTGGGCTGAAAAGTATTAAGGACTAATTATAGCCAAAAACGGGTTCTTAACCAAAATTTCAGATTTTTTGAAAATTGTCTACTACCAAAAACGGTGTGGTGTTTTCTGAAAAATGGATTATGTTGAAGTTTTTGGCGATGTAGGCTTGTGGGGTATCATTTTCTCTAAATTGTGACTCTGAATCCAATGAGACGCGTCCCAGAACGATTGGCGCCCACCGGACGAGGAATAACGAACCCCCGTTAAAAACGCTGCAAATTCTTACACAGGGGTTGGTTATTCCTCGGACCAGGCGCATGGAGACTCATTTCTTCAACATGGGGGAAATGGGGAAACAGTGGGTGCGGCGGGTCCCAGACCTATTCCAATCGATTCAGGATCCAGAATTTAGTAGAAAATGATACCCCACACGCCCAGGTACCGGAAATCTCGAAAACGCATATTCAAAATGGGTAATATATACCCAATTTGACCCATAACTTCTTCCAGAGGGTGCCAATCGTTCCGGGACCCACTTCATTGAAATCAGCGTCCAAGATTTAGTGGAAAATGATACCCCACACGCCTAGGTTCCAGAAATATCAAAAACACATATTCAAAATGGGTAATATATACCCAATTTGACCCATAACTTCTTCCAGAGGGTGCCGATCGTTTTGGGACCCATTTCATTGGATTCAGCGTCCAAAATTTAGTGGAAAATGATACCCCACTCGCCTAAATCGCCCAAAATCTCGAAAATCCATTTTTCAAAAAACACATTTTGACCCCTACCCCGCCCAAATTTGGTCCGATCGGGCTGAAAAGCTTGGAGGACCGTCCTAGGCCGGGAACAGACCCCTGACCCAAATTTCAGATTTTTAGAAAATTTTCTACTACCAAAAACGGCGTGGACGGCGGACGGCGGACGGCGTACGGCGTACGGCGGACGGACATTGACCTTTTTTGATCAGGACATCATGAAACGTCCAGAAAAAAATTTTGAGCCGAATCGGAGAGGTTGACCATTTGCATGAAAACATAGGTTGATTATTCAAGGAATAACCAACCAAAATGTGCAGCGTTTTAAATAGAAACGAACTTGAACCCAGCTTAAGGAATTGACTATTTCACTCTTCCTTTTAAACTGTCGAAAAATTGGTACAAGTCCGGAAGTGCCTTGCAATCATCATAATCAACTAAAAATACTCTTTGTCCTGTGCGTATTGTTGACCTCAGTTAATTTAGAATGACTGTTTATAGGACAAGGTTCTTGTTCTCGGTAAACAATCATTAGTCATTTGTTTCTTCAATCACCCAACTAACGTTTTTCTGTTTTGAATGATCATTCTTCACCCGGCGGTACTTTAAAACGTATGCAGCAACTGTTGGGATGGGTCTCTATACTCTACATAAAATAATTCCAATGGACTGGATGCATTCAAAGGCAAAATACAAGTCCGCAACTTTGTGGACTCATCAGCGTTAAAACACGTTCTTTTCTATTTTCCCCCGTTAGGTTTCAAAAATGTTGAATTTTGACATTTTTTGTTGATATCATTTTTCAAAAGGCTTCAATGTGCCCATTAATTACGGAATCAGTCACTGGCCATCCAATGCGGCCATGTAGTGTTCTAATTATATCGTAAAATGGATCAAGACAAGGCCGTTGACAATAGAACGCGTTTTCGGCCAAGTAGAAAAATGAATTCATTTTCAAAATAGGGAGGTCTTGGCGGAGTGCGGTTTGAGAAGAAAGTCTAATTTTATCAATATTTTTATCGTCCTCATTAAGTGATTTCTGTTAAAAATAGGTATATTATCCACGCGAAAACTTCTTTCCAATCAAACCTTCTAGGTTCAAAAATCAAAACAAATAGGTCGGAGGCAAGCAAACTCCTATTCCTCACGCGTTTAAATGATTGTTTCGTAGTTTATTTTTTATCAAATGAAGCGTTGTTCCTCTCTTCGAAGAAAGACAAGAATGAGTCATTTCAATGTCCTCCCGGCGGTTGATTCTATCATACAAAAAATTATCAGAAGATTATTCAATTATTCTCGCGGAATTTCTTTTCCACATTCTTTTTCAACTTGCGTAATAACTCATGAGGATGTCTTGATATCCTTGTCGTGGATTCAGGAATCTGTGTGATCGTTCGTTCATTCCTGGTCTGATTATCCGGATCCTATGCTATTCTTTACCTCGGTTCTGAGCCCTGGAACTTTTATTTTCATAAATAAAATAAAATGCGGGTCCAAATTTGCTGGCAAAAAAAAAAAAAAAAAAAAAAAGCATTTTAATGCTGTTTTTTCTACGAAAAATATATAGTATCCTTTATAGGATCCTTTGCTGAGTAGTCTGTCTATTAGTAGTTAAATCTGGTCTGGTATGTTATTATTATCATCATCACAAGCCCTATGACGGCCGCAGAGTTGTTTGGAACGCTCATTGGTTCCATTTTACTTTGTTAGATGGGGACATTCGGCTCAGACCACAAGGATGGGAGACATCGCAGTTGATTGCGCAACAACTTCCGATATTTGTCGCTTGCTAAATCAAAGGTTCTGCGTGCCATCGCGTGATTTAGTCCCTTTCTATCCTTTAATTTTCCTCATAACGAACTAAGTTTGCTTTTCTCCTTGATTCTTCCTATTTTTTCACTATTTGTTGTGCCCAATACTACTGCAGCTCCCCCCCCCCCCCCCCCAAAAAAAAGAGAAACAATTATTACCATTAAGCCAAGCAGCGAGAATATAATGAGCACTAATCTGCCCAGGAACTGAGTTGAGCTGCCCTTTAGAATGTTAAGTAGGTACATTACGTACTTATATAGGAATAGCCATGAACGTGAGTTGATTCTTTTCATGATCAAATTCCCTATTATTGTTTCAGGCTGTATATCGCTCGAAGGCCTGGTGAAATCGCGACCTGCGGCATCAACATGATCACATTGCACCTGCATCTTAATGGTGTATCCTAATATGAAACTGGTGAGCATCAACACATCAAACAAACTAGAAATTCCCTGAAATATGATATGTCTAGTAGGAGAGACTACTCTTAGCACCTCAGATGACATGTTAGCGTGACACAAGAGAATTGCAACTGCTTCTCAAGAAAGCGTATTTTTAATGCCTTACACTCTTGGGAAATCGAGCAAGGGGGAACGTGTCCGTTGTAACAATTTCTCGCAGCGGATGAGACCATTTGAAAAGTCGCGTGAGCCAAGAGCTGACAACTGGGCTGATCATTAATCAATTACGGCTCTTCCACTTTCCACTTTCGTCATGATTTTAATCGCTAAATTGGCCAGTTTGCGTTTCGCGATAAATGATTGCATGTTTTGTTGAAATCTGAGTCAGTAATTGTGATAATACTCTTTCTCATTTGAATGACTCGCTATTAAAATATCCGTACGTACATGATTTGTTGTTTTGAGCCCGTGTTTATTTGCTGCATTGCAACAAGAAATCGTCAATTAATTTACGAATTTAGATAATATTAGGCAGAGCTCGAGACTACTCTTCCCCGTGTTTGCTTCTCTGGGGTTTAACAATCCTTACATTGCCATATATTTACAGTGCCACTTGTTCATTTATTTATTTACATAAATTTGAAGAGGTGCGGGACCGCACCGCAGTTCTATCCCTGCAGGAACTCCTCCCCCCATTTGAATTTGAAAATATGGACATCATAGAGGCTTTAATACCTTCACAGTAGCAAAAATTGAACAAATGTGTCGTGTCTTAGTAAAGAATGGCGGGGAGCTAACCGGGAAGCTACTAGTCGCGTAGCCCTAAAAGTAGGACGTCTAGTTTGAGGCAACCGGTCGTCCTTCACATCAGTAATTTCATATTCTCCTCAACTCTCAAAGAATGTAGGAAAAATGTATGCGGTATTATACCATTGTTGTAATGACTGGGAAAGGTTATAAATTATTGACCTTATTGTGCAGGAACCACACATTAGGGTGTTTATTCGAAAGGTTCAGCTCGTTTTAATTAAATTATTGTGTTCTAATTTATTTTATTTGTTATTATAATTCATAAAAATCCGCTTCCGTTGGAGGTCAACAAGTATTCCGTTGAAAACGAATAGATTTCTGTTTCTAACTGCCCTCGGTCCCATCTTTGATTTAGGTATTATGTATCAGCATTTCATCCGTCTACGTGGTCAATGTTTGTTTTGAGAAGTTGATTGAACCATTTTGCTCGTGAGAAACTACAATCCATAGTACTCATTACACCCCCACCCCCCATGAGACTTGGGAGGGAGCTGTACTATCGAAATTGTATTTGGCGGATTTCTAAATTGCGACTCGTCTATTTAATGAAATCGATTAAAGATCACCCCCCCCCCCCCCTTACCGGTTGCTTTCTGGACATGTTGGTTCTTGTATTGAGTTCTCATTATAAGCAACTTGTAAAACCTTAATTTAGGCAAATTTTTAAGATCATTGCCATTGTGCAAGCCTGTTCCGGCAATAGTGAAGACAGCAGTCCGTCAAACGAGTTCGAAAAGAGCAATGTAACATTTTTTGTAACGATTTATTAAAATTGTCCAGATCGGCTACGTACATGATACGCCTTTTATTACTTCATTAAACCACTGGAGCTTACGTAGATGCCCAGATAGTCCCCGGCTTCGTACATAGTAATACTCCATTTCAAAGGTCCACTGACGAGCTGAATTCGTGAAGAGGTTCCTGGATTTGAGTCGATGCTCGAGGATTCTACATTTTTATGGGTACATAACGAAAGCTACACTACGACCGCATGGACAAGATTAGAATAGTTTCATTCTTGAATGTAGGGGGCTTCTAGGTTCGAATCCTGTCCAAGTTACTGGGTCAGAATCCGAGCCATTTCACTATCGTTTAGTAGCTGAACCACCCAAAGGTCAACCCAATCAATTTTTATTTGCTGTTTGCAGGTGACACTGACCTTTGCAACAAAAATCTTATCGTAGTATATTTTATTACAAGCTTGGCAATTATTTCAAAATCAAAACCACGTAAAAACTAAATATTAAATATAAGTCATTGCTTCTTGCATCTCGTTCGATTTTGCATTCGAGTTTGGGCGTACTAATTTCTTCTAACTAATCATGTAACGGCTTAACTTCTAGACTAATTTCTTGTAATAACAACGTAACAACCCGGCGGCTAGAATCTAGAATATCTATGGATCTAGAATAACTAATAACTCTTCTAGAAACTTCCTCTTCTTGAGATCCGCCATTGTCAGCAGGCAATGGAAAATGTACACGTTTAGTCTACTTGATTTGAAGTACCTAAGGCTATCAATTACCAACTGAGAACATTTACCGAAAACATGTGAATCACCTAGAAGTTAACGTAGCATCGCAATATTTCTTCTCGTCCGAGTTGCGGTTCGTAGCGTTGTTGACAGTTTTAATTTTGAGGGTGTGTGAAGGTCGTCGTTAAGAATGTAGCACAAAGCCTTTACATTTCTTCATGGATATTGTTTCGAAATATTTAGTTCATCTCGAAGCTTGACTGCTTCATAACATTCCCTGATCAGAAGTCCGTTAAAATACACACGAAGTTGAAGGTTACATGTTCCTCGCAGAACAAAATTCAAATTAGGAAGCCTAAACATTGGGGAAACAATTGCCTTCTATCTATGTTCTACTACAAGTATGTAGAGGCAAAAAGGCAGAAAGAATGCAATTTTATTTTCTTCTTCTTATATTTAATTTTGTAATCCGCAACCTTGTATTGGACTCCATCCAGAATTATCATTTTTCTCTCGATTGAACTTTGAAGATAATTTGTTGTTTTTCTGTTGTAGGCAACTTACAACGGTGAGCATGGAGGCTACTCTTTGTATGAAGAAGTTCGAATTCACGAGACCGAGTCAAGCAGTGCGCAAGTGGGAAATAGTAGCTACAGAAACCGTTGGAAGCCAAGAAAATCTTCGGATCTCCTCCCTCGTAGTGGAAAAAGACAAGTTCTGAAACGGACACTTTCGATTCCTTCCACATATCGTGATCAACAAGTCGAAGCTGCTCCTTGTATTTTCGTCTCTTCGCTGAATGAAGTTTCTTCTTCGAGCCTTTTCCGAGCTCTTAGTGTATTCACGATTATTAATTCTCGTGGCTTCAGGTGATTTTCAGTTCGCTCTTTCAACTCGGTTCGCTTACGTAAAATGAGATACGTTCTTTCTCAGCACAGTGATCTATTCGAATCCCGCGCGTGTTTAAATGTGGAGAATGTACAATGACTCCCTTGTGGTACTTTCTTTTCGGTTTAGCTGTGTTTTTCATGATATTCTGGGGAGGCAAGTGGATAATTCACATTCTTGCCATAGTGTACGCCAAGTATAGGTTACACAGGAAAGTGCAATTGCTCCCCAATGAAAACGGATACCCTGGCGTCACGATCCTCAAGCCGTTAATGGGCGTGGACCCCAATTTATTTAGTAACCTAGAAACTTTTTTCACGATGAACTACCCTTTATACGAAATCCATTTTTGTATCGAAGATGAGTCTGATCCAGCAATAATGGTCGCAAAACGATTACAAGGTAAATATCCAAATGTTGTGTCTAAAATTTTCACAGGAGGGTCCAATGTAGGAGTGAATCCAAAGATAAATAATATGTACCAAGGGTTTAAGGAAAGCAATCATCCTTTGATTTTGATTTCGGACAGCGGAATCCGTATGAAGGAAGATACTCTGTTAGATATGGTCAACCACCTCGAGGACAACGTAGCATTAGTTCACCAGATGCCTTTCACGTGCGACCGAAGCGGATTTGCTGGCACGTTGGAAAAGGTTTACTTTGGAACCGCCCAAGCCCGTATATATTTGGCTGCCGATTCGCTGAGAATCAACTGCCACACGGGCATGTCCACGCTCGTGCGGAAGCACTTGATCGAGGAGGCTGGAGGAATAGAAGCCTACAGCTGTTATTTAGCTGAAGACTTCTTCTTAGCCAAATCGATGCTAGACCGCGGATGGAAAATCACCGTGTCTAGTCAACCCGCCTGGCAGAACTCGGGTATTTGCGAGGTCCATTTTTTCCAGGCCCGGCTAAGGCGTTGGGTCAAGCTGCGAGTCGCTATGTTGCCGCTGACATTACTTTTCGAACCGCTTTCTGAATGCTTGGTCCTCGGAGCTTGCACAGCGTGGGCAGTATACTTCCTCTTCAATTGGGACCCTATTCTTTTCTACCTAGTTCATACTTTGGTATGGTTTTTCTGTGATTGGATTTTGCTTTCCATTATTCAAAACACTACACTACCTTTCAATAAAGTCGATTTCGTGATAGGCTGGATTTTCCGCGAAGCTTGCAGCCCTTACCTGTTTCTTAAAGCTCTCTTCAATCCCACTATCGAATGGCGCTCACGAACTTACAAACTCAAATGGGGTGGCGTCGCGGAAGAATGCAAAGTTTGAGCGCATTTGACTTTTTATTCAGTATTTTTAATATTGAATGTTAATATTTTATAACGCAGCAACCTAGCAAACTGTAAAAATTACTCATTATTATTAGATTTTTTTTTAACTCTATGGTAGCCATGTTTGCATAATTGCTGTACATAAATTCAATATTGAGTAACCTACTTTTTATTGGAGCTTGCCGATTCGTTTTTAGCGTCTTCTTATTTTGTATCATTTTTAATTCAAAGCTGGCTGGTTCATCGTTTGTTTCATTAGGTACCTAAGTGGGCTTTCATAAAATTATTGCAATTCAAATTCTTATTATTTACTTTTTACCAGCAATTGAGAAAATATTGTGATAATCATATTTAATGTAAATAAATTTAATTAAATACTTTGATAAAGTATTATGAAAGAATATGAACGTACCTAATGATTTATAAGTCCGTGAAAGTTTAATTAATTTATTCATTTTGTACACGTGACCCAAATGTCTCCATTAGGAGATTGAATTTATCAACATCGCTCCTCCAGTATAGACACTATGTGTCTTGGAAGAAACTCAAAACAAAATATTTTGTCATCAAATTGAAAGTTTAAAATAATAAAAAGATTAGAGAGGTTTTTGTGTATTCTGATTTTTTCCTGCCTTTCAACATGTGGCACTAAGTAGCCGACGGAATAGAAAATAAGCTATTTCTATTTCTTCCCGTTCTATAGGCTAAACGAAGTGAGGCACTTGTTTGAACGAGTTATTACGCTTTTACTCTCTTGGTCGTTTTCTTTGAGTTAAATTTCAGTTGAGATTATTCTCAAAATTGAATGTTTTTATCAAAAATTAAGATGAAATTCAACCATCACCCTCAAAGTGCTCAGTATCTCGTTGCATTCATAAAAATGTGAAACTTCAATATTTTTGTGTTTTGTTCATAATCTTTATTGGAATGATGCACCCATTTATTTGTATTTAAAATAATAATCCTCTAACTTCAATCATTTTTTATCAAAAATGTGTTTTTTGAAAAATGGATTTTCGAGATTTTGGGCGATCTAGGCGAGTAGGGCGTCATTTTCCACTAAATTTTGGACGCTGAATCCAATGAAACGGGTCCCAGAACGATTGGCACCCACTGGAAGAAGTAATGGGTCAAATTGGGTATTTATTACCTATTTTGAATATGTGTTTTCGGGATTTCTGCTACCTAGGCGTGTGGGGTATAGTTTTCCACTAAAGTTTGGACGCTGAATCCAATAAAATGGGTCCCAGAACGATTGGCACCCACTGGAAGAAGTAATGGGTCAAATTGGGTATTTATTACCCTATTTTGAATATGTGTTTTCGGGATTTCTGGTACCTAGGCGTGTGGGGTATCATTTTCCACTAAATTTTGGACGCTGAATTCAATGATGTGTGTCCCAGAATGATTGGCACCCACCGGAAGAAGTTATGGGTCAAAATGGGTATGTATCCACCCATTTTGTATGTGTCAGGATTTCTGGTGCCTAGGCGTGTGGGGTATCATATTCCACTAAATTTTGGACCCTGAATCGATTGGAATGGGTCTGGGACCCGCCACACCCACTGTTTCCCCCATTCGAGGAATAACCAACCCGTGTGTAAGAATTTGCAGATTTTTTTCTTCTTTAGGCAAATTTGGTAGAGCTTGAGACACTTGCTCTCATTACCATCTACCTCATAATTTTTATCGTAATTCTGAGCCTCACTGTAAGTGTACATGAGGGCATGTGATATGTAGGGAGAGTGCACAGCAATGGAAGAATCGATATAATCAGCACTCAATAACCGTCAAGTAAAATTAACAAGTATCGTGATTATATTTTGAGGAAACTTGAAAACCTACACAGGTGCTCTTTTCTAGCTCCCGTCCTTTTGAGTCCCTTTGGAATGGACTAGACGAGGATCAATTGACATTTTAATCGTCAGTTTGAGTCGACGCGTTCTTATGATCGCACCTCTTCTCTTGTAGCTTGATGTATCTTTTAAATTGTTTGACGGTTGGCACTTTGCGCGGGATAGAAAATTCCGTCGGGTATTGAACAGTTTGACGATATTTCATGTCTATTACCCAACTGTTGACGCAGCTATCGTTCACCCAGTGCCCCATTTGTATTCTGCCGTTGAGCAAGTTGTAATAAGCGCCGAAGCCTTGCTTGACATCCTTATTCCACTCGCCCGAATATCTATTCCCATTTTCTGTAAATATCCCTCGATATATTAAAAAAATGTGCTTCCTAGTAGATAGGAAAACATTATTTTTGAGACAGAGAACTTAAATACTTATTGTGGGGCAAGGTGGGAGAAATTTCAAACTTACTGAACACTAGAAGTCCCTGCCCATGTCGAACATTGTTGAAGTAGAAACCTTCATAATACGTTCCATCGGCACGCCACATTTTTCCATAGCCGTGTTTCATACCGTTTTGCCAACCTCCTTCATAGTAACTACCGTCTTTATAGAAGTGATGGCCAACGCCCTGCGCTTAAGAAAAGCATTACTTTTATTTGGTAAAAACTACATTTCACCAATTAGCTTAGCAAGAAGCTCACGAAAAGACCCTTATTGTTCCCAACCCTTGTTGTTCTTTTAGTTTATGGTATTTTCTCACAATAAGAAGTCGCCAGTCCTGCTAAGTGTTGTTCTGGCAGAAAAATCACCTGCGTTTTTCCACCTTTCCAAAACCCTTCGTGAACTATGTTGTATCGCTTGTAATCACCCAAATGGCTCAGTAAACCAAAGCCGTCTGCCTTCCCGTTTACCCAATCTCCTTCGTAGAGAATCTGGTTGTTGTTTTTACTGAACGTTCCTCTCCCTGAGGAATGAAGAGCTTGGTTGAGGTGATTTGAGGACACAAATGGTGAGAATTTACCATGATTTATGATTCTATGGTGAACATTCGAGATGATTAGACTAAACTATTCTAGTGGTAGAGCTCCGAGCTGTAAGTTGTGACTCTGTATGGCTGTAGTGATAAAAGAAGTTGAAATGGCAGTAGGATAAGACTCATTCCTAGTCAATAAAAAGATCCTGCCTTCTCTTCTGTTGTCTTTCCATTCTCCTATGTATACGTCTTTGTTTGAATTGAAAACGCCGTTTTTTAGTCCATTTTTCTTTGCTCTTTCCTGCAGTAGACTACTCGGAGATGGTAGAATTTTCTTTGATAGAGCTGACGTCATGCATTTTTTCACAAACATAGCTTTGGACTCTGGTAGCTTGATATTTGGTATCTTCCCTTTTTCAATGAGCCTGTTATACTCAGCAGGACTATGCTCCTTCATCGTTGCTTGGAACAGACAGTCGTAGGCCATTATACTAAAAATGAAAAACTATAATAACCGATTGCAACAAAACGTATATTATATCACAGTTTCAGATGTTATAAGTACAAACATTCTATTCCGTTTAAAGCTATCTTGGTATTCTTGCCTGTTGCCGAGTAATTCTTCAGGGGCATGATTGCGTCAAGACTCTGAAGTCAGTTCAAAAATGCATGTTTTTGAAGTGGGTACAAAACCATATTTTTGTTTTAAACGTTAAAGGAGGATCTGTTCCAAAATGTTCAGTGCATTTGGACGTATTCGTTATTCACATCCTGCTTCTGACATCAACTTGGTGAATAGAAACATGCTTTAATAAAGTTTCTCAAATCCAGCTCATTCATATCTTTCAAAATGATGTCTGACGGAACATCGGGGAACCTTCGAATCCCAGGTAGCGATTGGTGGACGACACGGCTCAAACAGCGAGCCGCCGCCTGCAGCAAATCCCTCTTCTTGACTGCTCTGCAAACTCTAGCTTTCATAAACGAAGAATATATGGGAAACTCCTTGTCCCATTCCCCAGAATCCAGAATTGCCCTTGAATCGTCGTTTTTTGCGTATTGAACTAGTGTAGATGACTTTTTTGTCAGGAAATCATGAAGAGAAATCGAATTGTCTGATGCCTTGTAGTTTTTGATCTTGTTCACTTCTTCTACGCATCTTGCGTTGTATATACATAACCGAGCCCATTGATCATCTGGTAAATGTTCCTTCAAACCGAGGAACTCATCTGCATCAACATTCTCTTCAGTTTCCATCATCATCATGCGCACAATGTGTTTTACAAGTAATTCGAACAGTTCGGGATCACGGCTCAACTGGGAGACCGAGGTAGAGTACACCCCAGTCAGTATGGAAGAGAATGGAGTGTGATTGTCAAAGTCTCGGGTGTTTAAATCGTCGCTACACTCAATCAACATTTTTATCATGTCGTAATTTCCGCGTGGAATGACGTGGTGGAGCGGAGTGCGCCCTCCATTGTCTTGAATGGACAGGTCAGCGCCTCTTTCGAGGAGAAGGAATATCACGTCTTCGTGTCCACGTGTAGCGGCGTGATGCAGAGCTGTAAATCCATCGTTGTCCACTACGTTGATGTTGGCGTTGAAATTTAAAATTATTTGTACGACGTTTGCATGACCGAGCCAAGCGGCATCGTGAAGGCAAGTTCGTCCTTTGTGATCTCTCACGTTGACGTCAGCTTCGTAATCAATCAACCTGCAAGCAATATCGAAATGGCCACCCAACGCCGCATGGTGAAGAGCAGTTCTGCCGTGTCTGTCCACTTCCCTCAAATTCGCCCCGTGAGCTAACAGCAAAGTAACAACAGAAGAATGGCCAGCCTTTGCCGCCAAATGAAGGGCTGTGTAGTGAAGGCCGTCTTCTATGTCGACAAATAGATGTTGTTTTAAGAAGAGTTCGACGAGATCTTCGCATCCTAAAAATGCCGCCCTGTGCAGCGGAGTCGATCCTTCGGCGTCTTCAGTGTAGACATCAGCATTGTGATCGATGATCATCTTGACGACGTCGACGTTCTTTTTCTCGGTTGCCAGCATCAGCGGTGTCTGCCCGTATTCATCCTCGCAGGCCACGTCAGCTCCTTTCTCTAGTAACAAGTTGATGATATCTAGACTTGCATCGTACTTGATGGCTAAGTGAAGTGGCGCGTCTTCCCCCAGCATCCCGTCATCGTTCACTTTTACTCCTTTTCGTAGGAGATCATTAACTTTTTCTTCATCCTTCTCCCTTATCGCTTCTCGAAGATCTTCGTATGGACCTGAGCAACCCCCTGTCCATGCGCCTCGATAATTCATGCTGATTTCCTGAAAATGATGCCGAATTGGACTCAGTGACGTCGTCATTTGTAGCTACTGGTATGTAACTGCTCATTTAGGAAAAGTTTCCCATTCGCTCCTCATTTTCTAGGTCGGTTTGTACGAAATTTCCGAGAAAAATAAAATTTCCTCATTCTACAAAAAAAAAAAATTGCTCATAATCCGAAGCGGACACTGAATCCATTGAGATGGGTCCTGACCGATTGGCGCCCACCGGAAGTGGGTTTTCTAGATTTTTGAGTACCAAGGCGTGTGGGATATCATTTTCCAAGCAGAACACGACGGAAGAATGCGTTAAAAGCTTGAAGAACAACTGATGTTGTCAACCTGTCCACAGGCACTACAACATGGTTGCCAACATCAGGCTGCGCCCACCAACCGCACCACAGACAGTCAACATTCACTCCAACATGCAAGTTGACAGCCCAGGTTGTCCACCTAGTTGATCGTCCATGGACCCCTATTTTTCACTCGCTCCCAAATTTTTCCTTAGCCACATTCATCCTTACTTATCCATAGAAATAACCACTGTGGGCTCTTCCGTTTACCGCCGATACGGTGAGAAAACGAGAGTATTGACCTCTTGTGCATTACTCACACTTCACCCATTGCGTAACTATTTTTGGGTAGGTACATACCTGTACACACGGACGTCTTCAAGACGCAGTAGTCTCTTCGTTGGTCTTACTAGATAGTAACTGTTTATTCCTGTGCGATTATTTTGAAATTTTTGGCTCGAAACTCCGTCAGCTGTTATCTAAAAATAGATTCCGCGCATTCTGGACGCTCTAATGATTGCCAATGTTATCCCTTGTGAGGGGTCAAGCTGAAGCGTCAGAGGACACGTATGTTAAGTTGATCAAGGGACCTATAATCATGAATATGGTGTTGGATGGTCATCCTCCCCCAACCAGGCGTCATGTTTGACTAGTTGAAACCTCTTGATTGGAGTTCGTACAACGATAGGACTCAAAAAATGGTATCGATTCAGATGAAGACATGTGGTTTTTTATTTCACATTTTTCATGAAAGAATTTAATTTGAACTTTATGAAACCCAAAACCAACGCAAAAAAGTTTTACAATTGTAAAATAATGGCACGGTTACCTAGGAGCAAACGCTAATTGGTTTTTTAATTTTGCTTTTTATAGGAACAAAAGTTGGACTCCATTTAAATAACTGTCATAGCCTAATTTTATCACTATCGAGACTTAGACACGGGTTCAAGTCCGTTAATAAAACCTCAACGGCCTTGACATGCCCTGATGGTGCAAATAAGATTTAGCTTGGTGGTTGGACATGGCGCTTTTCAGTTACCCCATTCTCAATCCCACCACCGGGTTACTAGGATAACGTCCATATAAGCGCCAGTAGATGGACCTGGAATCTGTTGAATCGCAGTGATTAACGTTTTTATTTTTTCATTTTACAGCTAGTAATTGACAATAGCGATTTATGGTACCCTGTTTATCAGCAAAGAAATTTTCTGAGTCAGCGTGTATTTAATCTGTTAACCTAAGGTCTACGGTAGGCAGAGAGGAACGTATCAACTATCAATATTAAAACATTGATTCTTCGTAGCATTCATCTTGGTCCACATTGCGGGATACAATTGATTACAGTTAAAATTTGGCGCATTTTTCATCTCAAGTATTATGTCACCATTCAAGGACTCAAAAGCTGAAGTTCATGTACCATTCCACTTGACTGGCACTCAAGGAAGGTTGTGAAGACTCAAGGGCAGTTAAGAAATCTTGATGTGAGATCGTAGTTGTATTGACACCTCTGGAGGACATGGAGTGGAAGGCCGCCTGCAACGAAGAGAAGTTACACTAATTATTTTTACTAATTATTCAGGACAAAAACACCATCTAACGACTCTCGATGATTTGAAGGGTACTAACCTCACGACAAAGGTTTGCCAAATCCGCTCCTGAAAACAGCTCAGACTTTTCTGCCAAAACTGGAAGATTTACGTTTTCGTCCAGAGGCATTCTGCGGAGAAACGGAAGCTTTGTGATCATGATAGCGGTAAGAAAAGTGGGTAAAAGAAGCAGTAAAGTCCAAGGACAATTTTGTTCCAGGTTGGAAGGAGTATCAACAGAAGCTAATGCTATTCAGCTGCTGAGCCATACGCAGTAGAACCTGTTGTAGAAACTGTTTTCCCAAGAGAGATTTCAGTCCGACTGATAATGGTTACAGGAAAGGGTGGTAGTAATTCACAGCTGTTGTACACAATCAAATTGCAACCAACACCGTCGCGTCGCCTTGGTGCCGAACTGATTACCGCTTACATTGTAACCATCTACCCAACCTTTCCATTTTTTTCATCTATTCGTGCTTGGTACTACCTGTCTTGCCTTTATGTCACCTTTTGTCGTTTTCGGTCGTTATTCTCAAATTTAGAGTATGCTTATAGAACGAAATACTATAATATACAGGATGTCCCACGAGTTGTCCCCCCCCCCCTCCTAAAATCGTCCGAATGGGAGTTAACAAAAACATTTTTTTGAATCCTCATATTTCTAATGCCACATGATCTCAAATATATTTAATTTGCGCACCCCACGCAACTGCACAACTATGCGCAAGTGACGCCAACTTTCTTATTTCGGATTTGGGTTCTTCCCAAAATTTAATGGAAATTTAATCCCTCAATACATTTTTTTTATTGAGTGCAACCGGTCTAGAGAGCACTCAATGTTGCGCAACTTTCAAGTATGGCACATTAATATTCATTGTTTCTGATTTACGCGATAATTATCCGTTTCTTGATTCGGCTCCATTTTTGCGGAATAATGACCAACATTATATTATGTTTACTTCGCCTGAAAAAAAAAAAAAAAAAAAAAAAAAAAACATCTTTGAAAGCGCGTGATGCACATGAAATTTTATTGAGGGGTTTTCAAAATATTTTTCTATTCCCCTTCTCCGGACCCCGTGGAAATCTAAAAACAGGCGCCTAAAATAAAATCACAGGAGTTGAAGGATCAAATCTCCATAAAATTTTGGGAAGAATCCGAATCTGCAATCAAATCCCATTTAAAATGATAATATTAGTGTCACTGCATTTGAAATCCTTGCAAAAAAATATGAAGATTAAAAAAAGAAATTTGTTTCTTCACTCCCGTTTGGACGATTTTATTAAAAGGAGGGGGAGGTCAACTCATGGGACTCCCTGTATAATTCCTACAAAATTAATGCACATTTCAGTCTCAGCACTGTCCAGCCCAATGGGGCCATATAAGTTTGAGGAAGGTGACTGAAAATACCCTATGAAATTAGAGTGCCGTTAATGAAAAATTATTTTGATTTTTGCTAGTCCAGGAAGTTTTTCTTCCAATCCTTTCTCAATTGATCTTGTCCAGAGGATTACTTTCCAACATGTGAGGTAAAATTCATTACCATCTTTTCTGGAATAAACCTGATGTTAGACGCCAATCGTAACTCACTCTTTCGTCAAAACTCGTAGAATATCCAGTCGATCCTCACAATCAGGAGGGGGTACGTAAATTAATTTGTCAAACCTCCCTGGTCGGAGTAAGGCACTGTCGATGACGTGAGGTCGATTGGTGGCTGCGATGATGACGACTTTCGATTCCGTTGGGTTCTCCTAAAAGAATAAGTAATGATTTTATTGAATAAGATGGCTTGTAAAGGAAGTGATCACCGCTACTTGATATGCCTCTCAACCAAAAAGACTGGCATAGAATGATCTAACGTCAGAGCAAATGACCCGGTTATGAGAATACAAAACAAACCAGAAACTCCGTTTCAGCATTCACGCCAACTCCGTCCATCTCAATGAGGAATGACGATAAGACTCGTTCCTGGGCCCTCTTTTGGGCTCCCTGTCGGCTTCCCACAAGGGCATCTACACACAGAATGAAGAGGTAATGACTCTCCAAACCACCAGAGTGGTGATATATTCTATATAGAAATAGAATAGAAATCCAGTTACCGATTTCGTCGATGAAAAGTAACGTGGGAGCAGCAGCTCGAGCTCTTTGAAAAAGCGTCGAAATTGTTCGCTCGGTGTCACCCACGTAAGACGAGTACAGATCTGCTGCCGACACCGAGAGGAAGGTGACGTTATTCTCAGCCGCTACCGCCCTGGCCAAGCTCGTTTTGGCACAACCCGGTGGCCCGTACAGCAAAATACCTATAAGATTTAGAATCCGTCGTTAAATAACGTTGCACACTCGAGAAACAATATAAAATATATATTTAAAAATAAATGGCGGGAATATACCTGACGAGTGTCGAATGTTCATCCTTCTGAAAGCGTCTGAGCGAACGAGAGGCCATTGAACGAATTGAATAAGAGATTCTTTTATCTTTCCTAATCCTCCAATTTGGTGGATTGACGAATTCGCTTTGACGAGCCCCAGCTCTCCTCGAACGGCACTGGGCTCTGTAGACGCAATAGCAGATTTTAAGCAAGAAAACGCGCGATCTTTGCTGAAAAAGTTGAAACAACGCTCATCTAATTGGGGAAATAGGCCACGAAAAATTAGGGTAAATCTGGACATTAGTGCACGCATCCCCGAAAAACGATATAGCGTTAAAATCGATATATCGCTTCATAGCCAAGCCCCCTTGATAAGAGATTCCATGAACTTCGGAATATCTAGATATACGCGTTGTTCCATGAACTCTATTATCAAAAATAAAAAAGCGAAATAAAACAATTATATAATAAAACTAAAAAATATAATAAAAATATACATATACAAAATAAATGTAAATTAAAAAAATATATTTAAAAAAAAAGTAAATGTGTACAACAAAAATAGCAGGAAAAAATCTGCAAATTCTTACACACGGGTTGGTTATTCCTCGAATGGGGGAAACAGTGGGTGAGGCGGGTCTCAGACCCATTTCAATCGATTCAGGGTCCAAAATTTAGTGGAATATGATACCCCACACGCCTAGGCACCAGAAATCCTGACACATACAAAATGGGTGGATACATACCCATTTTGGCCCATAACTTCTTCCGGTGGGTGCCAATCGTTCTGGGACACACATCATTGAATTCAGCGTCCAAAATTTAGTGGAAAATGATACCACACACGCCTAGGTAGCAGATATCCCGAAAACACATATTCAAAATGGGTAATAAATACCCAATTTGACCCATTACTTCTTCCAGTGGGTACCAATCGTTCTGGGACCCGTTTCATTGGATTCAGCGTCCTAAATTTAGTGGAAAATGACACCCTACTCGCCTAAATCGCCCAAAATCTCGAAAATCCATTTTTCAAAAAACACATTTTGACCCCCCTCCAATTCGGTCCGATCGGGCTGAAAAGTTTTGAGGACCCGTCTCGGCCGGGAACAGACCCCTGACCCAAATTTCAGATTTTTAGAAAATTTTCTACTACCAAAAACGGCGCGGACGGCGTACGGCGGACGGACATTGACCTTTTTTGATCAGGACATCATGAAACGTCCAGAAAAAAATTTTGAGCCTAATCGGAGAGGTTGACCATTATCATGAAAACATAGGTTGATTATTCAAGGAATAACCAACCAAAAGTTGGAGAAGAAACAAATAGAGAGTGAGCACAACAAACCCCTAGCGACCGTCGTACAAAACAATCTCGAATCATCCTAATCGGTTTTCAGGGGTGCGTGCACTGATGTATAGATTAGCCAAAATTAGATTATAAAAGTGAGATTTTGTCTTTGTACCTTAAAAGAAAGTTATCAGCACTTGAAAGCTGTCTTCGAGCTTGATTCATGATTAGAGCCAAGTCCGCTAACACACAACCGGGAGTCATTCTCGCTAGCTCACGCATTTTTTCATTATCCAGTACAATATCGTCTTTGCACATCATTTTCAACATTTCTAGTCGTTCTGCCTCACTAGGAACTCCAAGGAAAATCTAAAAGCAATAACGGGAACATGTAAAACGTCAGGTTTGGGAATGCTATAGTGAAAAATATGAATTCAAAATTGTTTACAAACCACATTGTTGAATCTCGATGCGCTTTTGGCCGATTCGTGAATCACGTTAGGATCGGATGATGTTGTGGCAACGATCAAATTCGGCAATCGAGCTATAGAGTCTAATAAATCGTTGATTTGGTTCAGTATTCTGCCAGGCTTACTGCAAATAATCTCTATGTGTAAAATCAGAAGAATTACCAAGCCTGAAAATGAATACAAAATTATATTGTACGATATAATAGTGCCCATATGCCTTAAGTTATGGAGTTAATCGCATATTTTGGTTACTAACCGCAGTTCTTTTAAATTTATATTAGGGCACCTAAACTTTAAATACCAAAATGATAATGCATAATCATGATGTGGCAATGTCAAAACTACCTTCTTCGGCAAGAAGTTTTGAGTGCTCAAATTTTTCTCTGATGAGAGCTTCGGTGTCACCGGGTTTGGGTCGCATTAGACGAGTGCAGTCAAGTTGGACGAGCACAGCAGCACAATCCTGCGCCGTTTTTCTTATTAGTGTCTTCTTCCCGCTGCCATTAGGTCCAATTACCATGAGCTGAAAAGCAGGGAACATTTTTTACAAAATGATTCGAGGGGTAATGTTCCACTGTTCCATAGAAAGATGTTATCGCCAGTTGTGTTACTTACTACTTTCTAGGTACGATTTGTCAGTAACACGATTACAGAAAGAAATCGGACACATTTTGGTTGTCAGTGCGCTACTGACCTTATTGCGCCAAATTGGAGGCTAAAATACCCACTTACTTACAATTTTCACTAAAATAAAGTTTACCTGAGAAAAGTCGTAGTTATTAGCAAGCGAATTTCCTCTAAGAGAACCTCTGGACGTGATGAATTTCTTCAACCGCTCATGCGCAGCATTCATCCCAGCAATTTCTATCGGTTTTAGGTCATGCTTTAACGAGTATCTTTCCCAACTGAGAATCTCCACGATAGTCACTTTAGTCACAGGCGTTACTCTTCCTGGGACTTGTATTCCGATGTCATTAACGCATATACACCTCACGCCAAGTTTTTTGGCGGCCTCGAAATTCTGAAGATTGATGACACACCCTGTGTTCACTACGAAAAGTTGAAGCAGTTGCTTCAATAATGAAGAATACGTTGACTTCTTATCTTTCCAAACCAAACTGTTTTCGATTCTTGTCAAAATAACCGACACTCTCATGCTTCGCACCGGTTTTATTAATTGAATCACCGTTATTTTAGAGAGTTTCGCCGGGAGTTGTGAGGAGTGACTAGAAGAATACTGAACACTTTTTTCCAATAAGCAGCAGTCCCTTTGTAGCAGCTCTCGGTGATAAATGCGGCAAATGAAGTTTGATGAGTCGGATAGCTCAACGAACGCATACCTACCAGAATCTTTAGCAAAAAACGTTTCTGGTAGATACAATCTTTGTAATGTAAAAGGGGAGGACTTCAAGGTAACTACTAGGTTACCGAGGCTCATTTTTAGAAGATTGTGAACACAAGATGAATCAATCGAACAACTCCTAATGGATAATGAATGAGGGGGTTTGTCGGCCGAGTGAGATAATTTAAATTCGAACAATAACATAAAATGCCAGAACATAACACAAACAAGGCACCATAATCAAATACACGCGATAAAAAGATAACACCTGTTGAGGAAGTACCTTCCGCAGATACGAAGTATTTGGTTTTTCTCTGTCCCGGATCGCCGGACGGAGAATTCAAAGTTTGCGGATTGTCTACGGAAATTTGCGGATTCAAATCAGATGGTCTACAGTAAAACAGGGGGACAAAAGTGTGGGGTCTCGCCACTGATTCCTTCACTGGCCGAATTGGCAAATCTGGCCATCCTACTATTCAATAAATTGTTTGTACATTGTAAATTGTGTTGTGATTGTAAATAGGTATAATCCACAAGATTGGCAACAATAAAGATCCTTATAAACGTGTGCAAATTATGCCACTGACCATGGTTCATGCACGAAACCCAATGTTCTCAGACATTTGAGCCAAATATATAATTTTTATTATAACTGAGTTTTGTAAAGAAATAAAGGGAAGTTCTTCATCCAAATGTATGCCTTTATTACAAGGACTTTTTCCACTTCTATACCTACTTATTTTTAAATTAACATTGTTGGTGCTCACACACATTGGTGTGCAAAATGTTATTGTAAACATTTTCTCAAAATTATTAGGTTGACAGGGATTAATACCTCATAAAAATTGCCCTTATTAATAAATGTAAGGGGGGCATATCACCCAAAAATTTAGCGTTGGAGTACGTTTGTAGAGATTCGTTCGTAGTGCAGTTTATGTGAAGTGCGCATGCGCAGTGCCGTCCAAGTCTTCTCTAGTGCACAGAAGCCTCTAGTCCCTGTTTTGTATTCGTAGAGCATCAAGAGCAGGGTTTGAAGCAAGCTGTACAGGACTGTATTCTCTCAAACTGGAACACCTGCTCTAATGCCGTCAACCAACTTTGGAACTTTAGAACTACTGCAGAGTTTTGAGAAACCCTGAACCCAGTTAGGAATTTTGGGTGGCCGTTATTTGGAACTGAGGAGTTCCATACAGTTTGGAAATTATGCTCCAGGTTCCAAGTTTGGGGGACACAGTTCGGTACCTGCTCAAAACCCTCCTTTTTGATGCAAATACAGAACAGGGTCGGATTCTTCTTCGAACGATTAAAATGGCACTGCGCATGCCCATTCCACACTGTTTAGGACAGCTCTAAAATGCATTGAAATTGATTGAATCCGGACCTATGACTACAAACCTTCAGACAGAATGATTTCTTGGAACGTTGTTAAATCTGTCAAAAATGTCCCATTGTCCAAAATGTCAAATCCTAGAGAAATAACTCCAATAAAAACATAAGAAAGTTGAGATATTTCTCGACCCTAATCATGGTATCACCAACGATGAACATTAAGATGAAATAATTCAGTGCAGCAGGGCTGATAGAATACTGCAATGTTCCAAGCGGAAAACAGCGAAACTGACCGATAGCGTTGAGTAACGCGAAAGTGAACAGTCATTCTATGTTTCTTAAATATAAGGTTATATCGTGAGTGAAACGTCAACTCTGATACGTGCGTGGTACTTCTGTGCTTTGCCCGGACGCATTGGTTTATCTAGCATTATTAAATCAAATCATATATCAATTGAATTAATAATTCGTTCTCTTCTGACTTCACGCCTTTACTCAACGGTTTTTCACTGCTGGTTCACAGAATTAAGGGACGACTACTGAGCGGTTCTCCTTGAGGTGAGCATGTTACGAATACCACTGTGAGAAATCCACAAAATACGAGGAAACTACCGATAAAATGGTTACCAGCATAGGTTGTGGTCAATCGAATGAACTTGGACCGCGACCACATTAATTTAGGGTCAAATTAGTGTTTGTAATTGTTTGTATTGATCATGAATTACTACATCATGAAGGTAGTATGTATATAATAAATCATATTGTTATGAACAGCTGGAGCCATCCCTGTATTTCTGAGCAGACTTCTGCAAGGCCGGGTACACACGTTGAGGATTTCCGGAGAGGAATTCCTCTGAGAAAAACCTCAGAGGCGGACGGAGCATCCACACGACGCGCGAGGCCTTTTGAGGAAACTGTGTATTTGTAGTGGCCGGAACCCCGGCCTCAGGCGGCCTTTCCAAAAATTGAAAAGGCCTGGCGGCCTGTACAGTCCGCCTCAACTAAAGGCCTCGACCCGTCCACACGGTCCGTCGGCCGGAGAGGTTGGCCTCAACGGGGAATCCTCTCCGGAATCCTCAATGTGTGTACCCGGCCCAAGTCTGAGCTTACTAGTGAGATTGTACGGTTTCTAGAGGGAGGTTCCTTGTACCTCAAGGAAAGGAGTACCCGGTGTGTGGTACTCCTAAAGTTACCCCACAAAATCACAAATATGAACTGATTTTCAGGCACCACCATCCACCACCGCTAGTTTATGCTTTGGGTTAGTTCAGTCTTGTAATATTGTGAAAGATGAAACCCGCCATTTTCACACCAACTTCAACAAGATTTGTGAGTTGGGTATATGGAGACTAGTTTGATGAAGAAGGGGACTTTGTAGATTGATATGTTCAATGCTAATGAATTTGAATACAAGCTAAGTTATTTTCGCTGTAGTCAAGAACATCTGCCGCAATCCCCCTGGGAAACCTGTTGCTGTCGGAATTGCGCGTTGGAAATATCTGAAAGGCCGATGATGAACCTCAAAGAACACAAATTTCGAAGAAAAGATGCCTACCTAATCCGTATTCATCTTACTCACGAAGTTGTCTGCCCCTGAGAGTCAAGAGAAATGTGTGATGTCAGCTGTTTTGGTCATCAGAAGCAGGAGAAAATAAAAACTCACTTAGGCTATAGGCTTTAGGATCATTGGCTGATTGGAGTTCTAGTATGGCATTAATGACTGTTCCTAAATCCTGTTCCTATCAACAGAACCATGGTGTTGAGGGTTGTTATGAGTGCCTATTTCTCGTGGTTTGAGCAACTCTTACGTGATGAATATAATCCGCATTCGATTAGTAGCGTTATATAGGTCATACATATAGGTTATATATAGTCATATAGACTATGGCCAAGTTACTTTGTGATTGTGGGCGATCTTAGCAGCGATGCAATGGCACATTGGATCTGTCAAATGCATCGTAAAGTAAAACGACAAGATACTACAGCCATCACGACCTATCGGTCTTGCGGGTACCTTTCTTCACGGCCCATTGGTCCTACGTTGACTCCACAAACTGGCCAAGAGAGGTCATCATTATTGTTATCAAACTAAATCGGGCTTTCCGATTCCAATTTCCACACAATAAGAGATTGATTTTTCAATTTTTTCCTCAAATTAACTTGTGGTATTATTTCTCCACTGCAGGATGAAATTTAACGTTATACCGTTTGATTTCTCTTCAGTTCTGGTGATTACTTGAATCAATGACCACTCTTATGTAGCCTGCCAGCCGAGAAGGTTTTAGCGGCGTTCGAGGAATACGTAAGATTACGTAATTGCATCGACTAAGAACAAATTTTGTTTCTTCACTCATTCATTCTAGATTCCCAAGTCCGGGACAAGTGCAATACGTTTTCAAAATTCTATTCATTGGAAAATTAGAAATTTTTAACCTGGACTACGTTGTGCCGACCACTCCTCTGCCTTTTTCGAGGTTTTTCAGAACTGAAGCGTGTGGGGTAGCATTTTCCATTTAACTACAGACGCTGAGTTTATCAACATGGATATCGGAGCGATTGTCGCAAAAGTAGGGAAAGTATGAGTAAAAACGCTGCAAATTCTTTCACACGGGTTTGTTATTCCTCGGACCAGGCGCATGACTTATTTGTTCAACATAAGGAAAATGGAAACAGTGGGTCCAGGACCAATTCCAATCGATTCAGCGTCCAAAATTTAGTGGAAAATGATACCCCGTGAATCTCGAAAAACCATTTTTCAAAGAACAAATTTGACCCCTACCCCACCAAAATTTGGTTCGATCGAGTTGAAACGTTTCGAGGACCAACTATAGCCGGAAACGGGTCCCCTTCCAAAATGTCAGACTGGTAGAAAATTTTCTACCAAAAACGGCGTGCGGCGGACGGACATTTGACTTTTTTGATCTAGATACCTTAAAAGAACCAGAAAAAATTTTGGGCCGAATCGGAGAGGTTGACCTTTAGCATGAAAACATTGGTTGATTATTCAAGGAATAACCAACCAAAAAGGGGGAATATTTAGCTTTTTTGGATTCTGCAGAAAGACACCACTATTCATAAAATGGAAAAAGTTATGGGTTCATCGCTGTAGGATTAAGGATTTTAAGTGTATCTCACTTGCTTCGAAGAGCCCATCATGCTTCGAGCCTTCATGAGTATGTAGGTCCAAAAATCGTCACAATCGATTCACTGACCAGAATTTAACAGAAACTGAAGCCCCACACTCATGTCCTCAGAAATCTCGAAAATCAATGTTCGGAATATTCATTTCACCTATAATGATCCCTGAATGATTTCGTAACTGTCATTCTATCCCTCAAATCCCATCCTGCGTATCATAAATCACGAATGGAAGGAAAGTTTATTGGGTTGGGTCTCAGTAAAACCACGTAGTTTTTGTATAGTTTAGTCTAGCTATAGTTTACTATTCATTTACGTTTTAAAATTGCCTTATCATCATTTCTTATGGGTTTAGTGAAGTTCGGATTCGAAATTAAGCTACATGCTTTTAGTGAATGCTCATGTTCTCGTAGAAGGGATGTTAGCGGTGAGGGTGGCTGAGTCCCGAAACCTGCACGTTCCTGATAGGAGGGGGTTGGGGTTCCCTTTCCTATCTGTTCGGGGGCCGAATGTTCCCCAATGTGTCTCCGATTACCGCGGCAAGGGGCCGCACTCTGTTGAATAAACATCGAGGATTCGTTATGGGCATCTCCCCAGGCGACGTATTGATTCCCGTCATCGAACGGCGGAGTGATTAGGCGGGAACGCTAGAGATTGCGTACGAAGTGACTAATGGTCCAGCGCGTGTCCACCGCGCGATATGGGGTCGGACGAGGGGTAATTATTCCTCGTGTTCAAGAGGGAAAACGGCGGGAACCAGGAGGCGGTGTTTACGTTGAGGAACGGAGGCGCTTCGTCGAGGAGGGGATACACGGGGAAGGGCTCGAGGGGTGGGGACTAGTGCCGCCCTCAGGCCAGCGCTCCAGTCTGCGCAAATCGATTGTCGGGTGCTGTGTTGGTATCGCGGTGTTGAGCTCTTCAGTTATGGTCAAATGACCGAGTGGTGTTCCGCCGATAGCGGAGGTGGTTCGGCTCCCGAGCATAGGAAATGGCGCCGCCTCCACGGTCTCCAGTTACCACTGCACCCGCAGCAAATTTTGGGTTGGTTCCTCCTCGGGCTGTTCGGCGCCGCGGCGTTTCTTCTCCTCGTACCCTCCATCACGCCGTCCCTCTGGCCCCCGTTGTTCGCCGTCCTCACGAGTCTCTTCTTCATCCACATTGCTGCTCACCTGACAGCGCTTCTCCTAGATCCGGCAGATGCCGAGCTGAGAAAACTTAAAGCTACTTCTCTGGCCGTACCGGAGTTCGACCGAACCAAACACGCTCACGTCATCGAAAACGGCCGTTGTCACCTCTGCAACATCAAAACATCAGGTCCCCGGACCAAACATTGCAGCGTGTGCAACAAATGTGTCGGTCGATTCGACCACCACTGCAAGTGGTTGAACCATTGCATCGGGGGTCGAAATTACGTACCTTTCATTGTTTGTGTCGTTTCTGCTGTGCTCGCTTGTTTGGTCATCGTCGTTTTATGTGTCGCCATTCTCGTTTTGTACCACACGGACAGGTCGTGGCTGTGCATTTATTATTTCAAATCACCCGAAGAAGAAGACGATGACCGCTCTCAGGATCATCGTCAGGACAATGTCGACACAATGTTCAATATGTTCGCTCTCAACGATAACGTCTTCCTTTTCATTACGGCTGTGGTGGGCACTCTGGCTGCCATAGCAGCTGGTTTGCTCACCCATCTTTGTCTCTTCCACGCTTATATATCGTATTTGGGCATCACAACTTACGAATACATAAGGAATTACAGGCAAATTGCTTCTTCAAATAGGAATACTACAAACTCGGCGAGTGCCGCCACGCCTTCAGAGTCGAACATTTTCACTATACACCAAGAATACCGTCAAACTGAAAGTGCCAACGGAGTAAAACCCATTACTAATTATTGCTCAAGTATAAATGGAAGTTTGAAAAACAAGTCATCTTCTTCTCTGGTTCCAGAATCGAGTTCTCTCCAATCTCCTCACGTAGATAGTGCACCAGAGAGCTCGTGCTGGAGGATCTTTCGAAAGTCCTCCAGGAGGAGCGCACGTTGCAACGAAAGTAAATTTGAAGCGAACAAAATCATTCATACGACCGCTAACGATAAAAATGGATCTTACAATCATATTGGGAGTTTGAAGAGAAATCATAACTTTACTATTGATAATAATAAATTTTATTTAAACGGACAGAGGCAGTTGGTCCCGGCGAATCAGCAAGTTATCAGAAAGACGTGTCTGGGTTGTCGGTATTGCCAGATGTTGAAGGCTGATCCTACGCTGAAAGATCAGATCGACGCGTACAAGAGGAAATCAGCGAGGAGGAAGATGAAGAAGAGGCAGACAGGCGGGACGTGGCTGAGTCGGGTATGCTCCGGTGACGAGGACGTCACCCTGCGGAGGAACCAGGTCAGACCGAGCAGGAGTATGCCGGCTTCCTTCAGCACCGGAAGCATATCTTCGGGAACAACTGTCGTCGTCAAGCCCCGTCCGCAAAGAAGCACGTCACTGACGTCGTTACCGTCGTTACCACCGCCCACGCGTCGTCAAATACAAAGCGTATCGTTGAAAGAACTGAGTGAAGTCCTATCGGCCGTCCAGGGCCCTCGAGTGCAAAAGCGGGTCGTCGTCCCCCATCATCGTCGTCATTTGCGAAGGAAGAGCAACCCCATGTCTCCGACTCTGTCCCCCATACACGAGTCCGGGCTCAGCAACCCATCGACGCCTCATATGGCGCCTCGTCCGCGGCAAGCTAATTGGATGCCGCCGCCGAACTCACCTCTTGCCCTAAACAGGCAAAACTAACTACGTCCAACCGCACCGCCTAACCCACCAACCCCTCGCAAGGTAAACCACCCTTGTTTCCTTTAATATGATCAACGTCATAATCATCAGAAAGGCTAATATCTCAGCGGTGTTTGTTTTCGTCGGCATTCCATTCACTTACGACTCGAGGTTTATCGACAGCGATCTGAGGGGTGGGTCTGAACTGGGCCAAGGTTTCTTCCTCTAAAAGGGCCATGCCGAGAAGAGATAAACACGTCAAAGGGTAAACTGAGCTCAGCAGTCGCCAGATCCCATAATCCCATCTATCCACCCCCCTCCTCCTTCACAACCGAAAATAGCCATGTCGATCTGAATAGACATTGACATCCCTCCGATGGAAAGTCTGAACTTGAACTTTCTGTCGTCAACAAATCAGGGGCACCCGAATATATTTTCGAGGAATTTCCATTCAGTTATGAATGATTCTTCCCAGTAAAGGTTGTTAAGGATGTTATTTGACTCAACCCACTGACGCGTATTTCCCTTTCAATCTCATTCCTTTAAATACAGATCACAAACGAGACGGTGGTAGGTACGAGTACTACCGTCCAAACCAAACAAAACATTTTTTGAAAAATTTTTTTTGGGTCAAATCGGAGAGATTGACTATTTAATTTTTGCATGAACACGTTGGTTGATTATTCAAGAACACATCTTACCTGCAACTCCCAATATGCGATTCCCCAAGAAACAATTTTTCCTGTGCAAAATAAGAATCTTTAGGCTAAGATGCAGGCCTGTTGACTTCAATTTTTCTTAATTTTCCTTCAACACTCTTACGGCAATGGATATTCGTGTAAAGAACTGAACAATAAAAATCGTGTTCGAATTTGATAAATCCTTGTATTTCAAAGTGTGTAAATTGAAAATACAAACCCTCACAAAAATCCTAAAAAATGTTCTTTGAAACGCTCCGCAAAATATGAAATTCTACTCCTTCAACCCCTATTGCTGCTAATGGAGGGGTGTTGAGGGTGACTATTGGCATTTTAATGATGGAGGTTTGAGATGTGTAGAAACTATGGAAGCTTTGGTATATTGTACTGAATGTTGCACAATAAATCGATTGATATGTGGGTCCTTGAACCACACACGGGAGGATATGGCCTTCAGTTAGTACCTGTTGCCCAAGATAATGCGTTTGAATATTTTTAAAAGTTATTTTACTTATATCGTTTTTGAAGACACATTTTCTACTCTAATTGCCTCTTTTGGAGGAGTTCTCGAAGATACTTGTTAGCCGTAGTGGAAAATGTTTTAGCTTTCTCGTTACAGATTGAAAATCTCCATTGAAGTTTATGGGAAACATCGAGTGCTTGCATCGCCTAAATTCCACCAATTTTTGGTGGAAAAAAAATCCGCCAATTGTTAAATAACAAAAGGAAAAATGGAAAAACAGTGAATGTGGTGGGTCCCGATACACACCTAGATTGCGAAAATCTCAAAAATCCATCTTTCGAAATACACATTTTGACCCCTACTCCACCCAAATTTGGTCCGATCGGGTTGAAAAGTTTCGAGGACCAACTAGAACCATGAACGGACCCCTGACCAAAATTTCAGATTTTTAGAAAATTTGCTACTACCAAAGTCGGCGTAGACGACGGACGACGGAGGACATTGCTAATTTTGATCCAGACACCTTGAAACGTCCAGAAAAGAGAGATTCGGAGAGATTGACTTTTTGCATGAAAACAATAACCTCGTTGAAAACCATAGTAATGTCATATCGCAGGGGCTTGGGAAGATTTAGTTTTTTGAGCAACCTTGTAAAATTTCGAGATTGCGCAAAAGATGGAACCACCCTATGCTCCTAAATATGGTATGGCTTTGCATGGGTTTTCAACGCTTGTCATTATCTCCATTCCAAAAATTAAGTGAGCACCTCTCAGATGTTGATCAATATTTTCTTTCAGATTTGCGTAATCGTTGGATTGGCACGCGTCTGAAGCTTCAGAAAGCGCCAGTACATTCCTCGTATCGCCCATTTGCACTGTATTGAACATTAGTACCGCTTCATATTCCGAACAAGAGCGTTGTACATAAAACGGAGAGAGCTTCCTGATAGATCTAGAATGGAAGCTATTCTTCATCGGTGCGTAGTGAATGTCTTTTGTTTGGGTCCTGTAGGGAACGCAGTTCTCACCGGAACATAACTTCACTCTCGGGTACCTATTATTCACGTTCCACCATCATAATGTCTTCGATCTTCACAATCCCACAACGGCAGGTGCTCTTCTAGAGAATCGAAATTATTTTCAATGGTCACTTTTACAAGAGACGCATTGAACTTCCCTTTCATGTATGCATTCTCTTCCATATTCCTGCCGATCTTGTAGTGGAGTGTAGCTTCACGTTGAAATGGCTCAAGTTTCATATAAATAAACGAGTAAGATAAGTTGAATGCCTGGTTGTCTGGCCCTTCGTTCACTATTTTATGGCCCTGAAATGTTTATTTCTTTTTCAAAAGTCTCACCAAGAGGAAATCCGAATTTGCAACAACGATATTGTTCCCGGTTATGACTTGCGCTCACCATCACCAAGCCTGAGTTGGTGTTCATTGCGTGTTATAAAACGGGTTATCATGGGCTGGGTTGTAAAGTATACTTTCATATCCTCCCTGAAATGTCCACCTTCGTTTTAGCATGACCTTCACGAGTTGTGATAAAATGTAGAGTATCTCGAGAAATGGGGTACCTAACCATAGCGTCTTCACGACAGTCTTCCAGGAAGTTTTTTTGCGTATAGGGTGTTCCACGAGTCCCCCCCCCCCCCCCTCCGGAAAGCTTCCAAATGGAATCTCAAACATCATTGGCGCACCCCACGCAACTGCACAACCACGTGCAAGTGACTCCAACTTTCTTATTTTAAATGGAAACTCCAATTTGTTATTGCAGATTCGGAGTCTACCCAAAATTTCATGAAAATTTGATCCCTCAACGAACATTAGTTGGTTATTTCTTGAATAATCAACTAGGTATGTTTTCTCCCAAAACACTAATCTCTCTGATTCAGAGAGAAATTTTCTGGGCGTTTCAGAGTGCCTAGATCCAATAAAGCAAATGTCAGTTCCCCGCCCACGCCAATTTCGGTAGTAGATAATCTAAAAATCTGGAATTTTGGTCTGGGCCCCGATTCCGGCTCTAGTTGGTCCTCGAAACTTTTCAGCCCGATCGGATTTTCAAGATTCTCGGCGATCTTGGCGTGTGGGGTACGACTTTCGACTAAATTTGAAACGCTGAATATGATGAGTCGGGTCCCGAAACGATTGGCGCCCACCGGAAGAGGTTATGGGTCAAAATGGGTACCTATCTTTCTATTTTGAATGTGTTTTCGAGATTTCTGGTACCTAGGCGTGTGGGGTATCATTTTCCACTAAATTTTGGAGCTCCATTGATAGGAATAGGTTCGGGACACGCCACACCCACTGTTTTTCCCATTTACCGATTGACTAAATTCTCGGGAGCTCAGCGTAATTATTTCACAGTTTTCGGAACATTTAAAGGGTTTTTTCGAATTATGAATCTATAAAAAGAGATAGGAATACACAGGTGAATCCCAATGAGATGTGTGGACCATATGCAAACAAAGTGTGAATTTACATTGAATTTGACTTAAATTACATCGCCATTGTTACCAACGCATTTTTTTACAGATTAAAATCGAATCAATTTTTTAAAATAGTACATTTGCTGGATATTTTGAGTAATCGGTGTTTTCATTCAATCCGTTAATGTTCGCGGTACAACCCCAATCATTTTATTACTTTGCTTAAAGTGATTCTCGTTCAATTTTAGTAAGGAAGATAAATCGTTGACTCTGACATAATATGTCAAATATGTCAGAATATTATCCTGATGGTTAGCCTTTTTTTTCTGTTTTTGAATGAAAACATAGGTTGAATATTCAAGGGATAACCTATCGAAAGGGTGGACTCAAAATCCAGAATGCCAGTCTCCCGTCCGGGATAAAAACAACTGTTTGGAGTGCTCCAAAAAATCGGAAACTGTTCTAGTTCCCTCTAGTTATTTTCAACCCAATCGCCAAAAAATGGGTATTTTGATTTTGAGTTTCAGGGTTTTTTTGGGAACATGTGGGGTAACAATTTGCCACTGATTTGCTGAATAGTTTCGAGGGCCACCGAAGGGCCATGATGATGAGGGATACTTGGTGAAAAAATGGTTGCTACTCCCAATAACTACTTTTATGGTCTTCCCACCTGAGCGAGATCCACCAAGAATATTATAAAATATAAACATAGTGAATTTATTTAATATAGCGGTTTTTATTGACGCTTTAAGCAGCGCTATTAAATTTTTGATGACCCGAGCGAAGAAACTCTTAATCTTGGAAATTTATAACCATTAAATCATGAAGGGGCAGGTTACTTGTCAATAAAAAAAAAAAAAACCTCTTCACTTTCAAAATAGTTTTCCGGCGAAGTTGTATAAAAGCGAATTGAAGGAAACGTAGTTAACCACTAAAATCATGAATCAGTTTAGTTACATCGGCTTAGTTCCCTAACGCAATACAGTAGACTCAACTCCTCTTTCTGGAACTGTCCGGAAGAGTTACGCACTTCTAAATCTTGACCTGAACTCTCCAATTGGGAATTTAGCGATACAAAGTAGAAAGTGGCCAACGAATCCTGAAAGGAAAGGGATGAAACCCTTCAGTTGTGCTCAGAAGACTAAAACAGCTGAACCTGGCGTTAGTTGATGAAACCTGGCAGGAGACTGAGGATTTACCTGGTTGAATTTTTTTGTATGTTTTCACTCTACAATTTTGTTGTGATAACATGATTACCAGCCTTACCCAGAAGAAGAGGGCATTTTAGTGGTCTCCAGTTCGCGTTGTAGGGAGTTCAAAGCATCAATGGACGGTCTAGGGGTGGATCTGTATCGGAATTCCACTCCATTAGCGGCGAAAGTCAGGTTCAGGTCGTCCGCTTTTACTTTTTATTCTGAATAGGTAGGTATTTACTCCAAGGACCTCTGACGATACTCTTTCTCACACAAGCATGACCTTCCTAAAGTAATAAATCACTAGGAAGGAATCTTTATTGTCGGCTACTCTACATGTTAACATGAGTACGCCTGCAATGTATCTCTCCCCGTGTACATAATAAATTTACAAGGATAAGTGTTGGTGTACTTCTTCCACTTGAAATATCCATTTGGGTTAGTTTGACGGTGCTTCCGTAGGAAAGTCCTCATAATCTTAACTTGACCAAGAATATGCCAAAGTCCACGGTTTGAATAAGTTCTGCCACGAAAGTCTTGGGAGCATTAGGGTAATGCTGTTCAAAAACTTTTATCTTCTCGTTCTCGTTAAACCAAAGTTGACTTTGAGTTCTTGAAGTTCTTTCAAGTTGTATCCACTCCCCTTCCCCCATCGATGTTATCAAAGCGAGATGTTTAGTTGTTCGGCCATGAATAAAGCATTGATGCGGTACAAAATACTCCGAATATACAGTTTTATCTTGTTTATTGCTAACACACACTGAAATAGAATCATCGACCCTAATTCGAGGTTGAAGTGATTCAAGCAATCTGATATGGATTGTTGCTGATAACTAGAGTTACTTGTGGGTTTTAATAGCTTTTAAATGATCCAACTATACCCGGGGTTCGATGCAACGTGCGTGAAGAGGAGATGAGTTGGCTAAGTGTGATGAAAAGAGATACGACTGGTGTAGTAACGAATGGGGGTCGAAGTAATGAGTGAAAACTCGTTTGGGTCCATTTAACCTGCCGAATTGTATGCTCTCTAAACCGTACGATGCAAGACGGCTCAGCGGTTCTATGAGCTGTTGTGTGCCTGATGAAAGTTTGAACCTGCTCTCTCGTCCTTCCCATAATGTTACGGTTGTTGTGTATCCCGTATGTGCGGAGTTGCTTCGAATTTCATGATACCATTCACAATATTAACCGAACTCTGAGGCGTATGATTTGTCTTTTCCGGTGAATAACACTACCTTGTATGTTTGAGAAGCTGGCTTCACAGGATCCTCTCTCTTGATTGTTGAAATTATCACTTTTCCGCCCCTCCTGAAGCGTAGTCGGCCAACTGAATGTTTGAAGCCAATCAAAATTGCGAACGCTTCGCGTAGTTCAGATGTGTTTCCCCTGCAACTGTTATGTTAATCAATGCCCAAGGGTGCTCATGGCTCTCACTCGATGTATTTTAGCGATATCGAAGCGCGTTCATAGTTCGTGTTTGGCACAACAAGGATCGATACGGTTGTATGTTCGACATTTTGGATCATTTTTGAAGGCCTTGCTCAGTCCAGATGGCGGAAATCTCTTGAATCAACAAGCTCTGAACTCTGAACAAGTGAAATCTGAGTTTGGAGTGAAAAAAAGAAAGAAAATAATTTGACGGTGTGTCAATCTAATAACAACAACCAAAATGAGAGAAATGAGGAAGGAAGCAAGTCCTGATTTATTTGTACGTCATCGGGAGTCTTTCAGCCACTATTTGGCTTGCAATGATTATGACTCACAACTACCCCCTTAGCAACCACATTCTTTTATTAATACTCGCTCTCTTGGTTGGTTATTCCTTGAATAATCAACCTGTTTTCACGCAAAAAGTCAATCTCTCCAATTCGGCCCAATTTTTTTTCTGGACGTTTCAAGGTGTCTAGATCAATATTAGCAAATGTCCGTCCACGCCGACTTTGGTAGTAGAAATTATTCTGAAAATCTGAAATTTGGGTTGGGGGTCTGTTCCCGGCCTAGGACGGTCCTCGAAACTTTTCAGACCAAATTTGAGCGGGGTAGGGGTCAAAATGAGTTTTTTGAAAAATGGATTTTTGAGTTTTTGGGCGATCTAGGCGAGTGGGGTATTATTTTCCACTAAATTTTGGACGCTGAATCCAATGAAATGGGTCCCAGAACGATTGACACTCACTGGAAGAAGTTATTATATTACCCATTTCGAATATGTGTTTTCGGGATTTCTGGATTTGCAGGGATTTGCAAAACAAAGGTTTCACCAATTTGCCCCAAAATTTGACAGTTGATTTTGACCGAGCAGTCGCGAAGAGAACGTCTATTTGTTATTTCTCGAACCAGGAGTGACTAACCTAACCTTCTGGTGGGCGCCAATCGATTTTTTGCCGAGCAAACTTTGGATCCCCTCCCCCTCCCCCCACAATCACAAAATTTGAGCCGGATTGGATAATAAAACAAAAAAATATATATGGAGTCTTTTCAAGTTGTTGCTGCCTCGGGTTCCTTTCATTAGTTAGCAACATGAAAACGAATTCCTAACGAGTATTCTCGATTGTATTGCTGTTTCAGGTTCCTCTTAAAGGCTGTAGTCACGTGTATTTGAATGATTGGTAGAGTCATGTTTATTTGAGCAGCTAATGAACATCTTGTCTTACTGGATTTTCCATTGGAACAATTATTTATTGTTTTTTTCTTTTAATATGTACGATCTCCAAGTCTTCCTTTTCGTTAAAAATTGGTTATTTCTGACATTTATCTGCGTATAAGTGTTCAAACTCAGTCGTTTTGATGGATCAACCAAAATAAGTGTATTCCCTTCTCTGAATCGATTGAAGTCGGACGTGTTTCAATGACGAATGGAGAGAGAACAAGCCGGAAAACGTGGTTGTTGGGAATCAAGAGTGACAAAACAATTGACCAATGTCAAACTGTCCAAACGGACCTGAAATGCAAAACTCATTCCCCTTTTCAACTTGTGACTCTTGGGTCCTGTTTACGTTCGGAGTTAGTTCTAACTGGACCTGTCACAAAAACGAGAGAGAGATAGGTCCACCCCCACCGGTCATGAGTTCAAAGGCCTTTCGAAATTAATAACAAATTCAAAAATATGCAAGACGTTTGTGTTTATATTTTCCAACTTTCAAGGCTGAGAATTGATGTTCTTGCTCGTTAGCGCTTCATTTGTTGCCGTTTTTTTCCTTTACTCCAGAAAACCGTGTCCATTTGACTTGAGAGAAGAGGTTCATTAGCTCTCTGTGCTCCGCGAATGTAATTTTTTTTTTCTTTGTAATTTTTACTTTATGTGGTACGTTAAGATGAAACTTCTGAAGATTACGACTTGAATTACGTACTATTATCGTATTCTCCACTACCACCTTGGATATCATGTCTCGTCGTACTCCTAACCCGGTTTTAATACTTTTATCTAGTTTCAATTATGAATTTCGGTTTTGTTCGTTGATTCGTGACGGCCGATTCCCACCACCGTAATAGGTAGGTGTATTTATGCATTTTGTAATTCCTTATAGGCACAAGGAGATTTAAGCTCGTAATTAATTTGACCTTCCCACGGTTTGCGGTGAGGTCATTAGGGTTCCTTGGAATAACTAATCCTTTTTCATTTTTATTCTGTTACCGCTCATTTGCGTTTGTTGTGGCTTGCCGCTAGTTTTGGCTCGATTCGATTGACTTCCTTATAGCTCCGTCCTCCTAGGAAGCAATCCCTTGCAGTACCGATCCAATGCTAGAACTTGCCAGTTGATTAGTTATGAGGTTCTGAATATAAATACACTACTTTCGAAACGTCAGTTAACACGTAAGTTCAACACTCAGGTCAGGTCGAATAAGTTTTGCTGACAAAGGGAATAAGTATCTTGAATGTTTGGTAAATTTTGCATCGGGGTCGCATTCACTGGTAGTAATCCTCTGAAACATCAACCTGAGTCCTTTAAATATAGTCTCTTGTGTGAGTTGCTCACCTACCCCACGTTTAACTACTGTTTGGGAGTTCAGAACAATACTGATAAGCTGCGACACTTTCAGTGTGAAAAGCACATCGACGACTTAGAATCAAGTCCCCACAGCTTCCTATAATTGACGACTGACTTCTAAACAGTCTTATCTGAGAGTTGAGCGCTACAACAAAATCTCCACAAAATCGAATTTCTCCGTTTGGTTTCTCAACATGGTTGTGTTGCCTACTCAACCTTTTCTGGATCAACTCTTTCTAGTATCTCCTCATTTTCTTATCTCCTAATTCATTCTCTGTCCGGTATTTCGTATGAAAGCCCTACGGGCTGAGCACCGCATGGGTATTTTATCTGGTTTCACGTGGGTTTTAGCTAGAATTCCGATAATTTCCCCCAATTTTCCGTCAAACACATTCGAAAATATTGTAATGAGTCGTTTAACCTTCTCTTCGTCTATCCACTGTGTAACTGAATTTTAAAACTATGTAAAAGGCATTGCCTGCTGGAGCCACTTCCAATTATTAATCTATATAATAATCAATCATAGATAAAAATGCTGCGAATTCTCCACAGGGGTTGGTTATTTATCGGTCCGGCAGAATGGAGACTCATTCCAATCAATTCAGTGTCCAAAAATTAGTGGAAAGCGATACCCCACACGTCCAGATCGCCGAAAATCTCAAAAAATCCGTTTTTCGAAAAAAACATTTTGACCTACCCTACCGTTTAGTACACCACGGTACCGATTGGGCTGGACAGTTTCAAGGACCTTCCAAAGCCGGAAACGGTTACCTGACCCAAATTTCAGAGTTTTGGAAATTTTCTACTATCTACCAAAATCGGCATGGACGGCGGACTGACATTTGCTAATTTTGATCCAGACCCCTTGAAACGTCCTGAAAAATTTTTTTGGGCCGAATCAGAGGGATTAACTTTTTGCATGAAAACATTGGTTGATTGATTATTCAGGGAATAACCAACCAAAATAATACTCGTACTTAAATAAATCCAGGTCCTTGCAAAATTACGGTTACAAGATGCAGTCGATTCAGGTGGCTTTTTCGCAAACTGAATGAAATTGTTTGTCATATAAGACCACACAGCAATTAGTCACATCGAACTGGAGTTATCATTGATGTTCTATAAATTATAGTAGAATACCTACACGGTCTCAAATATTCACATTCATCTGGCAATAGTCATTTTTACAGTGGCTGCTGTAGTCATTTTTATTCCCCGTGAATTCTGCTTCTGTAACCCTATTTATTCTGAAGTTGAATGATTGAATAGCTTCTCCAAAATTCAATGTGTAGCCCTGCTATATACCACCATCATGTTGCCCCGTTATAAATTGTAGCTCAGTAAGTTGTTTATTCGCGCGGATCTCTTCCTCCTTTACGCAATCCCAGTGTGAATCGTGTGATTCATTCTTTATTCGACCTAGACACGCTTCGGGTCGTGAGTCTTGTAGAAGTCTTCCTTATACATATTTTACTACAAACGAATAAGCCAACTTGTCTGTGGTACGTTTGGAGGACTTTATCGGTGCTTCTGGGCTGATGGTTGAGGTTCGAGCTAGAAAGGAAAAAATTGTTATAACGACTGGATTTCACCTGATTGAATGCTGCTGTAATTTCTTTATACGATCCAAAGGGGCACCGAGACCTAAGATGAGGGGAAACGGCGATAAACTGTAAACGGGAAAAGGTTTAACGATCTCTCTCTACGGTCGTAAGGCTGTGAGGAAGCATTTTCCTTATTTTCTCGAGATCCTTCCATGTTAAGGACGAGGAACTCGGTTTTGGTTTTCTGTCGTGTTCTTGCCTTTCTCTTTCTCCCTCATGCGATATGAATAGATCAATCTCAGAAATCGACATTTCTATTTTTACACCATAAACTGATTCCTATGCGAATACGCAAGACCAACCTAATAGTTTTCTAAAAAGCTTTTCTCCGCCGATTTTCCTTACGTGCTCCTATGGTATTTCCTCTTCTTCCCTTTCTTCAGCATTGAACTTTTTTTGGCCTGAAAATTAGTCCTCTCAGTTCGCCAACTCTTTTCATTTCTCTGTTCTCACTTCGCTCGTCTTCAATGCAAATAAAATCCTGTACAAACGTGGACTATAAAAGTGACAGCTTCTTCGTGCATTCTATACACCTCTAAGGAATCCTTTTTCATACTAACCCAACCTTACAACTCTGTCATGGCGTTCTAAAAATACTTTCTCTGTTTATCTCATTTCAAAGTTTCCTTGGGCCGCGTTCCCGTAATTCAGTTACAATTCTAATCTTCCCTCGTCTCGGGAAAGTTCGTTGACCGCTGACTGGTAAACCCGAATTCACTTCACTGCTCATGAATTGAGTTGGGAAGTAAAGTTTGGGGAAAGCAATATAAGCTGGCGAATCTTAAGCTTCTATCAAAAACTCTCGCAATTAAAGAGAATCCTATTATCCAAGTAATATTTTCCAGCTTTTGCTACGAAAGTTGAAAACCCTGACATAAATGGTGGCGAATTGGGTGGTGGAAAAAGCAAACGATTCCGTTTACTGTGTGAGTAGCGATTAGCGTTTATCTCCATAAATATACGGTATTGAAAAGGACGCGGAAGTTGGGCATAATGAAAGAACTTCCACACCAGAACTTGTTCTCGTCAATAGTACATTTCGAACTAATCAAGTTAAAAACCCGTCACGAGTGTTTTCCGACGTTCATTATTGTCATTTGATTTCAAGTTCATCAAGTTCATTATAACAATTGTATTCATCGAACTAACCGGAAATTTTTTTTTTTTTTTTTTTTTCAGGTAAGGAACTGTACTATGAGGCGTACGCTCATAACTTTGTCGGATTCACACTCGGTATGGATTTCTTCGTTTTAAGGTTTTTTTTCTGACGGAAAAACCAATATCATAGATGTATCAACAATCTCCGCTGCACAACAATATCCCCGTTTCCCTTTCAATGATTTTAGGAAATAATCTATACACCAGTGTTCGTCCAATGTTTCTTCGATTTTTAACAAATCGCAACGCGCCTTTTCGGTGTCCCTGCAGACGTGTTCGCGTCAGAATGGAGTTCTCTCTGGCCCCAGGATAGCTTTAGAAGATATTAACATTGTTTCTAACAACCAGGTTGAATCTTGAATCTTCAAAAGCTTTGACGCCCAATTTTCTTGTTCTTCCCCATGATGCATAAGCATTTCTAGGAAGAATTTTCCTGGAAATATAGTTTCCAAAGTAATGTCCTCAATAAGGTTGAAAATGGCATTCCTCTCTAGCCTCGATGAGTTGAGAGCGTGTTGTCGTGATGACGGGTAATCAGTGCGGAAACATGTGGAGTGGGACAGTATGACATCCCCTGCAGAAGTGTCATCAAGCTTGCTCTCTCCTGGCCGAAATAGTACCGGAAAATCTTTCACGAGGCAATGAGTTCGTGTCGTAGGATGATTAACGTTTCTTGTTTTTCCTTCTGTGTTTCCTTGTAATTTGGTACGAATCGTTGGTATTATTAGAATATTTTCAATTGCGAGAAAGTTGTGTTGCGTATCGAAACATTGCGGTTTGCGTGATAATTGCCAGAGCACTCAGTATTCATTCTGAACTTGGTTGTAGAACAACGTACAGAAACCTGAGCTGCCATGGTTTGATACCGCTTCAGTCATCCCTTAAACTTTGTACATCTTTTACTTAGCCTTTCTACTTCACACTCGTATTACTGACAAAAAACAAACATATCCTCAAGAGTACCTCGAGAATCAATGGGAGTATTCGTTAGGTATGCGGTCATAACTGGAAGTGGGCCTTTCTATAAGCTGAGAATTATTATGGAGTCATACGATTTGTTTTCCTTATCGGTCCATTCAAAGTGCTTGGCTGTTGACCAACACCGAAGTGAATTTAGAGTATTTTCAGTATTATACTTCAAACACCCTGAAGAAGCATAAAACATATGTGAATAAAATTACGATCAGTAAAAACGTATTATCCTCAACTAGCAGTAATTTATGGACCCTCAGATGGTTTCATTCTCCTAAAAATGTTGACATTAGATCCCATGTTATTTGAAAAGGCATTCATAGCGATGCAATTATACAAAAGTTGCACTGGCGTGAACTCATCTTAGCAAACAACATTTTCGAGACCCCACAATTCCACTTTGTTCCAAATTGTTCAGCCGATTACCATCAAGTTTGTCGATACTGATATAAACTTACGCTTCGCTTTCACCCTTTGAAATGTTATAGACAAAGCGCCCGTTCTGTTGTTCTTCGGAGTCCCTGTTCAGAAGTTCCTCGTATAACGTAGTCTTTGGCAGTTCGCTTAGCCTCCGCAGATTGACCCCTGTGGGTTTCCAGATCGATATCATTAGAAAGGCAAATGATGTCTGGAGAGAGACGATGCTGCCTACTTCGGTCTAAATCACCTTTCTCCATGTATATTCGCCCTGTTGAATACTCTATTTATTCGAACTTTATGTATCCTGCCTAAATTTATTCGAAGTAGGGCCAAGGTTGAAAATTAGGAACCTCCGTCCCGCTGAGGGTATTTGTTTTAATCCCCTATTCGATGCAACTCAACCGAAATTATCCTCTCTTTTCTCGATAAGAAGAAAATATGCCTAGTTGGACAACAGATGCTTCACGAAATTATTATCGTATTATTTTATGGGCTTGGTCTGCTGGATCGAGTGCTTGTCTATTCATAAACATATATTCAGGGCTCCAATAATTTTCATTCACTTCATTATGCAGGCTCAATAGCAACACCTCAGTACGTGAATTATATTTTCATCATAATTTTCTTGTGGAATTTGAATTTTAAGATTTCAATGTTTCGTTGACTTTTCGTCAATTATTTTTTTTTTTTTCAAATTATGTATGTTTCCGTTCTTGTGCTGCTTAGTGCGTTTTGGGATCGCTTGCTCACACATTCTTCCTATGTCACTTCCATTTTACTAAGTCGCCATGGAATATCTATTGCTTCGCTGTTTCATACTGAGCCAGCTTCATTCGTATGATTCTTCTCGCAACAGGTTTTCTTTCTCGCCCATGCGGTAAAACAATTGAATTGAGAATCTCGAGCGTTCAATACTCAATCGCTTCAATTCAGCAGCCAGTGTTGTTGAATGAGTGCTATTTTTAACACCTTATTTTTTACCGGGACACAATGAATTATTGTTCTCGTATTCAACGTTTCCTTGACCGAGTATTGGAGCAGAATATTTTGGTCGTTTTACAGGCAATATCGGTGCCTTCGTTAAAACCTGATTGTTCCAGTTCTCCGTGATAACGCGAGCTAACCTCATTTGAACCCGTTCGATAATCTGATCTGGTGGGATTGGGTTTATCGCAAATCGTATTAAGTAGAGAAAGGGATGCTACTTTATACACCCCCCCCCCTCTCATACATTCACTGTACAGATTGTATATTGGCTCTCTTAGAGGCCGAGAGGCCGTCGGGATTACCATTCAAGTGTATTCTTGATCGTGAAAAACTTCTCTTCGACACGAAAGGAGATATAATTCCACTCATTCTTCTGCCGCATCTTAGCGAGTTACGAGAACTCTCTTCATTTATTTACACAATGTCTAAACTAGATATTTACTGGGTTCTTCTTATACTTGTAAATGTAAGCTTTGTGAAATCCTTCTGGATTATGGGATTAACATGGAGCATCTTGCCTGGTCCGTTCTGGTATGTGTTCGTAGCATCCTGAGCTTGCGTATATTTCCCTTATCGTTCCTGCTTACCCTGCCAGGTACAGATACCCTTTAATCGTTGTGTAAATTGTCGCCGCTCAACACGTCTTCACAGTAGCTAGTGTATTCAATACTAATACACACATCATTAATGTTTTTCATACTTCATTTACTATAATAAATGTTCGTTGAACAGAAAATAGTATGAAACAAAACTTGACATCTTTCGGGCTTACGGTTCGAGACCGAGGGATGAGGCAGGTATTAAACAATCTGAAACAAATTTCTCGCTTTCTACCTACGATGAATAACTATGTGCATTTGTATTAAATATATCTGCCCTATTCATCTCCCATGAAACATATGATGAGTTGGGTCACGTTACGCCGGTCAAGGATGTTTGAACAGCACTGGATGTTCATTCATGGTATATCTTGCTTTTAGGTTTCATCATTAGTTTTCGCTAAAACGTCGCGTCCTCTCTGACTCCTCTTTCCCTCTCGAGGCATTACTGCGGGAAGTGATATCGCTCATCAAAATTCGGACTTATTTAAAAACACTGTCTAAACCGTACGAATTCGAAGAATTTTATGGCCATAAATCCTCAGAATCATGTGTTAAGGGATTGAAAGCGGTCAGGTTATTATCGAGTTCCGATCACTTGCGAAACCTTATATAACCAAGGATTTTCTCAAATCAATGTTTCTCCAATGATTACCTCAACATAGCACGCACGGAAGATGTAATAATGCGTGCTGGTCCACTTCAAGCAACTGCAGTGAATGCTCTTGCCCTAAAAGTTGTGTTATTCATGAAGATAACATGAAAAATTGCTGGACGATTCACGCACGTGCTGATAGGTGTATTCAAGAATTAAATTCCATATATTCCGAAAACTTTTCGACCAACCAACTTAAATAAACAGCCACTTTTACTCTCTAAAGCACCGCTTTATTAACAACAAAACAACTTACGTAGTAAAAATAAACATATTCAAATGTCCCGCATTTGGTCCAGTGGAATTTAATTCATATTTCCTGATGTGGCTCTTGAATTGACGGTTGTCTGGCAGCCGCTACCAGGTATAACTTCGTGAGGTGCATAATTAGATCATCTTCTTCTTCAAACTTCCACTCTACTCCTTGAGTGTTGAGTATGTAGCTAATTCTGCCTAACTTCATTCCCGTTCACGCCGTGTCAAAACCTAATCGAGAATGATCGTTCAAATTCGGCTATTTCTAATTTTTAATAATTTTTTCCTGGAACATAATCAATCGCTTTGCGTTTCGGTTGGTTAATCCTTTAAGGATTTTTCTTTTTTTCCAATTTCTGAGCGATAAATGAGAATAAATGCCCGTCCAGCGTACGCTGTACACGCCGATTTCGGTACTAGAAAACTTTCTTAAAATCTGAAATTTTGGTCAGGGATCCGTTTTCGGCTCTAATTGGTCCTCGAAACTTTTCAACCTGATCGGATTAAATTACGGGTGGGGGGAGGGGGGGTTGTTATGATTCATCCAGTTATTATAACAACGCCATCCCTATCTTATTAGTAACATATGTTTGTACTCTTTCCATTTCTGTAACAACTTCATATTTCTGTTCTACGTTTATTGTGAATAATAAAGCCTAATTTCCAAAGGTTACTACAAACTGTTACTACAATTTATTATTCACAATGGATAAATTTCTGAGACCGGAAAAGTTTGACGGTGATCCGCACTCCCCTACTGCTACCCAAGAATGGAGCCACTGGCTGAAAACATTTGAGAACTTTATCGCATCGTTTGAAGAGGTGAACGAACAAAGTAAGTTGCGGTTGCTAACTAACTTCATTTCGCATTCTGTGTACCTCCTGATTGCCGATAAGACTACGTATGAAACTGCTATTGGAGTACTAAAAGCTACATACGTTAAGCCAATTAATGAAATATTTGCTAGACACAAACTCGCCTCTCGTAAGCAGTCTCCCGATGAATCAATCGACCAATATCACCAAGCTCTGGAACAATTGAGCAAAACATGTCAATTTGCGGATGTCAATGCAGAAACTCATCGGAAGACATATGTTCGCGACTCGTTTATTCGCGGTCTTAGTTCTCACCAAATTAGGTTGAGACTATTGGAGTTCAACATGCTAACTCTTGATGAGGCTGTTGAGAAAGCGCGCGCTCTGGAATCTGCCAAGAACCAGTCAGCTTCATACTCCTCCGAACTAACTCTTAATGCCTCTTTCCCTCATGATATTGAGAATTCATCTGAAGATTCCGCGAATTTGGCAGCTGCCAGGCCCAACAATTCCCATTTCAATCAAAAATGCTATTTTTGTGGTCGGCAACGGCATACAAATCGTCGGCAGTGTCCCGCTCTAAATGATACTTGTGAAAGGTGCCAGAAGACGGGTCACTGGCAAGTTGTCTGCAAATCACCTAAAACTGTCAACACGAAGGCACATCCCTCATCAGCTGCACTCATCGCCGCCTCGGCAGTCCTTGACAAAGCTACAGTACCTGTTCAGGTAAATAACACTTCTACCTTTGCTTTGATAGACACGGGGAGCTCAGAGACATTCATATCACAGAGCTTTGCAAATAACTGTAAGCTAACAATGTACCCCACTACTGGTAGTGTCTCCATGGCTTCAACATCTTTAAGTAAGCCTATTTCGAATTACTGTGTAGCTCACTTGGAGCTGTTGGGTCACCATTATGCTGAAACGAAACTCAGTGTGCTACCCGATTTGTGTGCTAACATTATTGTTGGGCATGATCTATTAAAACAGCATTCAGAGCTTAGAGTCTCTTTTGGTGGAACTAAACCTCCGTTGACAATCAGTTACTTGGCTCCAGCAAAAATAGAACCTCCTCCCCTTTTTGAATTCTTAACTAAAGATGTCAAGCCAATAGTCACCAAATCTCGTAAGCATTCCCTGGGAGATCTTGATTTCATGAAGAAAGAAATTGAAAAACTACTTGCTGACGACATTATTGAGGAGAGTAGGTCTCCATGGAGGGCTCAAGCTTTCGTCGTAAAGAGTGATAATCACAAGAAGCGAATGGTAATTGATTACTCTCAAACCATCAATCGATATACACACCTTGACGCGTATCCCCTCCCTAATCTAGAGGATATTGTTTCTAAAGTGTCCAAAAATTCTATTTTCAGCACGATAGATTTTAGAAGTGCATACCACCAGGTCCCTCTTCGAGAGAAAGATCGGCCTTTCACTGCATTTGAAGCGTGCGGCCGACTGTACCAATTCCGACGGCTGGCTTTTGGCTTGACCGATGGGGTACCCACATTTCAGCGAGTCATTGACGACGTCATTACACACGAACGACTCAATCAAACATATGCATACCTCGATGACGTTACGGTTTGCGGTAAAACCCAAGAGGAGCATGATCATAATCTCAGGCGCTTTTCAGATGCAGTTCAAAAATACGGTTTCACGATTAATCAAGAAAAAAGCAAATATTCACAAACTTCAATTAAGTTACTAGGCTATAAAATTGAAAATGGAACCATATCTCCTGACCCAGACCGCCTTAAGCCACTGCTCAGTCTTCAACCACCAGCCAGTCGAAAGGAGCTCGAGCGTACGATTGGAATGTTTGCACATTATTCCAAATGGGTTCAAAACTACTCCGACAAAATTAGACGGCTTCTCAATTCAACAAGTTTCCCCTTGCCTCCGGAAGCTATATCAGACTTTGACCAGGTCAGAACTGAGATCTCTAAGGCAGTAGTGAGCACCATAGACGATACAGAACCATTTATAGTCGAAACGGACGCATCTGATTTCGCAATTTCTGCCGTTTTATCTCAATGTGGGCGGCCAGTGGCTTTCTTCTCACAAAAACTGAATGACAGCGAGCGTAAACATTCAGCCGTCGAAAAAGAAGCTTATGCTGTTGTAAGCGCCCTGAAAAAGTGGAGATACTACTTACTCGGAAGATTCTTCAAAATCATAACTGACCAACGTTCTGTGTCGTTCATGTTTAATATGGCACATCAAAATAAAATCAAGAATGAGAAAATACAGAGGTGGCGGTTGGAGATGTCATGCTATAATTATGAGATAATATACAGGCCGGGAAAACAGAACCAGGTAGCGGATATATTCTCTAGAGCATGTAACGCCACTCAATCAAACCTATTATATTCCCTTCACTGTGACCTATGTCATCCTGGAGTCACGAGAATGGTTCACTGGGTAAGAACTCGTAATTTGCCCTTTTCAGTCGAGGACATTAAAAAGATGACAGCGTCGTGCCCATCTTGCAACACTATAAAGCCTCAATTTTACAAGAATTCAAAATTCACTTTAGTGAAAGCCATGCATCCGTTCGAGAGAATCAGTATGGATTTCAAGGGCCCACTTCCATCAAAATCAAGGAACAAATACCTCTTAACTATCATTGATGAGTATTCAAGGTTCCCTTTTGCCTATCCTTGTCCCAACATGAACTCTTCAACTGTAATTGACTGCCTGACTAACCTTTTCACCACTTTTGGTTTACCTTCCTATGTGCACACTGACCGAGGAACCTCATTCACATCAAAGGAGCTGCAGGACTTTCTTCACACCCGAGGAGTGGCCACTTCCATGTCGGCCCCTTATAACCCTACAGGAAACGGCCAAATCGAGCGGCAAAACGGCATTATCTGGCGCACGGTGTCACTTGCTCTCAAACACAGGAAACTGGACCCTTCTGATTGGGAATCGGTGCTCCCAGACGCACTGCATTCCATTCGATCCCTACTATGCACGGCAACAAACGAAACGCCTCACGAGAGGATGTTCCGCCACAACAGGAGATCGGCTAATGGTACTTCGCTTCCGACTTGGCTTTCACCATCGAACAAAGCGCTAATGAAGAAGCACGTACGAACTAGCAAGTATGATCCACTAGTCGAGGAAGTCGAGATCCTGGAAGTCAACCCACAGTACGCCAAGGTTCTCCTTGATGATGGACGGGAGACGACAGTGTCATTGAAGCACCTGGCACCTCATGGTGGGACGACAATGGTACCAGAATCAGTGGAAACTGACACAGCTGAGCAACACGACTCCGACCCTATTTTAACTGACACAGCTGAGCAACACGACTCCGACCCTATTTTGCAACCAGAAGAAAATCAGCAAAGGGGTCCAGAAATTCTGACCGACACAAATCTGCGCCGTTCTGCAAGAAAGCGATATACTCCTGTCCGTTTGAAAGACTATGAACTAAAATTTTAAAAGGATGGAAGAATGTTATGATTCATCCAGTTATTATAACAACGCCATCCCTATCTTATTAGTAACATATGTTTGTACTCTTTCCATTTCTGTAACAACTTCATATTTCTGTTCTACGTTTATTGTGAATAATAAAGCCTAATTTCCAAAGGTTACTACAAACTGTTACTACAGGGGTCAAAATGTGTTCTTTGAAAAATTGGTTTTTCGAGATTTTCGGCGATCTAGGCATGTGGGATATAAATGTTGGACACTGAATCAATTGAAATGAGTCTTCATGCTCCTGGTCCGAGGAATATTCAACCCCTGTAAAATAATTTCCAGCGTTTCTTCTTTTGCGTTTTGGCATTTATTACGGTAGCAGTTATTTTCCTCAGGATTATCTCCTTGTCGAGGTTGGGTGAACGTTGCCTTAGAAGTAATTGTTGAAAAGTTTCCAATTGCTTATGTGATACTCAAACATATGCCCTAATGAGATTGTGGAATAACTACGAAGAGTAGATGCGGCGAGATTGAGAAAACTCATCCAAGATCAGAGTAGTTAGTGCTTTGTCAGGAACCTACATCTTGCCTTTGGATGAGAACGATTCCAGCCGGCTAATTCCATATAACGTCGCCTTCATTTCCTACGTAATGGCTGCCCTAGTATTATATTACACTTATAACGCCTCTTGACGCCGCCTTCCCTTTACTTCCTTGAAGTGCATCGTTCAGTCGTAATACGGTTTGTAATGTCACTTTCAACTAAGGGATGAGGAACGCAGATAGCGCTTACCTTCTCCTTATCTCATTGACTACTTTTCTGAAGAAAGGATTGAATTTTATGGTGAAATTGAGTTCATTTCAGTGTTATTCTGTTTGCTTAATACTAGGACACGTATGACATTTCTTTCTGGGGTACCTAAATAAATATAACTATGGATGTGCATGTATCGAATAATGAATAGGGAAAAAGCTGCGCTTTCCAAAACAAGACGGAATCAGTATAATTTGTTTAGCCTCAGATTCTCATAATACACACCAAGGGATGGGTTGAGTGGTTTGGAGGACGGGGTGGCCATTTATTTCCCCGTGGCACAATTTGTCGGGACTTGACTCACCCGCATCGACCCTTTTCTTCCCAAGTACCCGCAAGGCTATTAGGTGCTTTGTGTCCAAATTGCAGTCTACGCTAATGACCTCAATCGTTTCTGCCCCTACCCAGTTATCTGCTCGAATTTTTTCTCTCTTTTTTCAAGAGCAATGGTTGTATTGAACTGCCGCTCTGCTGATGTCATTCCGCTATGTTGGGCGTTGGCTCCCACTTGTATGTGATAACGCTGTTTGATACTGAATTGAAACATTGATAAGCCCGTTGCGAGAGGACAAGGGGTGTAGTGTTGCCGAATTTATACCGCCAGTGATGGAATTGAACGTTGATGAAAAATGAAGCGAATACCACTGATTGGTGATTCTGAGAAATTCAGGAGGGATTCAAGTAGGAGAGAGAGATGTAGAAAAGCGGTCGTTTAGTTGGCAACAAACGGCTCCCATTTGTCGCAGTATAGGCAGGAGAGATTCCCAAAGTTGAGAGCAATAAAAATTATTAGGTAATATTTATAAAAATTCAAAAATGAAAATAACCAGCTGCGTCGGGGATAAATCAATCTTGTCTACATGCAAAGTTTGCGTAACCATGTATTTATTTTCTATACTTGTAGTTTCTCGGAGTTGTCTGACACGCGTGTTTTGGATCGAGGGAAAGCTGGAGTTGATGCACGCCCTCGCTCACTTTGATTCACCGAAGTACTGACTCAGGATAGAATACATACACATCAAGTTACGATTGTAGTTGCTCGGTGAACATGGCTATCTTTCGTACATTTATAGTCTCGAATGCTCAGTTGCCGAGAATGCTCAGTCAAGGACGGATCTACTGGATTAGATTTGGGGTTGTAATTGAATTTAGTATCCAAAATACTCAAGAAGAATGTCCAATTTTAAGTCTAACAAGATCGGAATTGTCTTCACTTTTCATGTGTGTAGTAAGCTACAGTCTTCCATGACATTGGTGATGTACCTTGTCCTAGATTTCAAACAGAGTTCAATGGGAAAGAAAAAGTTGTGCTGTCGACAGGTGTCTTCTAGAGCGACGACCCGGTGATTTTCTGTTGTGCTCATTGAAAAGAGAAGCCTCTCCGCGGTCCATTGAGTTAATGTTTTGCTCCTGTACCTAAGAAACAAGAGTAATGCGATTTCCCTGTCGTAGAGGCTTTAAAGGGAGGCGGTCGTTAGGAAAAGCGTAATCAACATGACACCATTTGTCGTTGGGAAGTGTTGGTACGCCAAAACATCGCTTCTTAGTCAGGTTACCTCAGGCACAATGAATCCTGGGCAGGTTCTATATCCTCATTAGATCATTGTATACTACCTGCCTTTTCACTCGTCTCGTCAAAAGTGAAAACAAAGAGCGTTGCCGTTGAACCTATCTTCATTTCTCTCGGTTAGTTGAAGGTATATTGTGTTGCAAAAACCCATTTTAATGAGAGTAGAACGATAGTGATTGTTGCGCTGCCGTGAACTGCGTTCCTGGAATGATGCGTTTATGGTTCTTTGATGTACCTAATATGATTTTGAGCCTCCTGGAGGTAATAATGTTACTAAAATCCCCATAATCGTGTGAAATTATAATCCACCTATGGTGTATACGTAAGGCCTCCTTGCGACCAGCTTCCACTACGGCTATCATTAACGGGACTTAATTGAAACTATCGTATTACCGACAATTTTCACGATCTAATGCGTTTTATATTATTCACAGAGTCTCCGAGACCAAACCTTCGTGATTTGTGCGTCCACCATAGAATTAGAATATCATTCGTGGTTGGAGCATACTTGTATGCATTACCCATGATATCCACATTAATTGTCCTACCGTTCCATCTGACTTGATCTTCCCTACCTAGATTTCTACGAATCTATCTCTACCAGTTCTATTTCCCTTTTTTTCCATTTGTTTGGAAATCCAGTGACTTTTTTCGTATCATCCATTGAAGGTCGATCGCTTTTTCCTCCTCAGATAAATCTCTTAACAACACGTTGAGAATAATGAGTATTGCTGAGAAGAAGACATTTACCATTTTCACGACGTAGTTCCCCAACCTATTGATCTCAGCCAATAGCCTTTCACTGACGTTTTGCCGCGGAATCGCCCTGGAGAGCATTTGGTAGGCCACGCCTATCTAATCTGTCATGATGGAGACGTAAAAGCTCTACAGGCGCTCGTATCTTTTCTGTAGAAACGCTTTTCTCCTTCGCCACCTTCCATGCACGACTTGTGGAATAAATTCAAGTCGAATTACGAGGTTGCTTCAGTCAATTAAGAATAAATGAAACCAAGAAAAATTATTTTCTACATATTTCGATAAATCTTGTTTTAAAATTTGTTTTCCTTTTAATAACCGATGAAACTTAAACAAGGCCAGCGAAAAAAACATTCAACTTACTCGTACCTTCACGCACGTTAAATTCATTGTCCAGCATTGTTTGTTGCTTATTCTGACAAATTTCTTTACCGCCCAGCATGTTATTAGAACGCTTGTGTCGCACGAATATTGCTCTCTATTAACGCCCATTGCGGTTACTTATCGTAATTAGCGCGGTCACAAGCATTATTGAGCTAACTATTCTTACCAACAACATTTAGAACCAGACAACTTGGAGCGTATAAAAATTAATGAATTCTTCCTCTTACTCTATTCCTGGTAATTGTCCTGGCACCATTGTCAATAGAAATATAAACATATCTGAAGGCCTTTCATTGCTTAAAGATTATTTTCGTGGAACATGGTCGTGTTTGTCTCTTAGCAGGATTATACTCGTACATACCGACGTATCGACACATTCTTGGAACACACAGCTACGGCACTCCATCTTACAGTGAGTTAGTTTTCCAGAATGAGAGGTGTCATCATGTTTGAATTCTTGTAACTTGAGCCGCAACTTTTGTTAATTATTTCGCCTCGCTCCTCTGTTATACGAGTGGGAAATGGAGCAGGTGTGTAGCTTCACTTCTGTCCCACCACTTGATTACGACATCCCAACGCTTCATTACAAGGAGCTTTTCAGTAGGAATTCTATGAGCCATAACCCATTTTTGACGCGAGTCTGCGGTTCTCTTCGAACCCTATTTTGCAACTGGAGAGATGATTAGCTAATTTACGAAGGATCTAGATAGATCTGTTCTCGTTAATATATATAGTTCTGGCGCTTACCTACGAATTTTTTTAGATTAGAAAAGCCTCCTCTACGGCCTCCTTGTTTCAGCTCTCTGGGAAAGGCTTTCGATATTAAGTTCACTAATGATGTCCTAATAGAGTTTAGCATTCCGTGAATGCGTGCATTGAATGCCCACGTAATACAGTTCAGCTGCTTTCAACAAGGCTACGAGCTCACTCAGGCCGTGGCATTTTTCCCCACTTCCTCACCGCTGAAAAACACCCGTATATCTTTCGTTCTTTTTAGGTTGATAATCGTCTACCAAACTCTGAAATGTAAAGTGGGGGGCAGACGTCCCTCCTCAGGCACAAGTTTGGCTATAACTCAGAAGAGGCCCTGCGCGTTCACCTCGATGCTCGATATCACCGCCTGGTGCGGCATGTCACTTTATCTTAGTTCCCTTTATTACCAGTTTTCTTCGGAGTTTTCTCATTTATCACTCACGATGGACGAAATTGAAAACCTCCTCCCAATGTGAACCAAAAAATCACTTATAACGTTCTTCTGGAATAACTAGCAGAATCCAGATGTCTCTTCTGAGCCGAGAAAAATTTCTTTCTGTCATTTCAATTTCATTTCTTATTGTTTTCGAAATTAGAATGGGTGAACTTTGTTCGTGATCTAGCATGATAGCAGTAATGCCACGTGATCGAACAAGATCATCATGTGTATGAACGGTAGAAGTAAAGCCTTCGTCTGTAATTGATGCTAGTAGATGATCCTGAATGACCAACCAGTCTAGGATATAATTTTACGCACCCAAAAGCGAACTAATTTCATATAGCGTTGCGGCCTACTAAAAATTCTGCTCGACTGCAATTTTAATAAAACTGAAATAATAAAAATGGTATAAGCTTGCCTTCAATAATAAAAAGATTATAACTCTTCTGTAGAGTCCATCACGAAATTATATTTGTCAAGGGATTGCAAGTCTCAAATACTGGGCCTCAAAAAAAAAGTGGAAAACATAAGCCCGGCTGGATACCCTTCGAGCCGTTGGAGGCACCGCACACTAAAAAAGAAGGCGGAGGGAGAGTCTTGGATGTTCCTATCTCAGATGAAGGAGAGGCATTCAGAAAATTTGATGGTATGACCGCCAACAAGAAGTCGGCCACCTTGCTTGCCCAGACCTGAACTGTGCCAACAGACGGATAGGCCGTTTGTTGGCGCTGCGGTCGGAGTGGCAGCTTCATCACCAGCAAACGGTACCCAGTAGTCGCTTAAGCTTGAGGACTGATTGGGGGTCCATTTAGCCGCGTAGAAGACATCGGGCAGTCAAATAACAAGACATCTGCACTGGACTCCAAGATCCTTCATCGAATGTGTGCTAGCTGTCTTGGCAAACAAATTCAAAGGTGACTGGAGAAACCATTTGAAACGCAGCTCGTTGACCTGCTTTGGCAGAGTAAGTCATTCTCATGCAGACTCTTGGGAATCGTCCCGCCAGCACACTAAAAACTCTGTAAAACCACGAGAATATTCAACAACCTATCCGTTTTATCGCGCATCACTGCATTTGGGGTTGAACAGAGGATGAGAACATGCGTATAAAGAAGCCCCCCGAACACTTTCCAGGGAGTCCGAGTATCTCAGTCCCCTCACGCTTGCACAGAAGAGACACATGGGTTTTATCGCCGCATCAGAGTTGTACGGGCTGAAACCATCAAGAGAAAAGTGCACATGCGTTTTTAGCACGAATGAAGGCATGTATTTTAGAGCTTCGTTCGTACCGCTCATTGGCTAAATCAAATGTGACAATATCATCGACGTAACTGATCTATTAAAGATTGAAATAATTGTATCCTTCATTGTAAAGAAATAAAATGAACCATGTTGTTGTGCTTCACTCGAATGACGAACGTAGAAAAGCTGCTTTGAACATACTCTAATTAGTGAAATGATGGCTTTTTCGGAAATTATACACTTCCTCAGCGCGACAGATGTTTGGGAGATTGTCTGTATAGAGATAGCCATCATCCTACGTGGGGTTACTGAAGGATTATAAACGCAACTCGCCACTATCCTACCCAATCGGCGACAGTTCATTCATTCTATTCGCACATAGATGGAATTTTTCTAACTTACATTCCACATTCAAAAGCGTCATTTGGCAAAATTCAATTGTTTATTCAATATTTCCCCTATACTTAAAAATGTTAGGTTTTCTCTGAATTTAGATGATACGAATTAAAGCTACCGAGATCTATTCAGGATGCAAGATGTAAAACTCTTGCCGCCGTAATGTATTTCTTCGCGTGAGATTTATCTGTCCTTGCGCAACCTATATTTTCCCCACAATCCGATCTCTCCCTCCATAAATAAATGTTGTTTCTCTTCTTGGTAGGTTCCATTCAGAGGGGAAAATGAATTTCTTCTTGGGTTTTGCTTATCTTGCGGACTCTGTCCATTTCCCGGCTCCTAGATAGGTAGACTTACTTTGTTTTCCTAACCTGGTCTATCCTCACTGGTCTGGCGGATATAGATCGGCGCCATCAGTAAGTTGTTGACAGTCTATTAATAATTTTCGATCTACTCTGTGCCTTTATTCTTTCATCTCATCCCATATCTTTCTAGGCCATTGTGCCTCTTTCCAATTTATATTTCTTTTCTTGTCTTACATTTTCATCTCAGAACTAGCTAAATGACTTCAGGTACGACGTCTCTAATGAGTACGGCAGTAAGTCGAGTGCAGCAGAGTTAACCCTAACCACCCGATGACAAATGTGGCCCTGAGGACAGTGATAAATGAGACTGATGCTGATTACAGAAAAGAAAAGAGAGAGATATTTACGCAAGGGTACAAATTAGAAGGGAACGCTGTTACTGGCCGGATTTAGCTGAATAAGTAATACAGAATTGCTTTTTGCGCGTGGGTTCCCGCACTGGTCTGTGGCTTACCCTTGAAGGATCTCGAGAAACCTCAGCATTGATGATTTTGCGATGGAAGTTCTACAACGTATTAAATCCCCTGAAATTGTATTTCTTCGTTTCTTTTCAACCTCTAAAAAGTAGTGTTCGAAAATTCCGTGAGTCTCGTTCTTGTTGTCTAGGGGACTACCGGGACTCTGCGGGATTTCCGCCTTCTTTTTGTTTTAGCGGGTAATGTGTAATAAATTCGTGCTGAAACATGGGTATGAAGAACGAAGGTTGTGATTGCGTTTGCTGGTCGCATCGAACGCCTCGCAAGAAGCCCATTGCGTAATTAATCACGCAGTAACTACTGTATTCTAAATCTAGTTCAAAATAATATTTTGACGACGTATTAAGTAGTTAGTTATACCCGTCACACACACATCTACTGTCGCCGAGAAGGAAACTTCTTTGGAAGAACACTGCAGCTCATAACCATTCTCTCAATGCCCATTGCCCGCATTAATGGTATTTCGAGGCCGAGATAATTTAAAATCAAACGGTAAATAAGAAACCGGAGGTAATCGTAGCAGCTAGTCAGAGGGTGTCCCCAGGGTTGTCTCTCTACAGTTCCTTCGCACGGTAGGTTATTATGTAGTCAGTTTGTCCACGATTGCTGATGACGTCGCTAACCCAGACTTTCGTTGACCCTTTTTCTTTGTAGCTACACCCTATTGACGTCAAGTTTTGGAACAAAAACTCATGTTGGTACTTGTCAATTAGAACCCCTCCCGAGGGTGACCTGTTTACTAGCACCGTAACCTTCCCGTTGGACAGCGATATATCGCACAGCGATATATACGATATATCGCAACGTAGCCTGCACCGACTTTAACATATTTCAGAATTATTTATTTATTTCAACGGTAATAACCATTTATGAAGAGGATATAAAAATTTTCAGTTCAGAACCCGAAAGAGGTTACCAATTTTTATACCCTATAAACACACATCAGCGTGGCAGCATAAACTAAAATTAACCGCTAACGTGGAGGTTATATATAGATCGATATATAGAAAATCGATTCATCACGCCATGGGATAGTTGGTTACCCTCGGGAGGGGGTCTAATTGACAAGTACCCTCATGTTTACTGGGTTTTACATGGATTTAATGCTCGTTGTACTCCCTCAACTACCACTTTTTATTGGTTCACCGCCTCTGCCGTTAGCGCCTGTTCTGCTCGAGTCTCTCTGGTAGCCACTCTTCGACTTGGTTCTCCTTGTTTCATGCTATTCACCGTGTAAGAAAATACGATCACCAAGAGAAACGTTGCCGTCACTATTGCTTCAATCTGCATTGGGGAGTCCTCCGCGCATAACACCCGTACCAGATTAACTAGCTCCGGTTTGACAGCCAGGAATGGTAAAATAGGGAAGCCTCCCTCCAGGGAAAAGAATGCTGATGAACCCATCTTAAGGTTTTAATATTTTAGTCTGTGGTTGAGAATAACTGTAAAACAAATTTCAAGTTTCCAATGTAAGAAAAATTATACGTCAAAGTATATTTTTGAAGATGTAGCTTCTTTTGACAAATTTTTAATTGAACGCCGAATTTCTCGTTAGAAATTTTGTTTTGTTTGTCCAGTTCTTTTTACTACAGATTGTAATGATTAGAAACACTGTAGCCTAGCAACGTCAACTTCAGATGCTGTATCTATTACGAGAATTGATAAGTTGCTATTCGACGTTATAACTTTCTGCGGACCTTTCGGTTACCTATGGTATAAGATGCTCTGCTTCAGTTGCCTTGGAAATAATTCCCTTCCCAAATAACCGACATGAGCCCTTCACCAATATAAACGGAGCTGTCTCCCCTAGTTCGTACTCTGCTCTGCCTCCATTCAAGTTCTAAGCGACGTTTAGTAATGAGCTACAGGGGTGGTGAGCCGATCTTGTCAAGAGGTACCCTGGTTGGTGCTAAAGGAGAACCAGAGGCTCGTTGCAATATTCATGCGTATCGATGGAACACCTCAACGCTTCGGCTAACCTTTGTTTTTTTCGCTCTTCTGCTGATTTGATGTGAACGAATAAACGAAACCTTTTTTTCGTCGTACGTATTCAACTGTCATTTTCAGTAATTTACCGAGAGTTTTACATATGCTACACTGTCTTTTTTACATGAATTCTTAAAATATCTCTCAAGGTAGGCTGGTTCCAGAAAAACGCGTCTCGCATTTCTAGGTGTGATTTGCGGGGGCTTTAACGGCTCGAATCATCGTACAAATTACCAGTCGTGTTCAAACACGCTGTTTAATGTTTTAATCGTTCTAGTTTTTACGTAAGCCGGAACCGAATTGAACCTGCTACAACGTTGAGGGAGCAGGGCCGGTTATTCTCTCGTATTTTATAACGATCTCATCAAGTTATTAAATAGTCGCGAACCTACCAAACGCCTGTTGTTTTGCCACATTATTGTCTGATGCAGAGGTAAATGACTCGGTTCTCGAGCGTGACCCGTGCTTGAGAAAAGGTTGGAACTTCCTGAGCTTCCCCGTTATAATTATTGTTGGCTGAATAGTCATTAGGACTTTGTACATTCTGATTTACATTTTCATGCAACCAGCTATTGCGGCGCTCACGCACCGTGTCGACTGAAGCTACGGCATTTTAAACCTGCAGATCGATGTTTCTTGCACATGGCTGTAGTGGAATAACCTCACTACTATCGGAGTTCTGTTTCAAATGCATCAGTAGTTACTTAACTCGATGAAATTGACCCTGTACCACCGTCCACGCCAATTTTGGTAGTGGAAAATTTTCTACAAATCTGAAATTATGGTCAGGGACCCGTTTCCGGCTCTAGTTGGTCCTCAAAACTTTTCAGCCCGATCGGACCAAATTTGAGGGGGGGGGGGGGGGGGGGGGCAAAGTGTGTTTTTCTGAGAGGTAGAGGTACAATGACATAAAAACATAGGTTGACATAAGGCAAGAAATAACCAACCAAAATGGTCCGGCCGTGCGGGGAGACAGTCTATTGACATATTGCGTCATTTTTGGAATCGTGGTTGGTAACACTCAAATTAGATTTGGTCGTGAGGAGGAAATCTTTGTATCTTAGAATCGGATCACCAAGACTGGCAGGTTTGCTCTTTAAACTACGTCCTCGTACATAAAAGTTGATTATAATCGTGGTCCCTGACCGTATCCGGAGGCCGCGTTAGATTCTTCGCTGTACTTCACCTTAGAGGAACTTGGTTGTTTTCATTAATGCACGTTCTTAGCTATTGTTGGTCCACTATCCCGTAGGAGCTATAATATCATGAGCTTTCTGATGATCCAGGTATGAGGTGAAGGCGTGGAAGGTGACATCGGATCAATGCCGAATAGCGATCATCGTGTTTTGCTTTCGGCTCGTTGAACCTTTTCTTCTGTCGGACAAAACCTCATGTCTGTGCCGCGCTCTAGAAGCCCTTCCCTTGATAAATTGGCCCTATTGTCCCTTGACCTCGGCTTTTGACCCAATGTAGAACTTCTTGTTCGCAACCTGCGCTGATTGACGTGCTTAGACTGCTCGCGATAGAAAGGAATCCAGCTGGTGGAGTAGGTCTTCTCATGGATTGGAAATCTTCGGTAGCGGATGAGTTGGACCTTTACGTAGCCTTTGATTGAGGCCTCCCTCGATTCGTCCATACCTTTCCGTTTGTCATCCAATGGTTTTTCCTCAATTGGAGGGATACCGGGCGTTTTGAAAAACACCCACCTCAACCAAAAAGTAATTAATACACTCAGAATGAGCTAGATTAAATACATATACCATAATCGTATAACCTAGTTTATCCTGAAAATAATGATTTCATTGGCTCTCGTCAACTTTTCGGAAGCAGAGAACCACTAACCTGATCCTTCAGCGACGCGTAATGGACGAGGAGTTACTTCAGTACTTCATTCATTAGTACAGGAGTACTTCATTCATGAAACACATGAATGAATGACACATTACGGTAGAACCTTGTCAATTCACCCGATAATCTTAGCATTTCGCTATTTCGCATTTAGCGTTTTTCGTCAGTCACAATGATTCATTCAATTCTGAATCTTCAGAACTGCTTACAAATAGTATCTGTGCTAACTAGTAACTCGATTGCAATTCTAATGCACTTTCTCAATAGGATTTTACCCATAAAACCTTATCAGAAAAATACAATATACCTTCTCTGAGTAGCGATCGCGTTGTGCGTCAACGCGTTCGTTGGTGAAAAATGCCGATAGAGTTGCCACAACACATTATTTCAGGTAGTTCTCGTTCAAGTTCAAAAAACAATTCTCGATCAAAAAACAATTTTCTTTAAATATTTTTATTTAAAATGTCCTTCTTGACTCATAGTTACCTACTTATTTCCGATGAGCGAGAATCAGTTTGATTTAACTTCCACAAATTAATGAAAAATTATATTTTACGCGCCTAGGTTCCCAAAACTCTCGAAATTTTTTTTTTTTTTTTTTGTCGTATGTACACATTTTTACCCCTACCGTGCCTCCGCTTTGGATGAGCGTATTAAGCGTATTAGTAATAAAAAAGTTTTGACGACGAACTAATTGTAGTGTGGGGTTGCCCGACCGGAGGGGAACATCATTTCTAAAAAAATATATAGAACGTTTTGCCCAAATCGACGTCGATGATGGGCGTCGTGGATGTGGTTTTTGCAGATTCCGGAAAGAATCGGGCATGAAATTATAAATTCAACATTCATGGAATGATGAAAGTTGAAAACAACGAGTCCTCTGATGTGGTTCTCTCATTTTTATACGTACTTTCGGGAGGACCCATTTGAGTATATTCACGGCCCTCTTCATGTAGCATTCTACCAAATATTATCGTTTCTACGCATTGGGAAGCTTTTCCTTTCTTGATTAGCTAGCAACAGAGTTTAACAGCTACAAATTTTCGAGATTACACGAAATCCATGTAGGGTAACCCTAATCACCAAGGTCGGTATATCCAAACACAGGTACGCATACAGTTATACGCATCATCGATTTTATTGCACCAGCACACACTTCCTTTAAATTAAAACAATGTCCTTTGACTTCTGAATTATTGTGTGTAAGCAGGTCATTCCGCAACAGTAGAGACTTATGGATTCTTCCCGTTCATTGCGCGTAAAATATGTAGTTAAGTAAAATTAATGAAGTACTCTACTGTTGCTGAAATATTCGCATGACAGACTCTAAAGATCTTTGTTACAAACGAAATGTGTTTCCGAATTTCTTAAAATTAGTCAAGTTAATTAGAAAATCCGAAAATTGAACGATGCGCAAGAATCCAGTGGATGATTTTTCAACTAATTAGCTATGTCTATTCATGATAGGAATATTATGAACAAATCAGCCCTCTTAGTGCTCATATTCACAATCATTTCTCAAGAGATCTAAAAAGCTCGTTTAATTTTGTTTTACTCAATCCATCAAAGTCGCCCATAAAGGTTATCCTTGTCCTCTGAGCAACCTTTTCTGCATAGAACATAATCGTATACATTCGTAAAGGCCGAGCTGCTTGTTAATACCAAAATGTCATGCTCTTTATCATTGAATCCACCATCCCAGGGATACAGCACTTGGTGCGATGATTTCATCGATCAGGGTAGATGGTGTAGAGCACGAAAGCATATTTCACGGATTCAAACTACGCGCATTGAGACCGTGATGTTTGTTTTCGAACATCCGCCGTTGTAAAACCCACCACACGAAAAGAACAGTCCGCCATCACGTAATGAATATTGAATAGGACAGTTCTCCGTCATTCGCTCAGTCTATCTCTCTCTTCTGCCACTGTCTGATCGATGCGAACAGTTCAAATGCCATGAACGTGAACAATCCCGAGGTCAACAAACGACCCGTGTTTTTATTGCATGTGATTGATTCTCACCTTACTGAATTGAAAATACCGTCTGTTAAAAAGCGTTGCTACGACTGAAAAGTTTCCAAAAACTTTATCATATCGATGCTACTCGATCAGGCGTTCAGTGTGGGAAACTGAAATGTCTAAATTCTGCGGTTGGGCGAGGTTGAGTCTTCTGGCACTTTCTATATCGCGGTCTGTACGCCTAGTGACACGGGTTGATTGTTACACAGTTCGAGAAATAAATAAATCATATTATAGAAATAACAATATTTGAGTTTTATCTGACCTCAGATGATTTTCGTAGCAAATCGTTACACATTCAGTCTGTTCTCAGTCTATCAGCACGTTTATCAAAAATTGAATATCTTGCGTTAAATTGCTATTTAGCTGGCTGTTTTCCCAACAAAACTTGTGCTCATTTCCGTTTTTTCTGGGTCTTGAAAGCGATTGCTACCATCCAAATTAGGCATTCTTCTGTAATAAAAAGATGATCGAGTAGGCCATAATCAACACTACACCACTTCTACCGTAATGCTCCGAGTATGTGTTTAATACGTAAACAAATAGAAACTACCAATAGCATCTCAACGAAATGAAAACGGATATCACATCGGTTGAAGGTGAAATATAAACTGCCAAAGATAAGTTTTTTTTTTTTTTTTTAATCGACGGAGGGTCGTTTGTTTCTTTGCCCGAATAGAGAATAGCCGGAGGAAGTTGGCAGAAAGAAGACCGTATTTTCTCCTGCTTGGAGAAGGGGTGAACACGAATATTGTGTTTTCACCTTATTCAGTAAACAAGGAAGAATGGAAACCCGAAACCTCTTTTCCATTCAAATGTACTCCACTGGCAGTCGTATAATACCACCTCTCTCATTGTCTCGTTCTCGGTGAATCTGAACTTCTGGTTGACTAGAATTAGCTAGATAGCTTTTTTCCCCTTATAATCAAGAATGGAAACGCCAACGTCGTACTGCCTCTTCAGTGAATTCGGTTCTGTCTGCTGGGTTCCTTTAGGGCTATCCAGTCCTATCAAGATTTAACATAGCTAATTGCACTACTAACCTGGTTCTGTCAATCCTGAAAAGCCTCTAAAAAACCCATTAAAAAAATGAAATTAAAAAAAAAAAAAAAAAAAAATACAAAGTCAAATTCTTTTTTGCTTAGTTGGCAGCTCGGAATGTATTTAGCTGCATAAAACGCGTACCCATCAAACAGGCAGCAACTTCAATCTTGTAGGAAAACCAAAGTATTGTTTGGCCTACCAACTACTGCACAAAGAGGGCTCTAGGATAATTGAGTTTCTTTCTTGTTTAAAACAATGGGTCCTCGTCCCTGCCAAGGTGACGAAGTTGTTGGTAGCCGCCTAATTACCGAACTTTGTTATCTCTCTCTGTTCGCTGTTACAATGTTTCGAGAGGCTGAATTATTCCCGCCTTATCCTGATTGTTTGAAATGACAGAATTTGCCGGTTTTTGGAACATGCCGCCACTATAACGATCTGTAAGCCAATAATAATATAAATAAAATATCAACCTTCTGTCAGAGAAGCAAATTGAAAAGCCTGTATTCAAGCTTCTGAAATAAAATTCAATGAAAAACTTGATCCTGGTATCATTTAAAATTTAAATGTTTTCACGCATGATTAGGAAATGTACAAAGCATGTAGGACAATCTCCAGTGAAACCTTGTACCTAGAAATTGTGTTAAGTCTTCAACTGTGTAGGTTTAAAAAACCAATCAAAAGACTGCGTATCAGCTGAAAGCTAATTAATTAGCTTTCCTCCCGCCTAAAATACTTCGCTCCGTTTAATTTTCAACTAATAAGAACCCACCTGTTGAAATTTCAGAATCTACCGAGCATAGTCGTTCAGCAGAGTTAACAACGTATAAAGGAATCCCAATCGATACTTGGTTGACTTCGAGGTTAAACTTGGAGAACAGAATCAACGTTTGAACTCTTCCCTTCGTCCTCAACTCCATTTACCCAACTGGAAGTTGGTTAGAGGTTTTGGGTGAAGAGAGCTAACAGGGAAGGGTTGTTGTGATAATATTGAACCGTGCAAAAACAAAGACGTATCGCTTTCTTGGAGCTTTTACGAGCTCTGGTACCAAAACTAAGGCAATGCCGCCACCTTCCGTTAGAGCTAAGAGCCAACAGATGATTTAGCAGTAAACTTTGCTCTTTTGAGTTGAGAACTAACGGTGTCGAAAAACCACAAAAAATTATCGACTAGAATATGATTCGGGGAGACAACGCTGATAGAGAAACACAAATTTAATGTTTAATGTTTCACAAACCGAGACGAACCGAACCGAACTATTTTAACTAGGATGAACGTAGGAAAACAGAGATCTACGAAAATTGGAACGACAGATAAATTCGCACGAAACTTAAAATGGCGGAGAGACCCGCTAGCACGTTACCAACGCGACAGAAACAGGGTTGCTCAAGTTTGCGAGAAACACCGGGAAGCTAGCAAATCTTTTCCTTACATAAATTCCCGACATTCTCCCACCTGAGGAATGAAGTGACTCACTGTCCCAAAAAGTTGACCCCAATTCACACTAAAAACCTAACAGGTAACGTGACCTTACGCCCACAACGGGTCTCGCAAGTTTTTCGCACAAGTCTTTGCTTAGGAACTCTTGATTTCTTCTCTTCTTCTTCTAATTTGGCTGGAACATGGTGAGCGAACCCCTCCCCGGGATTATTTGGCTCTTCATCTTCTTGCTTCTGACGATCCAATACTCCCGGGAAGACCTCAGATGATCGAGATGACTTCATCACTCCAGGGGGCTGCGCAGTAATCTCTTGAGGGTTATTGTTTGAGTCAAAAACCTCAATTTCCAGCGGAAAAATGTGCTGGATAGCACGGTTGAGTCGCCCATTGGCGGTCCGTAGAACAACAGCTCTGCATTTACCATCCTTGCCAACGATGGTCTCCTCAATTATGGCCAGAGGCCAATTAACTCTCTTGTCGCCTTTAGATCCAACCAGGACAATCTCTCCCACCTTAGGACTGCGTTTTTCACGAAAACCTCCAGGTGAAGCGTTAAGTTGGCCGAGATATTCAATTCGGAAGCGACGTCTCAGTTCCTTCTTCAACAAAATTCGTCGCCGCATTTTCCTTTTCAGAGAACTGGCGTCAATAGCGTCAAGTTCAGGAACTCCATCTTGTGAAAGATCATGTAAAAACATCTGTGGTGTGAGGGCAATAGGATCCTCAGGGTTCTCCGAAAGGTACGTAAGTGGCCGCTGGTTCACATAGTTGGTGCACTCATAGATAACGGTTGCAAGCTCTTCGTAGATCAGGGAAGCCTTCCCCAAGATCTTCCTGAGTATTACTTTGAGAACTCCGACCAATCTCTCCCAGAACCCTCCCCACCACGCCGCACGGGGGGGATTAAACCTCCACTCAATTCTGCTGACTGCTCCATTTGCGGAAACCTTGTCCCAATCAACTTCCTGCATGGCATTATTCGCACCATGGAAGTTCAGACCGTTATCCGAATAAATAATTGATGGGCGTCCTCGAATAGCCACAAACCGCCTGAAGCACATTAAAAACGCTTCCGTCGAGAGGGAAGAAACAAGTTCTAAATGTACTGCACGATAGACGGCACAAGTGAAAAGTGCAATCCACACTTTACTTCCATCAGCCAGGTACAACGGGCCAGCCAGATCTACCCCACAGATCTCAAATACATTTGCGTCGCGAACGCGATTTTCGGGGAGCGGAGGTGATTCGAGTTCCAATGACTTGGCACGGTGGCGCTGGCAAATTGAACATTTTGCCAAAATCTTTTTGATTGCCTGTCTTCCCCGAACTATCCAAAAGCGCTCACGAATGAGACTCAGTAAGTTTTGACCAACGACATGTCCATTTTCCAAGTGAATTTCCATGACCAATCTACTCACAACTTCATGGTCTGTCGGCAGTATTATTGGAGACCGAAAATCTTCAGAATCCTTCCGAGCCCAAATTTTGGTCCTCAGACGAATCAAACCATCGGCTCCAATATGAGGTTTCAATTTCCTGAGTTTAGTATCCTCCAGCCCATCAAACATTTCCCTCTGAACCATGGCCAACAAGAACTTTTCAGCACGCTGAATTTCCTTGACTTCAAGTTCTCCTCCACATTTTGGCTTATCCGATAACTTGTTGAACAGAAATCTGAGAATCCATCCAATTACCTTGACATTTCTTGAGTGTTTTGAAAATTTCCCAAAATCGGCTGAAGCGAGGGCGACTGTGTCGGTTACGATGGTGGTTATCGCTGTTTTCCTTCTTTCTTGAATGATTTCCATCTCGTTGGGCGCATCTTCGGCCGATGGCCATTCTGAAGCAGGTTCACGAAGCCAATCTGGACCCTCCCACCATGACGAAGTCAAAAGCACCTTAGGGCTGCAACCACGGCTGGCCAAGTCAGCTGGATTAATGATACCTGGAACGTGATGCCAGTCCTCTGGGAGTGTCAGGGAACGAATTTCTTTGACCCTATTGAACACAAAAACACCCCATGGTTCTTCACGTCTGATCCAGCTCAAAACTGTTGTCGAGTCACTCCAGAAATAACATTTCAGGTGACCAAGTTCTTTGCAAATATTGGAGGCGAGTCTGGCTCCAATGGTGGCTGCTAGCAACTCCAAACGTGGAATAGTTATCTTCTTCAACGGAGCTACACGTGACTTTGCAGCTATCAGGGTAACAAAAATGCCTTCTGCATTTTCCACTCGCAAGTAGGAAACGGTGGCAAAAGCCGACTGACTTGCGTCACAAAAAACGTGTAACGTGACGTCACTATCCTTCATGGAAACCTTAATCCAACGGGGTATTGCAATTTCGTCCAAGGCGCTGATTTCAGACAACCAATTGACGAACAACTTTCTGCTCTTGTCTGATAGGGGAGCGTCCCAAGTACCGCCATCTTTCCAACTATCCTGGATAATCATCCTTGGGATCAATGAAGTAGGTGCACAAGCTCCAAGAGGGTCAAAAAGCCTCTGACTCGCAGAGAGGACTGATCTTCTGGTGACCTCCTTGAAATCCTCAATTTTTGGGGTGTTTACCCTCAAATTATCTGACTTTCGATCCCACAAGATACCAAGAACCGGAGTGTTTGTAGTGTTTGTGAGCGCCGGATCAGTCCACTCCCACCCTCGTAGGTCGAAACAGGCCTCGAGAAAAACTGCTTTTGCCTGGCTCACAAATGCTTCCAAATCGTCTTGGCTATCAACCGATGTCACGCAATTATCTACATACAGGCTTCCATTGAGGTGCGAGACAGTTGAAACGTCATAGGGTGTGTCACCATGAGCTGCTTTCTCCTTACATCTAGAGAGATGGTGATGAATAACTGCAGCCAGCAGGTAGGGGCTGCTTGTGACTCCAAAAACAACCCGTCTATGACGGAAAATCCTCACTTCTCCAGAATGATCCATCCACAAAAATTTCAAGTAATCCCTGTCGGGTTCACTCACCGATATTTGCAAAAATGCCCGTCGTATGTCGGCTATTACTCCAATTTCTTTCAAACGGAATCTCAGGAGTACAGAAGGTATCTGTTCGATGAGGTTATCACCCTTTTCCAAACACTGGTTCAAGTTGGGTTTGCCTGCCGACGCGTCAAACACCGGCCTCACACGCGTAGTGCTGCCCTCCTTCACCACAGCTCTGTGGGGCAGATAGTGACCAGAATCCCAATTCTCATGGTCAACTCGTTCAATGACCCCATCCTGAAGCCACTCCTTGAATACTTCATCGTAAGCCTCAAACAATCCTCCGGCTTTCAATTTTCTCACCGTGGTTTCCAATCTGCTAGTGGCCTGCTGAAGACCCGGAGGTAGAATCGGATGGCCAATCAACCATGGCAAACTGACCTCATAACGCCCGTCCTCCAATATCTTCACGGTTCGCAAAAAATGTTCTCGTGCAGCTGTGCAGGCTTCTTCTTGAGTGCTGATGTCGGCTGGTTCATTAATGCCAATCACGTCTAGCTTCCAGAGTTCGGCAGGCGATAGGTCAATTGCACACAAGGACGTAGCATTTACCATCGTGTCAGTCTGCTTATCACGAATTCGGCCCATCAAGGTCCAGCCCAAACATGTTTCCATGGCTACCAACCCACAGCTGAGAACAGATTTTTTTCCAGTGAATAACTTACCAGCAACGTCTGATCCAATTAAAATGTCCACTGGACCTTCACACGTGTCTGAGATAACAATTTTGCTATCACGAAGCTCTGAAATCCACGGCCCTTTTGGGACAGCTGGGACAGTTTGACAGATTGTTTCAGTGTCAAGGACATCAAAATTGCAACTGTATTGGCCACTTAATGATTGCAGGCGTACTTTATACCTCTGGTGGGTTTTCACTCCGGTCTTGTCACCCCCAAACAATGAGTGGACAACTCTTTCAACTCCTTGAGACTTATAGCCCATCTTTTGTGCAAGCTGATTTGAAATATAACTTCGCTGCGACCCAGTGTCAAGTAAGACTCTGGCAGTTACTGGTGGTCTGTCTGAGGTGATGGCGTTAACCTTGAGTGTCTGCATAAGAACGGGAGTGAGCGTGGTATTACTCAAATTTTTTTCTTCTTTGGTAGTGGGGCCAGAATCCCCTCCATCTCTCAATGGTTCTGCACACATGGCTGTTGTATGGGATTTTCCACATACCAAACAACTTGGACTGTATCGACAACGCCGACCGACATGATACCTTTTCAGGCACCGAAAACAAACGTTCTTCTCTTTCAGAATATTCAGGCGAACTGCTGAATCCATCCCTCGAGCCTTTCGACAATATTCACTGAAATGCTCACCAGAACAGAATAAACAGACTTTCTTAGTCTCGGAGCTCTCCAGGCTGATTAAACCAGTTGCTGTAGGCACTCTTTTTCCAGGGGTTGGCTCCTTCTCAGCTTGGGGCAATTTCCCGACAGGAGCTCTAGTGGGCGTGAAGGTAGTACGTGCCAAGACCACCCGTTCCTCGGTAATGACGGTTTTCTTCAAGAACGCTCTCAACTGTTCCATTTGCTTGACTGAGTCCAGGGCAGCGTCCTCGTCCACCGGTCTGGCCTTTTCCCATGCACGAAGTACACTCTCAGGCAACGATGATTCCACTAACGGCATTAGTATGCATGAAAATTTGTCACTTGTCACTCCCAGGCTCTCAAGGGCCATCAGCTTTGCCTCCAATTTGTCACAATGCGGTCTCAAATCTACCGCAGCCATTTTCCCCTTTGCCTGTACAAGAACTAGGCCGAGCAATTCGCGGATGTTGTGATCAATCAATAATTCATCTCGTCCAAAACGTTGTTTCAAGTGGGTCAGGGCCTTGGGATAATTCTGTGCAGATGGAGGATAACCCTCAAGTAACTCCTTAGCAACTGTACCTTCACGTGACATCTGCAACAGAAGCTGAAACTTGTCTTCAGCATCTATGTCTTCCCGTTCATCTATCTTCTTAAAGGCCGCCCAAAAGGCAATCCAAGTTGCCGGCTTTATGTCAAACTGACGTAAATCGAGCTTGGGGAGTTTTAAGTTCAGTCCCACCGAGTGATTGGATGACGTCACACTACCTGGGGGCTCAAGTCTAACCTCTTGACGATCGAGCAATTGCTGTCTCCGGTTAACAAGCGAAACCCAAACATCGCGGTACTGCTCTGCTCCCTCAAATTCTTGGTCAAGCTCTTTCTCGTCCGAACAGAGTTTGACGTCGCTGAAGATAGCTTCCTTGACGTGACTGTCGATGGCAAACAAACGCTCGGCCTTGTCTGCTAACTTAGCAAATTCTAGGTTTACCTTTCGAACATCGACTGGATCGGTATCCAGGGCCGCTTCCACGAGTTTTGATGTAACAGTGAATAAGCGACGAATCACCGTCCTTTCCGAACGAAATTTGGTCAACTCATCAGCCATGGTTGTCTTCCCCACAAGGGATGCCACTTGTCGAAAAACCACAAAAAATTATCGACTAGAATATGATTCGGGGAGACAACGCTGATAGAGAAACACAAATTTAATGTTTAATGTTTCACAAACCGAGACGAACCGAACCGAACTATTTTAACTAGGATGAACGTAGGAAAACAGAGATCTACGAAAATTGGAACGACAGATAAATTCGCACGAAACTTAAAATGGCGGAGAGACCCGCTAGCACGTTACCAACGCGACAGAAACAGGGTTGCTCAAGTTTGCGAGAAACACCGGGAAGCTAGCAAATCTTTTCCTTACATAAATTCCCGACAAACGGGTCACACGTGCTACGTAAGCCAGCCGAAGTATTGGAAAGAGTCCGGTCCGAGGGTTTTCCTTCATTTGAAGGCTTTTCGTATCCTGACCGTCTAAAGTGCTCCTGTAAAAAGTTTTGCAACGTGGTTGAGTTGTGCTGGACTGGCACGAAAAGAAGAAGGAAAAAGGAAAAAGCGCCGGGGCGTTAAAAACAACATTGACATCGACGTTGAGCAACGAAAGTTGAGGGATAGGTAGGTTGGGCGGGCGTAGGCGCTTGTTGATCCAGCAACTTTGTTATCTGGTGGGAGCGTTGTTCTTCCGTGACTTATTGATAAGTGTGTGCGTGGACGGGAAAATCATGTTCAGTAAAATACCTTATTCTGGACGAAATGCAAGGATTATAACTTGAAGCATAGCTAATTGCGTGGTCAAAGTGCATCGGATAGTACCTTTGGCACTGACGGTGAGTTTCCACTTCAGGAAGCTTCGCTGTCAACTTCCGATTTGGGTACCAATCCTTTGAGTCCATAATATCGATAATAATGCAGTCGTTTTTGCTTGATCTTCCAGGGCATCTTTTCTTCAGACAACTTTTTGGGCAGACGTCAGGTTTGGTTCTGTTGAAGGATATCGATCCGTCAATTCCCTCCAATCTGCTCTTGCCCAATTTTTCCAACACCTCTCTTCTCCTTCCGATCACAGCAATTTCCTTTTCTATTTCTACATCTCCAGCCCTGGTGGCCAGTCAAAGACATTTCATTTCGATCTTTTCCCTTCCGGTTCCCGACAACCTCCCACGGAATTAGTTCCGGAGAAGAAACGCTCACCTGGCAAACAACGCTTGTTCAGAGCTTCACTCATGGTTCAACGATTCAAGGGCAATACTGATAGCTCTCATTTGAACTATTCAGAGCGTGATCATTTTATTTCTAGAGCGGTGCTCGACATACAGATATGTCTACTCACCTCCCTTCCGTTCAATGGGGTATTATCATGTTGAAACCACTCTTTGTTTGGAACCGAACAACCGAAACCTCCATTATGGACCGTCCGTGCATCCTTCCTACCAAACTTTCTATTTCACTAAAGTGTCTACTCAAGGCTACCAAAATGTGTTACTAACTAGGTATGTTAGGTGAGCGGTTCATTAGCCCTTAGCAAGTATCTACAGGCGTTCGCAACCAACAAAATGGATTTCCCCAAGTAGGTATAGGATGGATTAGATTCAAACTGTCTAAGTCGGTATACTAAGGCCCGTGATTTATGGTTCTTTTGTGGAACTACAATGAACCTGAAAGGAACAATTTGCTATTCATTCGTCAGTAAGTATTCAAGTTTACTACACCCGTACACCTCTGCCGACTAGAAATTGTCCTATATCTCATCCACAACAGAGTAGTTGTTCCTTCCTTAAACTGACAAGGATTATCTCTCTTTTGAATCTGCATTCCTTATTATGATTCCAGTTTTCTCATTGGTATTCGCTTGATCCTTCGAACGCCTCAATTCATCCGTCTGCATGAGCCTTGTAGGGCACATTCAAAAATCCTTAGTCCAACACCAATGTGTTACACGCGTCTCTGGTTGGTTTCTTCAAACTACGCGATTTCTTTTTAACTACTCGTATTTCCCTATGTGCCTATAGACACTAAAATTACCGATTTTTGTGTGCCTACAACGTTCGTTTCAATGTATTTCTTATCTACGGTTCGTCCCATTCTGTTGTGTATGTGGAAATGGTACAAACTCGAAACAAGCTTCCTAAAATTTAAGCCGAGTGGAGCATTTTTTTTAATCACAGTTGTAAGTCATATGACCTTTTCGCTGGCTTTCTTGGTAGTTGAAGACACGTTGGTTGACCGGACTACCAGTAGCATGGAAAAATTAGTTTCTAATTTAATAATGTAACGATATGAAGTGGGGGACGTGTCCGAGGTGACGACCGGTTCACGTTCGAGCTGTATACAAATAATGGACCGGTTTTTTGATCCCTCAACATTATTTATCCTGACCTGGTTGCACAGATATGAGTAGATATTTCCAGGCATCAAGGTATCGTAGGCGCCCAGGAATTATATTCTTCGCAGCTCATTGATGAATACTACGTGCTAGGAGGGAGCTTGCAAGATCCGCGTCTTATGAACGCTTTCACCATAGCATAGGCTAAAGAAACTCTCTAGTTTCAATTTGTTTTTCTGTCAAATTCACGTAAACATTTCATTTCATATTACATGGTCATCATTTTGATGATCTGAACAGGTTAGGTTCGATATAAATATCGAAGAAATATACTGAAGAAATTTATTTCTTTCAGTCTCCTATATACTGACTGTAGACAGTTATTTCAATTTATTAGGAACATCTATCCTGCTCATCTACCTTTTAACTTTGAATTTCCTTTGTGATCAATCTAACTTCATTAGCGAAGTTTAGTTCCTGAACAACCGCTGGTTCGGTACGTCAGTTGCGTTGAATAATTCAACCCACGCATCTCGAAAATTGGTGTTACTCCATCCCGCTACGCATCCAACTTATTTCCTTACCTCCACTCATTTATTGTAACCTCCTAATGCCGCATCATGAACATATCTCACGACAACGACGAGTACTTTATTCAACTAGCCAGGGAAATTCTCAAGAATGATGATTATTGAGCGAGTACAAGCTTTGCTCAACAGCTGCCATCGCAGCATGTTTCAGTTTTACGTTTTTTCGTTCTCATTTAAAATACATGAGCCCGCTAATACACCCTTAACTTTGCCCGATAAGGCCCATCTTCATCACAACCACTATCCCTGTCGGGTTTATTGAAGCTGAGGCAGGCTTTCAGGAAATTGCTGAAAGGGTCACTGAGGTCAATTCGAAATCATCAAGCCCGCTTTAATGAATCCCGAACCTTCTAAGCTAGACTCCGGAGGCTTATAACAGGAAATCCCCTCGCAGGTTAACTTACTTTCCTAGAGCAATACGAGGGGTTGGCTCTAGCTTTTCATTACAAAATTCTCATTCTTTTTCCTGTCTACGACTAGGCTTGAGATAAGCTTTGGAGAAAACTATGACATGAGCAGTGCATCAATATCTTACATTTGACTAACCTCCATATTTTCAATCATTTTACAAAACAACTTTTTTGCAAGAGAACTCGAACAAAATTACAGTAGGAATTTTTTTTTGTGTTCTCTGAATAAATCGGAGCTTTTAACCAACTAAATAGAAGTCCACCGACAACGTCCACTACCATGCCGACCTCAGTAGAATTGAACAGAAAATACGGGCTGATTCTCTATACCTACGAGGAATGAATTCATTTCTTTTCAGTTCCGGCAGTTGACTTTGGAAGTTCATCACTTGAAAGATCCCCCGAGACGAGAGGCTTTTCTAACCCCTTTCGCCTCCTCAACAGCCTCTCAACTGCTGCAAAAACGTCCGTGTCGATCTCGGGAGGCCTGGAACCTAACGAGCTCGGAGCACTCTAGAGATGCCCAATTTATCCGGCAAGGGTGGAATCCAAGGGTTGCGAGAGGATCGATCGATTATTTATAAACCATTGGGTCTTTACGGGGAATCTTCACCGTTGGTAATAAAACACTTTTATAAGTTTCACCTGGAAGTCAAAGTCCTTCTTACGCATTTGGAATCAACAAATTTTTAGCCTGTGTTCCAGGCAGGCATCCAGGCATCCTCCAGATGCAGTGCGCATCTCCATGCCTATGACTTCACCTTTTTTTTTTTTTAATTTGCTCATATAATATTTATCTGTTTAGCGCATTAAATATTTGACTCTTAACATCAATGAGTTGAAGATTTAAAACGTTAGCATAAGGGATATAGTCTTTTTCCCTGATTACTTTTCATTAGTTTTATCGAATACTCATTTTGGTATTGAGGAACTATAAATGTAAAAATTTAAACCGCCGAGCTTCAAATCTCCTAATTTGAAAGAAAATTTTGGAGTTTTTTTTTTTCATTTGGTCAGGTCATCATTTGAAGGTTCTCAAGGTTTTGTCATACTCTACAGATATCGTCATTGGTATTATACATTTGCTTTCATAGTCAAACTCAGATAATGAATATGCGTGTATAATTTTTTAAGAACCATGATGATTGGTATTACGAATTGGGCTGCTTTGACTTATACTTTACTCGCGCGTTAGGAAAATGGTGCCGACAGGGTGCCTATCGAGATAACTAGTGATAATAGATTTTCACAAACTTTCATCAAACCGGGATGACTCAGACGGGGTCTAACGTTCCCGCTGGTCAGCCAATTTGAGTACGGTATAGTTGAGCTCCGGCCAAGACCCTTTTCATGGTTTGAAATTATGATTGGGATTGACCGCTTTCCATTATGGCGTCCCACATTTTGAGGGTAACATATCGCCCAGTCGCCTTCCGGAAAATACTCGTACGCCCTCAGTCGGTTCTCAACCGATCGTTCGGGCATCCATTATACCTCAAATTTTCAATTTACGTTACCCAAGGGGTTGTCCAAAATACGTAAAAACTCCGTTTTATCGCTGAGTCTACTCTTTTTATTTGCATAAACAACTGCAACTGTCCCTTTTAGGCTCGTTTTAATTTACTATTAGTTTTTGCGTTAGTTGAACAAGATTAGGATGCAAAATCCACCTCTTTTCATGCTGAGATGTGCATAATAATAAATACGGAAGGAGATTGATGGTAGCAGAAAACTTGGTATTATTTAGCCGTCGGTATGGCGTTTTCCTGTATTCATGAGTTGATTTACTTATTCATCTCAACTCGCCTGTAACGGGTTTCCTGTCGAGCGAATCAACACCATGATAAGGAGGATTTCACCCTTCACCCAAATTTATTCATTTAAGACACAATAAAGTCTGCTTGTTCTTTTTTTTCTCTACAGCTTCTCAGACAAGAAGCAGTGCATTCATTAACCGAAGAATTGAATAAATGGCACTCAGTATGAGATGTTTCATGACGTATTCTATCCAGTATAATTTTTCATGTACCATGTGTCCTCCTTCAACGGTACCCATTTCATTTTCATGCATCATACTGCGAATCTTCTCGTTCATTATTGAAATATCTTTTGTTAAAACACAAACATCATTGAAGCCCTGCCATCTGGCACAGAACTCTTAAGGTTTTGTGTTGGGCAAAGAGAGTAGCGCCATCTTTAAAACTCAAGCGAGTCCGTGATAAGGGCCTTTTCTTTTGGAGTCAGGACGGGTAACAGAGTTCGCAGACTGATTGGGATTTGCACATGAGGATCTTTTACCAGTCCAGAGGATCCTAGATAACCTGAGGATGGGTCCTTTGTGACCTCAAAAACTCCTCAGAATAAAACGTCTCATCGTAGTTATCGAAATAAGCAGATATATTTGCAACTTTGAGGCTTACTTTCATTAACCGGAGGCTCGAGGGGGCAACGATCGATAAAACGATCAATGCTAATTTAAATTGATGGTCTGCAAAGGCAAAGGGGAGACTGCTGCGACATGTAGTTGAGTTTGAGGTCATCCCTGTCATTTCAGCTCATATTCTCGCAGAAATTGTCTGCCTTTCAAAAGACCCTTCAAACTTCACTTCATTATTTGCACTTTTTGAAGATGTGACTTGAAAACCCAAGTCTGAATAAGCTACGAATATCTTTTGTATATTTCTAATTGTCTGTTGGAATTTGATTCAAAGGTTTAGTAGGTTGGACACATGAATACTCTATTTTTCGTGTGGCCGTGACCGTATAAGTTATATGAGTATGATACGCTAAAGAGAATAGGAAATTCATATATTTCCTCCTTCTCAGTTCACATGAAAGACCCATACAAGTTTGACGTGTTGGCATCTCGTAGGGTTGTATGGTGTGTTGCAACCCTCGCTAAACCGGTGGGAGCCCGGAAGAGGAAGGAGGATGATACAAAGCACGTACTCCACCACCTGATACCGAGCCAAATGGTTTTCATTCCTCCCGGTTAAGGGTATGGGTGTAATAAAAGAGGAGAGAAAAGTGAGGAGAAGCTCTGAATGTGAGCACCCTGCATCCAAGCGACCCCTGTGCTAGTCGTTGCTATGGCCACTGTGAAGCACACCCTATTGCTCCGAATCTCCTTCTTGGAGGGTTTATCCTCATATCATAAATTTAATCATAATCCCACGAGCGTCATTTTTTCTTTTTTTAATATTTGGCGTGCCGCAGAAACGACTTGCTCGAGCATGCGAAAACCTATTAACGATCGAGTTTATTTTTTCAAGGAAGGTTTTTAGGTGAAGAGAGCTTCTCTCCACGCTCTACATCCGTAACCCCATTCCCCTGTACACCCTCTTTGACGTACTATGCAATAAATACGTTTTATCCTGTCGCATACAGTAGCCTGAAAGTGCATATGTGAGCCTAGTGTTTTCAAAAACCAGGTACTTAGTTTTGTTGAAAAGTTGTTTTTGATTAATCAAGGGTGATAATCTTGTTGCCTGACTATTCATTCTGACTGCCTCACTTTTTATTCAGAATAACGCATGCCTGCAAGCTATTTTTGTGGTGCCTTTTCAATTCACTACCGCGTACGTCAATGAATAAGGTAGGTACAAGATCCTTACGGCTAAAGTGCACAGTATATCCATATACCTTGTAACTTGTTCACTGAAGAGAGGGAATTTCATCGGCACGAGGTTGAGACAACGTTTTAGTCCTTGCTGAAGCACGGCTAGCAACAGGGGTCCTCGGCAAGTTGTATGAGGGTGAGTATGACTCATCCAGAATCTCGATCGATTTTGTATGCCCTCGGGGGATAAGGGGTACAACATGATGCTAAACTTAGTTATCTATAGCTACTGAAGACAGATGATAATGAAACTTAATTTTATTCTAATCAAAACGTTATGAGCGTGTAAAAATGTGAACAAGTTTACAAAATATACGTTGACGACGAATCGAGTTCCACACTGCCTCCTAGGACATTTGAAAGGTGTTGAATTTGCTCGGATTTCGACGCTTTGTTTTCCTTTCTGAATTCCTTCATCAACAACTTGTAACACTTTGTTACAAGTCAAACTCTGATAAATTTCAGGTGACCGTTTTCTATTCAAGAAGCAGCTGCTAGGTGTTGATAGAGAATGATCAGCCTAGTGGTCTCTAGCACTGTTCTTTCCTTGAAATCTGCGTATGAGAAAAATTCGACCGAATCAGATTTGTCTTTTTAAATTTGTCTTGTTAGAAGAGGATTGGACTACCTAACGGATATCGCTCTTCCTTCTACCAAGAATGGCTTATTAATTGCACCTTCACAATGATATTGCATTAGGTGAGGTCAGCATAGTTCTAATAGCTGGAAACGTGAGTTAGGGTCTGTGAGGGGCACATCAGATTGATAACAACCAGTGAGGCTCAGTATATTTAAGAAGAAAACCGCGGTCTTGCGGACGAATCTGCATGCTGGTGCCTAATAGCAAAGTTTCCAGCATATAGCAGTCCGCGCTAAAATTACGAAACAGTTGTTCAAAGCCTGGTAATAATTATGAACGAAGTATAGTTCTCAAAAACTCATGTTCTACCCTTTAGCTTCGTCAACTTTCCCTGGAATTGTGTGTAAAGTTGTTGAAACTCAGGCCTGACTTGCCTAGTTCCAAAGTACTACTTCTAAAAGGTTTTCCAAGTGCATTAACTTGTGAGGGTCCCAAGTCAGACAGTCTCCCCTAATGCTGAAGGAAGGAGTATCGTGGCGTGCCAGATATCTTTTCAGTGAAAAGGAGCAGCCTGCACGGAGAGCGAAAGGCTGTTGCTGAATAGTTGCGAGCCATCCTCTTTTCAGTGCTTTACTGGTTAACTTTTAATTGAAGCAGAGGTTTCAGAGACGACTTTTGTTTCCTCTGTAGAAAACCCGTTGAATGAAGGTTCCTTCGAAGAGGCTTTTTGAACAAAGGGTGACCGCCCTCCGGAGGGTCTTGATGGAGCGAAAAGGCCCTTTTCTCTGTTTCGTATCATCCCGCTGAACAATCGTCATCTTGCGAAGCATTAATATTAATTACACTAGTGCTATTTCGCATTTAACCATCGCTCCTTTGAGGGCTCTTAGATGAGTTTCGTGTTCATCTTGGTTGCCTCTTTACTCATAGCCTCGTGTTTTGAACAGAGTTCATCGTCGCCACTTTTACAGTGACCATTTATACACTGTTTTTGGATGCTGTCCACACTATTCTGTCGATTATATTACTGTTATTTTGAGAAAGCAATGAGTAGCCCCTCAAAAGAACTCCTATTATCCACCTTTCATTAAATTAACGTACTCGTAATTCGAGGGAGATCACGGCACGCCTGCATCAAATGATGGAAGATGTCATCAGCACTCTCAGGTTTTTTTGTACTATACCGTTCAGTCATCCGGAAAAGGAGCCCCTGTGGGTCCGATCGACCGATATTCTTATGATCTCAATTTTCGCGAGTTCCTGCACTCTCGCCTTTCAATGCGATTTTCATGGTCGTTTCATCACTCTGTTTAGGGTTCTATCAACTTTATGAGTGGGGATTTGATGTTCGGCCCGATAGTATATCCGTTGCTCGTATTCGACAGTATAGTGCGATTTCAAAGAAATGGTCCATTTGTTAGCGCAAATGAAAGGATTCGACGATGCGTGTCACAAGACAGTTTCTTCGACCTCCAGGAAATCTATGTACCAATCGTTTCGCATGATGAATCTGGAAGAGTGGCCTGGCAAACGTTGAGTTGTTGTACATTCACTCAACACTTGATTGTTGCTTTGGTGTATATCCCCCTGATTGGTAAACCTTTCTCGGGTCAGTTTTTCCTTCTTTTCGCTTTCATCAATCCTTTTTCGATCTCGGCCTTCCAACTTTGGTAGGTTATTTCTTGTTTATTCTGTGCTCACCATTCTTCCGGCTGACATAGTACCTTTTAGAGGCTGAAACGTTACTGTTTTAAGAGCTCCGCAGTATTCGTACTTTTGTGCATGATTGATTGATTGCTAACGTATTTTATTTGTCTGGAGAGCTTTGGTCGACCATTCTTTTACTTAACCAGGATGGTAACGTGCTTCACTATTTTCAATCTCCTCTAACTCTTTTTTCTCTGACCAATAAAATGATTTTGAAAAGGAGTAATCAATCATTCAAGTAAGTAGCACAGGTACTGTGGTGTTTAGACCTCCAGAAGTTGGATGTAAGTTAGAATAATCCCTTAGGGTTAGACGTACCTGTGCGCGTTTCCTCCTTTGTGGTTTTTCTTTGTGCTGTTCAACTATTCGTCGTTCTCTCATCTTACTCCATCATCGATGGTATTTCGTGCTGATAAATGTTGGAGAATAACCTGACCTCCTTTTTCCTATACCGATCGCTCAACGTGGATTGACAGCTATTTATCGTGGGCACACCCCTAGAACCCGATGACCCGTGATGCGAAAGGTCTCGGATAGTAGGATATCACTATTCTCGTGCCGAGGTGATTTAAAAGACCATTTTCTTTTTTTTATTTTCAATAAAAAGATTTACCTAACCACCAATTTACTCTCGGGTGACCTAAATTTTGTTGGCCATTATATATTTTTTTCCTAAATCCTTTTTACCATTTATGCTGAGCAGCAGTCCATGGTATGAACTCAAAACCTTTCATCGCCCGTTCCTTGTGCTTGTCAGAGCAGACCAACCGTTGACCGCTTGCTCGAGTGGTCACGCACACTGATGTCGACCAGCGTACGTCACGAATGTTTCCCCTCAAGGTGTTTGAACTCGCAGCTGGGAAATCAATTCCACTGCCGGTGGATCGATTTCTCTTCACACCATAAAAATAGTCGATGTATTCAAACTGCGAGCTTTCAGAAGATAAAAATGGAACGAGCAAAGCAAATACCTGTAGCCGAGGTATGCAACCACGATACAATTCAAGATGGAATCGATCGCTGGGTTGGAGATTTGAATTTATAACAAGGTTACGATTTGCAGCTCCAGCGACAGCGAGGTAGAAAAGAAGGTTCTGGAAAACTGTAATGGTGTGATACATTCAGATCACGCTCAGAGTTGGAGACGACTTGAACTCTGACGACACTTCCGCTTTCTTCTTTTTATTATGTTTGTTCTTCTGTCAACGAAATATCAATTCAATTTAGGAACGAATCGTGTGAATAATCAATGGAACTTGGAGTGACGCGTATGTGATGACGAAAAATATTCTGCCTAGTGAGAATGGCTCACAACAAGAACAAGTTCAAGAAAAGGATTATGAGTAGGTGAATTGTTGAGATTTGTCGCAGCGTTGGGGTTGCTGATCTTTTTTTTTCTTGGAATTACATTCACACATTCCTGAGGAAATTTATACTTTTTTGTAAATACTATTATATGATTTCAAGAGTTAATGCTGACAAAATTAGCCAAAGAACACCAAGTTCCGACTAAATTCATTTGAAATGGATACTACCTACATCTTTTTTCTGCTTGACTGGAACCGTCACTAGAAACATCACTGCGGCAAAGCAGCGAGAAAAAAGATCACCCCAAGAGACCCCCTATTTCTAACTTGTCCATATATCCACAACTTGGTATACTACTTGATGTTGATATCATCTACTTGTTTGGTATCAATCGTAAGATATCAAATTGGTACATTTCATAGTAATCCTGATCCTCATCCCAACAAGTGAAGTTCCCAAATTCGCCTGTTCCTATTGGACACCATTATTAGTTTAATTGGGTATTAGAAAAAGGAGTTTGCTTTGCGGTCATCTGGTCACTCATATTTACTTTATATTACAAGATAGTACCAGCTCCTTCCCTCCTAGAACTAAATTTATCGTTACTGAAGTCAAATTGTGTGTTCTTATGATGCGCTAGGTAGGTTTTAAGTATTTAAATTCTGTAGCACACCCGTGTTTACGTTATAAAACAAATATATTTGCTTAAATAACTGCCTTTGTGTCTCCTATCGCTTTAGCTAAGCTTTAGCATGGTACAGGTATGATAAATATCACCGCAATTTACTTTTCCTCTCGCAGTCATTTATTTGTAATGCGTGTTTGCGTGCCTAGAGGCTGTAGGGGCACAGTTCTCCCATTCGGGTGATTCGTTTTATTTAGGCGGCCTCTCAGGGGCAAGATTTACGAAACGAAAACTGTTGTCTGAATTGCATCTAGGCAGTTCTCAAAACACTGAAGGGAGTCTTGTGCAAACCAGTATGAGACGTCACAGTATGTACTCATGTCAAAATATAAATGGTTACAATCGATCTCGCGTGAACTCTGCCTAGCGACTATAATGAGTATTTGTGGTTACATCGTCAATATTTCAACGTAAAAACAATATTATCCTTTTGCCCGATCTATGATCATGATCATGTACAATACATCGTTCACATTTCCTTTTTTTCGTACGTAAGACTTAGAAAGACTATTTTAAAATCCATTCTAAAAGCAGAATGGCTAAAATCGAATTACTGTTTGTTATTATGGACATCTCAGAAACGTTCGTAATTCAAACATGTTGAACCCATTTCTACCTTGATATTTTAGTCTGCTCACTAAAACTGCGATCAAAAATCATAGCATAAAGGCATTTTTACAATAAAAATGACTTGGGCAAAAAACTATAAATAGTTTGAATGATGGTTGCTAAGTTAGGTATTTTTCCTATATAAACGGTAGAAATAAGTAGCCACTTGAATTCTATCAGTTATAAATACCATGTTGGGTATTATTAGGTTTGATCGATGGAAGAAGCCTCATTTACGGTTACGTTCAAGACGAAAGAAGACTTACAGCAGGATCAGGACGAAAACAGTATATTTTAGGTTCGAAAAGAAGATTCGCGTGGGCCGCTTGACTACCTCATGTACTGCTGAAAATGGGTCCTCTGATCACCTTACTAATTAACGACCCTCGTTTGAAGCGTACAATTAGTGTGTATTGAGCGTATCGTGTCGCTTGGTCCGCTCAAGACTTGAAGTCTCATGGACGCTCTTTTTCAATTCTTTCTTCCGTCATTGCTTAGCGTTAACACATAAACTTGATGTTCAAGTTTCAAACTGAAAAGCTTATCTTTTCCAGCTACCCACAATGAATGTTAGGTTCCTCGTCTAACCAATCTCGCGTGTTGGAGTATTGGTTGGTTATTCATGAAATGAACCAAGGGGGAGTCGATGTGTTTCTTGAAAAATGGGTTTCTGAGATTTTTAGTGATCTAGGTGTGTGAGGTATCACTTTTCAATAAATTTTTGGCGCTGAACCGTTTGGAATGAATCCGGGACTCTCCGCACTTCCCCATTTTCCAAGGATAACCAACCCCTGTGATTTCATCCTTAATCCTCGTAGAAAGATTCCTTGATTGAAGATTGACCTCGGTGATAATTATTGTTCTTGAATTTTGTTCACAGATCCCTCGGTATGAGTGAAGATGGACCAGGGATGTGGGAGCGACTGGGGTGTCCACGGTACGTCGTAGCTCCAATGGTAGACGCGAGTGAGCTAGCTTGGCGCTTACTATGTCGAGCTCATGGTGCTCAGCTTTGCTACACTCCCATGTTCCACAGCACCATCTTCACCAAAGACTCGAGGTACAGACGAGATGCTCTTGCCTCGTCACCCGCCGACAGACCTCTCATAATTCAAGTAAATTAATTTCGAATACTTTCCTATACTTAATCCGACCTTTTATTGGGCAATAATCAAATTTCTACTCATCATTCAAGATTATGGGTGAATGCCATCGCGGTAGAAGTAAAAAGATGAAAAGATGAGCCAACCACTTGACGAGCTCAATTATAAGATGACCCCCAGATCTCACCCGTATTTTGTGACTAACATTTTTATGTTTGTACGATTTTCATGGATCGCTTATATCACTTCTAGTTCTGTGGGAATAAACCGGACGTAATTTTAGAAGCCGCGAAATTGGCCGAGCCGTTTTGTGATGCTATTGATATAAATTTGGGTTGCCCGCAAGCGATCGCTAAACGTGGCAATTACGGATCGTTTCTTCAAGATGATTGGGATACCCTCACTGATATAGGTAAGTCTTCATCGAGAGCATATGCCAGAAGAAGTTAGGATTAGTAATTTTATACTGATTTATTCACCCTTCTGTGCTCTCAACATATTTTCGTGACACGACCTTAGAAATGTACGGTTTGTGAATTTTTCAGTGGTTTTCTCACATTACATTCATGGAATCTTTATGTTACAGTGAAGACGCTCAGTCAGAATCTCAAAGTGCCTGTCTCCTGTAAAATTCGAGTTTTTGAAAGCGTTGAAAAAAGTGTCCAATATGCCCAAATGTTGGAGAAAGCTGGCTGCAGTATGCTGACTGTGCACGGTCGAACGAGGGAACAGAAAGGGCCTCTGACAGGAATTGCCAGCTGGGGCCACATTAAAGCTGTCAGGTAAGCCTAGCAAACATTGCTAAAAAAAAATATATTGTGGGACTAATTCAATGTCGATGTTATTGTTGAGGACGTATTGAATGAAAATTTGCGAATAATTTGATTTATTTTCTGAAAATGGTCAGATTACCCTTCGGATAAGTAATAAAGTATACAGTACAATACACCATTCCTCATTTTGTTTCTACAGCGACCAAATCCCAATAAATTGATTATTCATTTTATTTTTAGATATAGTAAGTTTGAAAAAAGTTTTAAACAAGTTTTTAACGGTCAAGCATCAAAATAGCTTCTGTGGAAGGCAAACAATTATCTAAAAACATTGTGCTTTAGAAAAAGAGTGTAAAATAAACCAGACGAACTTTTTTTTACCATGGCTTAGTATTTTAATTACACTTAGTATAGTCATTTATTGGTATTACATTGACAAAATCATTGAAACTAAAAATAATCATAAAGAATCCCTGTTTTCTTAACCAAACTGAGAATAATGACTGTATGAATTTTTTAGAAAGATTAGAAACAAGGAGTAGAAAGAAAAACTCTCAGAGGAGGATGCAGTAATTTCATTGATGGCCGGGAAAGTTACAGTGATTTCCAAAAATGACTCATCTAAAAATATTTCCCAACTTCATGTGTTTGGTTTGTTGGCACCGTTAATGTGTTCCTGTTTGAATCGAATTGATAATGTACCGTTGTTTCAGGGAGAGTGTGAAAATACCAGTTCTAGCAAACGGTAACATACAATGTTTGGAAGATGTCCAGAGATGCTTAGAAGTTACTGGTTGTAATGGAGTTATGAGCGCAGAAGGGAATCTCTACAATCCTTTCATCTTCGAAGGCGTGAACCCCCCTGGTTGGGAACCTGCTCTCGAGTATTTGACTCTCGCCAAACAATATCCTTGCCCTACATCATACGTCAGGGGCCACCTATTCAAAATTTTCCATTATCTGTAAGTTACTCGGGTATTCCTGACTTTTCGTAACGACCATTCTGTGAATTGTTCTTTTCACATTCATTTCTTTTGACAGTCTGAGTCTGAAAGAGAACGTCAAGATTCGCGAAGCAATAGCCAAGGGGTCCAATTTGGAAGATTTCAGAGAAGCTGTCCTCCTATTGCGAAGTCAATACCTACCATTCCACGAAGGTGCTCAGCTGTGGAATTCAGGAAGCTCGGGTGAGTTGTCTTATCTGTTTCAGCATCGATTACTCCGATTTCTCGACCCGAGAGACTGGAGGCGCTCTTCGACTGCCACCTCAACTTCAGAGGCATACCACTTTCATTCATCTCACATTTCCAGAACAAAACATTCTCTAGCGTTCCTTCTGCAGTACTGTCCGGACAAATAAAAAGATCAAGGAAATTTTATTTTCATATTAACCAATATCTCGTTTTTTTTAAAAATACTTTTCCAACATTTTACTCCTCCGGAATCCTCCTGTTTCAGATCATTTAAAAGAACAATCGTTGTGTCTCCCTGTCGGAGAACAATCCCCGTTGCGTCAACAGTAGGTGGTAGTAGGCCACCGATTATATTCTTTTCACCGCGGTATTTATTAAGAGCATGTGGCCTGTCCCCCATAACTCTGCGCTTATCAGGCCCTGACTTAACCTTTTGGAGGATAAAACGCTCGCTCAACGGCTGAGTCAGGAAAGTGTCATGATCTATGACGTTGACCATGATCAACGAATTTAGCGATTTACCTACTTACAACATGGAACATAGGGCATTAACCTACTTCACTTCAGTTGGTACCACATTTTAAAGAGTAATCACGTTGAAAAAATGAACTCCTTGCATCCCATACCATCCTGTGACGCCTATTAGTTTAATATAATACCAAGAAATTGTTCCGAAAATGGTCGTTTTACATTTTTAGAGAAAAAAGCCCCACTAGCTTTCAAAATTACAAGATATTTGGGGGCATCAAGAGAAATGTTTTTGATTCCTTGTACTTGCTCTGAAGTGTTCAACCATTTTCCTTCCTTGAACGATGGCCCTTGGCGCGCTCTACTGAGAGAATGCTCAACGTTCGCCCATTCTCTCGCTCAGCTCCAATAGACTTTCTGAAGCGTTTTTTGCTTTTAAAAAAGTTTCTTTTTTTTCACACGTTCCCAACATTTGTGGAGATGCTAGGTGCTGTACTACTTCTTCCGCACCTCAGCACCGAAGGCCTTAGTTTGCTGTAGTTTCCCGTATTGCGAATTATTAATGGCTAACGTACGAAGTCCTACTGAGTCCCGTTGGTTTCTATTAATTTCAGAAACACCTACAGATTACAATCTTTCGTTACCACCATGGATCTGCCAACCCTACGTTCGAATGACACCAGAAGAACATATGAAGAAAATGGAATCTCTTAGGGTGGCTGCTGAACAAATTGAAAAAGAAGTGAGTGGTCTCTTTAGTTCATTTATTTAAACATTCGTTGCCAATGTGGAGCCGTACGCGCGGTATTTCGAGTTTGTCCATATGACATTAAACTATAAGTTATCTTTTTCTCGAATTATTTTAACTGAGTTTATCCAAATTTGGTTTCAGAACGTTGAAACGTCGAATCAATCAGCGAAGAGGACCACGGAGGGCGGCGAACAGCCATTGTCGAAGAAGAAAATGAAGAAGCAGATGAGGTGTGATCGAGCTCCTCCCTTCAAGCCCCATTCCAGGAGAGAAGTTGCGATCTGCTCCCTCTGCCCGAACCCAATGGTGATCATTCATTAATTATAAAGGCCAGCCCTTTCGTAAACCCTTGACAGGCGCATGTTTCACTACGAACCAGATTAGCAACCAGCAAATAGAGAGCTCTGGTTGGGCCACGACCTGCAATTAATTACACCTGATTATATCCACCGAAGCAGGATTTGGGGATGTTGCTGAGAAGAAGGAATTGCATCGATCATTTTAGGAAAATCTAAGGATTAACTGTCATAACAACAGGAGAGACAATTTTACTCCCAAAGCACAAATTAATCGCCTAAACGATATCGAACGAACGCGATCTATTTATGAAACATGAATACTTCCGTTAAACAAACATTTTTAACGCCTAGAAAAACTAATATCGACAATGTAAATTCTCTCTCATTGTGCATTTTCAAATTAATTCTATTTTCAGGGCCTCAAATGCGACTCTGCGCTCTGTAAAACTTGTTGTCGAAATAAGTGCTACGTTGAAGAAGCTGATTGCCTTGGACACGGCATCCTTATCAAGACGAGACGGGAAAAAGCAAGAAAACTAGCGGCTTCTGGGGAGGTTTCATCCACATAGCGACACCTCTATGCCTTCATCCGTGGCTATAAGTTGCGAACAGCCCAATTCAACCGAAGGGCTCCGATCGAGACGACTCTTCATCCGCGCATACTAATTTTGCATTTATCATATGCGCCCATTAATTCGACTTTACTCGTCGTTAGAATACTATCTTGCCTACCTATCTAAATAATCTGCTTGCAGCTACTCTATTCGATAGGATTTTCGTGTGTCAAAAATGAAATAGTAAGTGAGAGTAATATTCATATCAAATTGGTTTAACGAACGCGGTCGACAGTAGTTACCAAGTTGTTTTTAATTTAATTTTGTTTTTGTGTGTAGTTCGACAATAAAATTACTCATCGGAGACAAGTTGGAAGGAAGGAGCTGTAACATTTGTATTAATTAATTTCCCTTTGGGTCGAAAACCATATAAATTAAATGCCTAGATAATATACCATACCTTGGTAGAGTAATGAAAATTTTATCCACGTTGCAGTTCTACCGTTTTGACTATATTTATTTTTGATGAATGGTTTTATAATAAAATACCGTATGTTTATCGCAATGTTTTTCTGCCTCTTCTCCCGTTTTAGTATTAAGACAGTAATTCTGGGGCAAACTCTTGTGAAGCTGAAATGTTTTTGATTCATTCTCAGGCAATCACTAAGTAAATCACTAGGTACCGAAGTTTGATATTTACAAACAAGACATGGACTACTAAAACGTGGCTTTCTCACACACAAAATAAAGGGGGGAGGGGGTGTTTTTTGAAAACTTTAAGAATCAGCATCGAGAAACTGTTCCTTTTCCTCTTCATTTATAATTGAGTTATAATATTTTTAACTCATGAAATTGAGCGAAGATTGGATTTGGGTTGGCATCATTGGTAGGTTTTGAAGAGAATCCAACCGGCCACATCGCATTGTAGGCCAAGCTATATAAAAGGAAGAATGTGGTGTAGGTGTTGGTGATTTAAAAAGATTCATAGAGCCAAGCCAAGCCAATTGACGGGCGTACGCAGTAAGAGAAAACAGAAGTAGGCTGAAATATTTGGCAGCATGCTGGATGGAGGCAAATTTCACCAAGAATAGATAGCATTATTTGGCCTGACGAAAAATCTAGAAGTGGAGATCTGGTACAACTTGGATTCCATTTAGAGCTCGTAAATACTTATTATTCTGTTCATATAACGTCGCCAAAAGGAATGGGGTTGGCCTCACCATTAGTAATGTTGTTAACAAACCATTTAACTACTAATCAAAAAACGACCACGAATTAGTGTAGGCTTCAATAAAAATACCCAAAGGACTAGGGGCGGTATCGTGATTCTGGTGAATCACCTCCAAGATTATCAGGAATTTCCTAATACGTAGTTTTCGTGATTCCCAAAGTTCTTAATAACGGATTTGTAATTATATCCGAAGTTAGAATCTGGGTATTAATGAGATGAATTTTCAAAATTTATTATTTATTATTTATTCCACACCAACATTTTTTACCGGCCACTCTTAAATAGAACATAAAAAAATTAAAATGTACATCTTCCAGAGATTTTTTTAAGAACAAAGAAATTAAATAATTAACTAATCATTGAAAAAAATAGATGAATGTTTTAGAAGTTCGAGATAGTTTTATTTTACGTTTTCAATGGCTGCCTTGTGCGCGGTGGATTTCAGTTAATGCTTGAATATCCAGCTTTATGTTTGTCAGTTTCGAGCGCGAGTCTCCAATGCAAATGTCCAATTTACAACACAACTAAACCCTTTTTTTAACTAAATATGTTGACGGGAACGAGATGAGATGTGGTTCAGGTTTTCTCCACAGTTTTGATTAGGTGTCCATAAGCTTCATCCAAGCTAACTCGTAACTTTCCTCCTTTTGGTTGGTTATTCAAGGAATTGTTTTCATGCAAAAAGTCAATCTCTCCGATTCGGCCCAAAATTTGTTTCTGGACGTTTCAAGGTGTCTAGATCAAAATTAGCAAATGAACGTCCGCCGACCACACCGACTTTGGTAGTAGAAATTATTCTGAAATTCTGAAATTTTTGGTCAGGGTCCCTTTATGGCTCTAGTTGGTCCTCGAAACTTTCAAACCCGATCGACCAAATTTGGGTGGGGTAGGAGTCAAAAGGTGAATTTCGAGAAATGGCAAACGCCCCCAGGTTGGAAACCACTGATCTAGATTATAAGCCTGGGCTAAGCCATGGAAGAAAAATAATTTTTTGGAGTTTCGAGACACTCCAACAGCTTCAGCTAGCACCAACAGTCTTCTCGGCAGAGAAGTTATAGTAGCCTTCATAACAACACGAAAAGATATCTATGGACTCCCAGAAAACGAAGAAGAAGAAGCTATGATTGATAACAGGATAACAGAGTTCACTTCTACACATTTGATTGAAGCTAAAATGAGACGTCTCGTTCGTAATTATGTTGTGTTGTGACTTGTAGCTTTCTGAGAAGTTTTTTAGCTTAGAAAGTAGCCCAGCGTTGGGATTCATTCAATATTGTTGCTGTGCGCTGAGGGTCCCTCCGTGACCGTACCCAAAAACAATTCTGCAACGGATTGCTCATAAAAATCATCTCTTCCAGATTCTATATTATTCCTCTCGTACATGATCTAATCAACCATTAACTACTCTCCGAAGTTCAGGTCCACGTGACGATAATTGTTGATGGCGTTCTATGATCCAGCGCCTGCTTTGAGATGTATACATTACTTTCGGGGTTTTACAAATACATCGTACAGAAAGACGAGTATTGCATTCTAATCTTAGGGCTGGACAATGCTGGAAAAACAGTAAGTTGCTCGGGAGTTAATTATTTGCATTGCGTTCGAATTAAATACGAATGTGAACAATCACTCGCAAAATGCGTTCTAGGTTTCTTTAGTCCGTGATGTTCTGACACAGAATTACCATCGTATTTCAGACCTATTTGGAGGCAGCTAAAACTAAGATCACCAAAAACTACAAGGGTTTGAATCCAAGCAAAATAACAACCACGGTCGGTTTGAATATTGGAAAAATCGACATTGCTGGAGTGCGCCTCAACTTTTGGGACCTTGGTGGACAAGAAGAATTGCAATCACTATGGGACAAAGTAAGTACTTACCTTTTCCGTTGTAGTAAATTTATTGACATAAACTGGAAAACAGAACCGAAGTGTTATTATAAAAAGACTGTTATGGGCTGAAGAGATTGGGTTTCGAGTCAAATTGAGTGTTTTTAAATTAAAATTGAAGGTTTTCCAAATTAAAGTTTTTGTTTTATATTTCAAACGTAATTATTTCACACATACAAAAAGTTATGCCAAGTGAGAAGACGTAAATGAATTAATAAGTTATTTAAACGGGTCAATGCAAGTAGTGGCGTTGGGAAGTTGTTACACATCATAAATATCCATCACGTAATTAGCACAATCTATACTGGTGGAGTCTGTTGATACAAATTTCGCTCCGTACTCTGTTCACTGAGATGGTTTCTTGCATAGACCATTGAGTGCTACTGACCAATTCCTTTCTGTTGGATTCTATAAGGGTTCAATAAGGTTGAAGCTACTTCACACTTAACTCAGAGTTCTTCTATCCGACGATCTACTGCCTCAGCATGATGGATTTGTGCATCCGTCATCAAATAGGAACTGTTTGCATCAATTTTTTCAAAAAACTATGAATTTTTTAAGAAAAATCTTGAATTTGAAATGGAAAATCCTGAAATTGAAATGAGAAACCTCGAATTTGTGTAGGAAAACCTAAAATTTGACTCGGATATGCTGTCTATTGGGGATGGGGGATACAGCGTACAGGGAGCGTCCGTCTTACCTAGCATATTTCGTGCAGTGGGCCTAGCGCTTTAGAAGAGAAGACGTCATTGTTAAGCCAACTACTACAGCGTAGACTGGTGAACTACAGTGGCAGATGAAAATGGTTTGTCTTGCCAGCCAATGATTGCGTTGTGTTGCAATTTCTTACTTCTTGGTTGTCCTCGAAGCCTGCAGAGTTGTCTTGAGAGCAGATGTTAAGCTGTCCTATCTATGTCAGCCGCCACAATGTTCTCATCAGACCCATCAAAGCTCAAACTCCCCATTTCAGGAGTTCAAGTTCTTTAAGTTATACTACCTACCTACACATCAAGCCAGCTTTTGGAGTTGCTCCGGTGTTCTGTTTTAGAATAAGGATAATACCTAATCGATCTCAAATAAAGGAATCCTGGCTCGTAAGTTATAAATTGATTCTGTTTCTGCCCTAACGAGAGCTTTGTCAGCTCTAACACTTGCATTCATAGTAAATACAAGTCATTCATTCATTCATCCACCTTGTATTGAAAGCTGGACTTCCTAAAGCTTCCATGACAATTAATCCCTAGATCCTGCCGCACTATTGGTGCATTTCTACCACACAATTACACCGTTACACAATTTGGTTACTACCTTTAGTAGACAATAACTACTCCATCATTTGCAGCAAACTCACTTGAGGTGTGTCATTCGACGGCTCCATTTTCTATCAGTAACATAACCCGATGGTTTACATCTTGCAGTTCATGCAATGAAGTGCGCAGTGACGGTAATTTGTATCGAAACTGTCCCCACGGAAATTGAAACTCGTGTAAAGAGACTGGTTTTATGAGAGACGTTTGGAGATTGGTTATGACACATCATTTCCAGACCTGGAGATTGCACCAATAGTGGTGGGATGGAGTGAAATAATTGTCACGAGGAGCTTTAATAAGACCAACTTTCAATGCAAGGTTGATCAATGAATGATTGATCTTTACTCGTCTTGTATTTACTATGAGTGCACGTGTTGGAGCTGACAAAGCTCTCATTTGGGCAGAAACAGAACCAATTTATAATTTACGACCCAGGATTCCTTTATTTGAGATTGATTAGGTATTCTAAAACAGAAAACCGGAGCAACTCCTACTTGATGAGTAGGTAAATACTTGAACTGTGGGGACATTCGTTCCTTTCTAAGTTTGAAGGCAAAATAGGTGGATTTACTTGGAAGGAAAAATAATTCCATAGGTAGGTCGTATTTCGTGTGACTGAACCTCAGAAACGCTGTCTGAAAACTGAGAATACACCTAAAATGGGGAGTTTGAGCTTTGAGAGGCCTAATGGGAACATTGTGACGGCTGACTTAGGCCGGGTACACACGTTGAGGATTTCCGGAGAGGATTCCCCGTTGAGGCCAACCTCTCCGGCCGACCGGACGGGTCGAGGCCTTCAGTTGAGGCAGACCGTGCAGGCCGCCAGGCCTTTCCAATTTTGGAAAGCCACCTGAGGCCGGGGTTCCGGCCACTACAACTACACAGTTTCCTCAAAAGGCCTCGCGCGTCGTGTGGAAGGGCAGCTGTAAATCTACTCACAAGACAACTCTGCAGGCTTCGAGGACAACCAAGAAGTTGGAATTCGCAACCGTTGGCGTCCGTGACGTAGTTGTCCACCAAATTATGAAAAACTGCCGTAAAACCCGAACCTTTGTGTCCCGATGCATTGGAAATCATCTCCGGACGCACCCTGAAGGTGAATACTTACTTACTACTCCCTGGCGCTACAGCCCGTGTAGGGCCCTGGCCGCCTCAACAACAGTCCGCCAATCAGCTCGATCTTGTGCTCTGGTCCTCCATCTTCCCGCTCCTGCTCCCCGGAGGTCGTCCTCGACGTCGTCCAGCCATCTCTTCCTCGCCCTTCCCCTCATCGGCGACCTCCCGGCTTTCCTTGGTATACCCTCTTCACGGCCCGATCTTTGCTCATCCTCTCCACATGACCAATCCATCTTATTCGGTTCGCCTTATTTTGGCGACTATGTCTGGCTTGGTGAAAAGTGAATGCTTAAGGCGATATGCTAACGCCCTCTGAAGTTGTCTTCTCTCAAATTTTCTGAAGATTTCGCACAGGTACCTTCCCTACTCAACTAAAAACATATTACTTGTTTCAGTACTACGCCGAATGCCATGCAATAATATACATCGTTGACTCGAACGACCGAGAAAGGATTCCCGAATCTAAAGAGACGTTCGGTATGTAAACCACTTCAGAATTCAATAATTGAAACCCCTTCTCTACGTGGTGTGTTAAATATTTGGCTGATTCCATTATTGAAAGATAAATAAATTTGCATTTATTTAGATAAGATGATATCGAGTGAACATCTTGGAGGAGTGCCTCTCCTTCTGTTGGCGAATAAACAAGACATTCCAGAGTGTATGGGCGTCCGAGAGGTCAAACCGATCTTCAACAAGAACGCTCATTTGATTGGTCGCCGTGATTGTATGGTGTTAGCTGTATCAGCTCTCAACGGGTATGTTCCTATTCTTTTCATCCTTAGTACTTACCTCCCGCAGAATAAGGAATAGGGTTGGAAATCTTTATTTCAAGCTACTTACACCAAGAAAACGTCCGTGTTAGAACCATTCAAGTGTCCGACTTATGATCACATTACCGTCAATCATTGAATCCAGAGAACGATCCCACTTTTCATTCGTAATAATTCAATTTACCTTCTATTCCAGGGATGGGGTTGATGAAGGAATCAGGTGGTTAGTCGACTGCATCAAAAGGAATAGTATTATACGACCTCCTATAAATAAGGACGAAATGTAACGAAGTGCTTCGAATGAACTCATCTTTTCCTTTTTTTTCTACGGTTGTGTTTATATTACTATAAAATGAAATTATATATTTCAACTAGAACACATTCCTCACCCCCGTTACTCCTGTATTCTCAAGAGGCTATCTAGGAACGTGTGATCTGTGGTCGTAGCTTTGAGGCCCGTAGCCTTTGGCACCAAATGTTGAAAACCAAAGGGGGAAGTACTCTATTGGAGGACTCACGTAAGGGCGGCCATTTCTTCGATAAAGGAGAAGGTGGATTTAAGGGACATTCCAAGGCGTTTGTTCGAATTGCCCACCTCATCTCATCCAACTTACAATTAGTCGGTTTGACCCACGAAATTGTACTAAATAGTAATATTATTAATGGTTACCTTAGTATGGCAAATCCCAATGGGTTCATTTATCTTTTCTAGCCGCTTTCAGTCTTAACACGGATGCATGTAATAATGCTTTCGGCCAAATTGCAGCAAAAGCTTTTCTCATTAGGCTGCCGTACACAATCGTTTTGGTTGGTTATTTCTTGAATAATCAACCTATGTTTTCATGATAAAGGTCAGGTCAACCTCACCGATTCGGCTCAAATTTTTTTCTGGACGTTTCATTGTGTCTAGATCAAAAAAGGTCAATGTCCGTCCATTGTCCGCGCCGTTTTCGGTAGTAGAAATTTTCTAAATATCTGAAATTCGGGTCAGGGTTCCCCGGCCTAGAAACGGTCCTCGAACTTTTCAGCCGATCGGACCAAATTTGGGCGGTGGTAGGGGTCAAAATGTGTTCTTCGGTAAAGGGTCCCAGAACGATTGGCACCCACTGGAATAGGTTATGGGTCCAAATGGGTATCTATTACCCATTTTGAATATGTATTTTCCAGATTTTGATAAATTTTCCAAGAGAAGAAAATAGTAGGCAACAACAGACTGTGGACTGTGAGAGGCGTGGTGAAGTGACCTCGTGTTTTTCGGAAAATGGATTTTTCGAGATTTTGGGCGAATCTAGGCGAGTAGGGTATCATTTTCCACTAAATTTTGGACGCTGAATCCAATGAAATTGGTCCCAGAACGATTGGCACCCACTGGAAGAAGTTATGGGTCAATTTATCGTTCAATTTATGGGTAAAAAAAAAACTAAATCAGAAAACAAAAAATTCGCTCCCGGGGTGGGCTCGAACCACCAACCTTTCGATTTACTGCCGAACGCGCTAGCCATTTGCGCCACGGTTTGATCTAGACACCATGAATTTTATAATTTGTTATGCATCTAGAATGAATGGCGTGAGGGGTATCATTTTCCACTAAATGTTGGACCCTGAATCGATTGGAATGGGTCCGGGACCCGCCACACCCACTGTTTCCCCCATTTTGAATATGTTTTCGGAATTTCTGGTGCCTAGGCGAGTGGGGTATCATTTTCCACTAAATGTTGGACCCTGAATCGATTGGAATGGGTCCGGGACCCGCCACACCCACTGTTTCCCCCATTCGAGGAATAACCAACCCGTGTGTAAGAATTTGCAGGGTTTTTTCTTCCGACAGGCCAGACCCGCGGGTTTCTGAACTGCACGTCAGTGGCCAACGACAGGTCGGACCCGTGAGCTACAGGTGAAGGCCTAAACCCGCGGTTTTGTGACTCACGTGTGTTTTTCGCCTGCTGGAAAACCCGAGTTCCAAACTGAACGTGAGTGGTGGAAACCGCGGTTCTCGGGCTGTTGAACAGGTTCGTCGGGTTGAGTCTGAAGCAACAGGTTTTGTGGTTTAACTGTAATTGAACCCAGTTTTCAAAACTAGGTGGAAGCCGGTGGTTTTTGTGAAACCCCAAGGTTTTCTCTTCGTCAAAACTGCACGAGTATGGTGATAGACGGGTCGGACTTTTTCTCTTTAGCCGAGGCTGCAGTGCAGGAAGGTTGGTAGGATGGTGGATGGTAGATACCTGCCTGGCGACCATCCAGCTATTTATAACGTAAGTAATGGTACGATGGTAGCCGCAGTGGCCTCCCACTACCATCTAACCCCTTGAAACTATCCTAGGTACCTGCCTAGCGTCTATCCACCCGTATCAGTCGTGTTTGTTATTCCATCCACCATCCACCTCTACCATCCAACCTCCTTGCGACCATCTAGCATCCTGCAGTGCGGCCTCAGCCTTAGAGTCTGAATCGGAGGTTGACTACCACCACCGACGTACAGGCCCGTGGATTTCAAAGAAATCCACGAAACCCGTCGGAAAAACCGCTTGGCTTTACTCCCGTTACTCCGCATGAGAGTGGATCGCTGTTCGAGAACCTGAACAAATAACTTCTGTATTTACACTCTTAAGCTTTATTAGTTTCATGTGACAATAAATATGTAATTTTCCTTTGATCACCTAGATAGAATGTTTTTGCAGGAATTCTAGAAACAGTATACATCTTTATTTACAATAATATACAAGCGTAGTACATACAGATATAATATATTATACTTATGGATGGAACGATGGTATTGTAACCTACAATATCAAATCAACAATACTTACGACAACGAAATGACAACAGAAGTTTAACAATGGAAAGGAAGGATAACCCAGTACGTCCGTTCCCCCCCTACGCCCTCCTACCCTACGCTATCGTGCTTCATACAGGCTCGTGTTTCTCCAACATAACGTAGCAGTCAATCTGTTTCTCCTTCATCAAAATTACAACAACAATACCTGTTTTGATTGTAAAAAAGCTTATGGAGATGTTAGATTCGTCGATCTTTGTAGAGAGCACACCTTGGCCAGGTGGCTACAGTCAGAGATGACTAGACTAGCCCAGAAGGAAGAAATAGATTTGTAGACATAAACCTTTCTCCATTTTAGGCGTGAAAAGTCTCAAACTATTCTGGGTGTAGAAGAAAGTCGTCGAAATCGACGATCATGGCCTTTTATGCGGAGTAAAAAGTAGAGGGGCGCTTTTTGTCGAAAATTGATTTCGAACCACGTTGATCTGGAAACTACTTGTACATGTTTCACCTTGTATACGTGAATATAAAACACTCAATGTGAAGCAAAACGTGTGAGGTCAAAAATTGGGAGGACACGTTTCCCTCAACAGCGGAATTCAGGAGTAAGTCACATGCCACGCGAATTGGGTTACACCTCATATTGCACGCATTTCCAGGATGCTCATACATCGGTTCGTACAGGGCAAAACTCAAAACAACATATCGTTTAAATAACGCCTAATATTCGGGTAAAAATCATCAATAACCAAAAATGAAATGATCCAGCATTTGAAAACGATAATCCCATTAGTTTAAGGTCCTGCCTGGTCCACGAGCATTTATTTTCAGACCGTCACAATATCTTCAATATTGTTCTTATTTACAGTTGAAGGAGGCAAAAATTAGTCGAATTAAGATATATCTACATCTTTTATGATTATCCTCAAGATGAATCGAAACCATGAGTATAGCGATTCGTCTGGGGGTTATCCTCAACGGTTGGTGATGAATTATGAAGACTGCGGGAGAACCAATGACGCTTGGAACGTACAGAGTAGGTGAGTGAGTAGTTACGAGGCTCATCAGTTCGGTAGTCAGAATGAAAACAGAAGTCATCGCGAAAGTTAAGCGGTAATCGTCAGACGCCGACTAAACTCAGGTGATAGGCCTTCGGCAATCCAGTGCCGAAATGATTACTCCGCAAGCTTGAACTCTGCAATGAGGAAGCTTGTCTCATTACTGCTTTCTATTAGAATTACCTTACATACAGGTAAAAAATGGCTTTCAACGCATGTTCAAATCATAAAATACGAGAATCTTGTCTGAAACCCTAAAACATTTTCCTTTGATCAGGGGTACGACAATCAAATAATGAGAAAGATCAATCAAAATTTCAAGACACAAGGAAAGAATGTTGCCATTGCCGTACTCACATCTCATAATTTCGGGTCATTGCCATCCGTCTAGGGGAATGTTATTGACTTCTGCTTGGTCAGTAATGGTGGCTCCTCCACAGTTGTACGACACGCGGATGCGCATACGTAAGGGAGCCTTCAATGCAAAGAAATATCAGTATGTTACAACAATTCCGGAATATTGAGTAAAAACGGGGTCGTAAATATCCGAGTACTTACTGAAGTTGGAGTGGTAACTCTGAGAACTGAGAAACGGTTGCCTCCGTCGGATTGTATTATCGTGCCGGTGGGTGGGAGCAATTTGAGTTGAAATGTCTGCAACAATATGTCCAGTCCAGTTAAAGTGGGTTTGCAAAAGTGAAGCTGGCGGTACGTGTATACGACGTAACCAATGACGTACTGATGACACCCATGAGAGTCCTACGTTGCTACTTCAACAACTAACATTCTATGTCAGACTTCAAGGCATGTGAAATAGATCAATTTCGATCAAAATGAAAAACGAATGGAGTAAAATGAGGGGTTTATCCATGACAGGTAGGGGTCTGCGGAAAATATTGAGGGTTGTGATTTCAATATACCTTTCCGCGTAGAATGATCCCTTCTCGGGGATCAGCATCACTGGGGACAAGGATTGTGGAAGCCTTGAAAGTCGTTTGATTTTCCTTGAAACCCCTCGGTTTCTACTTCCAATAACGAGCTTCGGCAGAATAGCCGTGAAAGCAACTCATCTCTGACAAAATTGAATCTTTGAATATTTGCTCCAAGAGATTTAGTTTGTATGAACATACAAAAATTATTAGAAGAAGTCAGTGATTTTGGTCTGCTTCAGGCTTCCTGTTTCCTTGCTCCATTTGTTTGAACCTCAACAACCTTTTTGTTCTTCATGATCGTGAACAATGTGTTCAATGGAATGCCAAAAAATTTTGGCCACATCCGACTACACCATCCTTTACCGCCAAGATGCTTCAATTTGCATCTCCGAAATTAACATACAGTTGCGTTTCTCAACTTAACTCATGGTACATGGGACACATCAACAACAACAGGAAATACTAGACTGGTTCATGACACGAATCCGCATAAAGATTGAAGAACTCTCCAACTGCAATTAGGTGGACGTCAGACGCTTCGATAAACTGAGGGTTTGGCAAGGAAACTTCGATATACCGTGTGTTGGCGGATGGCCTGCCCTCCGTTCAGCCTCGATGTTCTGAATGTACCGAATCTATTGACATTGACATACCGAAAGATCCTCAAGGGACCGAGCTTTTACTTCGAAATGAAACCACGAACGCTACAAAATGATGGATAATAGCTGGAGGATTCTAGGGAATGGGCGGAAAGATGTCATCGCTCCAAGCGGAATAGTGACAGGTTGCCAACAGCGAGGACATTACCTTTTCTATAAGTCGTCTGCCCTGGAACGGTTTTAGGTGTGTATCGGAGTGGCATACGGACCAATGAGCTTTGGAAGCACTTACTTTGGAACGGCAGCTTGAAAGACGAATTCCGTAAGTCAGTAGCTGATGTGTTATGTGCTGTGACATTTATTGACGTCGTATTGGGCGTATCAGGGACTCTTTGTGCAGAGAAATCTATCCTCAGGCCTCCCTTGTCGTATACAGTAGTTTCTGAAGAAACACAAGGAATAACGATTGATTGGACAAAACGAAAGAGCGAGGAGAGCCATCTAAATTATCAAATCATTGAGAAACCACCTTACCCGTAGGCTGGGGCGACACTGGGAGAGGATCTGCGAGATAATCAGGAGTGGAGTTGATCATGCTGAGGATGCTGTTGTTATTGTTTTGTATAGTGTCCGAAATACTATCCATTCCACTGTCAAGGCCACCTGAGGAAATTGAAAAACATTACAACATGCCAGCGGCAGAAACTAAGCACAAAGCTCAGCAATAATATATTTTGTACGCCGTCCAAAGCGCTGTTACGTAGGATGTCCTAACAATTGCCCCAGAGCTAACATCTTTTTAGCGTGGAACATGCTTTAGCCTTGGACTCACTTGCCGAAAAATGTCACACGGAATGGGTGACAAAATTAGGTGACGAAATTACCATGGAACCAAATGGAAACAGCCGTGTGATTTCTTACAAAATATATAAAATTTCACACGGAATGGGTGACGAAATTATCTCCATAGTAACCATAGTAAACAATCTTATGTGTCGCTAGCCTGGTTCATTACCAGGGAAGATCACATTTTTCGAATAAAAAAATAAACAGAGAAAGAAGACATGGCTAAAGCATGTTCCATGTTTCTCGAATTTTAGCCGTAGGCTCTAAGTGAAAAGCATCCGGGGGTGCAGGGGGCTTGCCCCCTGGCGAGGGGCGCAGCGCCGAGTTTTCTCTTATTTATTTATTTTTCTTCTTTTTAAATTACTTCAGAACTCCTGAAGAAAAATTTCTTTTCTCAAAATGGGGGACGGCTTTCCTAGTTGAGTATTCTGTTCGACAACTTTCTTACCACTTTCTTACCATTCTCAAGGAAGATTCCGGATTTATAGGCCACCCCTTACTATGACAACGATGTACGATGCACACAGAACTGGGAAAAGGTGACTTTAAACTGTAGCTTTGATCAGATAATCTTTGGTAATCGAGTTAATTCGGAACATCAACAACACCACAGGCAAGCAAAGAAGGCGAGCCATATAAGCATCTGGAGTAGAATGTTTTTCTCAACACCACATGGCGTTTCTTCGATTTTCCCTGGAAGCATTTCTTCCTCGAGTTCATTTCCATTTATGTAGTAGGGCTTTCCTCTATGAAATGCTTTCGCAATTCTTTACCTGCCACGAGCCCTTTTGAGGAAGGAAGGAAACCTTTGAAGCATTTCAAAGAGCAAACACACACCACAAAAATTATTTTTCAAAAAAATTGAGTACACATTAAATTCTGTCTTTTTGTTAGCTCCGAAATTGGCATTTTAGACAACTTGTACTACGTCGGCTCGTTCTAACTGCAAAATGATGTTATGTAGAGGATTCTTCCAACCCCTCGATAATCTGTAATGATTGTAAAATAAAATGATAAATTATGTTAATTACTTACCAAACAAATCCAACAGATCTTATTCGAGTCGGATGACGGCTTGACAATTGAAGGTGGACCGATGTCATGATCGCCCGAATCACCTCCTAGCAGCACTAATAAAGCATTCTGCAAAATAAAATTGTATTTATAGAGCTCTATTGAAAGCGGAAAATGTTCACCGTCAAGTAATTCATCACTCATTTCCTACGTGCAATTCAAAAACTCTAGGAAAACTAAATAAAGACCAACGTTCAAATTAAAATTGCATTTTGATTGCTAGTGCTGAATATTATTTTAAAAACAAAAACGACTAAATACACTAAGTAGATACCGAATTGGTCTGAGTTTCTGTGGGGGATGTAGACTCTTCTTCTTCGACTTCATGAGTAACATTTCCATTGTGTGCGTTCATCGAT
>CM033998.1:6552066-6626593 GCA_019603395.1 Cyrtorhinus lividipennis
CGCTTCAAACGAGGGTCGTTAATTAGTAAGGTGATCAGAGGACCCATTTTCAGCAGTACATGAGGTAGTCAAGCGGCCCACGCGAATCTTCTTTTCGAACTAAAATATACTGTTTTCGTCCTGATCCTGCTGTAAGTCTTCTTTCGTCTTGAACGTAACCGTAAATGAGGCTTCTTCCATCGATCAAACCTAATAATACCCAACATGGTATTTATAACTGATAGAATTCAAGTGGCTACTTATTTCTACCGTTTATATAGGAAAAATACCTAACTTAGCAACCATCATTCAAACTATTTATAGTTTTTTCCCAAGTCATTTTTATTGTAAAAATGCCTTTATGCTATGATTTTTGATCGCAGTTTTAGTGAGCAGACTTAAAATATCAAGGTAGAAATGGGTTAACATGTTTTTGAATTACGAACGTTTCTGCAATAGGTACTTTGAAGACCTGAGATGTCCATAATAACAAACAGTAATTCGATTTTAGCCATTCTGCCTTTTAGAATGGATTTTAAAATAGTCTTTCTAAGTCCTACGTACGAAAAAAAAGGAAATGTGAACAGATGTATTGTACCATGATCATGATCATAGAGTCGGGCAAAGGATAATATTGTTTTTACGTTGAATATTGACGATGTAACCACAAATACTCATATCAGTCGCTAGGCGGAGTTCACGCGAGATCGATTGTAACCATTTATATTTTGACATGCGTACATTACTGTGACGTATCATACTGGTTTGCACACGACCTCCCTTCAGTGTTTTGGAACTGCCTAGATGCAATTCAGGGACAACAGTTTTCGTTTCGTAAATCTTGCCCCTGAGAGGCCGCCTTAATAAAACGAATCCACCCCGAATGGCGAACTGTGCCCCTACAGCCTCTTAGGCACGCAAAACACGCATTACAAATAAATGACTGCGATGAGGAAACAGTAAATTGCGGTGCATATTTATCATACATGTACAATGCTAAGCTTCTCTTCTTGATAGGAAGACACAAGGCAGTTATTTTAAGCAAATGTATTTGTTTATAACGTTAACACGGGTGTGCTACAGAATTTAAGTACTTAAAACCTACCTAGCGCATCATAAGAACATACAATTTGACTTCAGTAACGATAAATTTAGTTCTAGGAGGGAAGGAGCTGGTACTATCTCGTAATATAAAGTAAATATGAGTGACTAGATGACCGCAAAGCAAACACCTTTTTCTAATACCCAATTCAACTAATAATGGTGCTTAAAAGGAACAGGCGAATTTGGGAACTTCACTTGTTGGGATGAGGATCAGGATTACTATAAAATGTACCAATTTGATATCAACCGTAACATCAAGGAGTATACCAAGCTGTGGATACATGGACAAGTTAGAAATGGAGGTCTGTTGGGGTGATCTTTTTTCTCGCTGCTTTGCCGCAGTGATGTTTCTAGTGACGGTTCCAGTCAAGCAGAAAAAAGATGTAGGTAGTATCCTTTTTAAATGAATTTGCAGCATGAATTTAGTCGGAACTTGGTGTTTTTTGGCTAATTCCGTCAGCATTAACTCTTGAAAACATATAACAGTATTTACAAAAAAGTATATATTTTTTTTTAGGAATGTGTGAATGTAATTCCAAGAAAAAAAGGCCAGCAACCCCAACGCTGCGACAAAATCTCAACAATTCACCTATTCATAATCCTTTTCTTGAACTTGTTTTTGTTGTGAGCCATTCTCACTAGGCAGAATATTTTTCGTCATCACATACGCGTCACTCCAAGTTCCATTGATCGCGACACGATTCGTTCCTAAATTGAATTGATTTTTCGTTGACAGAAGAACAAACATAATAAAAAGAAGAACGCGGGGGTGTCGTCAGAGTTCAAGTCGTCTCCAACTCTGAGCGTGATCTGAATGTATCTTACCATTACAGTTTTCCAGAACCTTCGTTTCTACCTCGCTGTCGCTGGAGCTTGCAAATCGTAACCTTGTTATAAATTCAAATCTCCAACCCAGCGATCGATTCCATCTTGAATTGTATCGTGGTTGCATACCTCGCTTGGGCTACAGGTATTTGCTTTGCTCGTTCCTTTTTTATCTTCTGAAAGCTCGCAGTTTGAATACATCGACTATTTTTATGGTGTGAAGAGAAATCGATCCACCGGCAGTGGAATTGATTTCCCAGCTGCGAGTTCAAACACCTTGAGGGGAAACATTCGTGACGTACGCTGGTCGACATCAGTGTGCGTGACCACTCGAGCAAGCGGTCAACGGTTGGTCTGCTCTGACAAGCACAAGGAACGGGCGATGAAAGGTTTTGAGTTCATACCATGGACTGCTGCTCAGCATAAATGGTAAAAAGGATTTAGAAAAAATATATAATGACCAACAAAATTTAGGTCACCCGAGAGTAAATTGGTCGGTTAAGTAAATCTTTTTATTGAAAATAAAAAAAGAAAATGGTCTTTTAAATCACCTCGGCACGAGAATAGTGATATCCTACTATCCGAGACCTTTCGCATCACGGGTCATCGGGTTCTAGGGGTGTGCCCACGATAAATAGCTGTCAATCCACGTTGAGCGATCGGTATAGGAAAAAGGAGGTCAGGTTATTCTCCAACATTTATCAGCACGAAATACCATCGATGATGGAGTAAGATGAGAGAACGACGAATAGTTGAACAGCACAAAGAAAAACCACAAAGGAGGAAACGCGCACAGGTACGTCTAACCCTAAGGGATTATTCTAACTTACATCCAACTTCTGGAGGTCTAAACACCACAGTACCTCTCCTACTTACTTGAATGATTGATTACTCCTTTTCAAAATCATTTTATTGGTCAGAGAAAAAAGAGTTAGAGGAGACTGAAAATAGTGAAGCACGTTACCATCCTGGTCAAGTAAAAGAATGGTTGATCAAAGCACGCCAGACAAATAAAATATGTTATCAATCAATCAATCATGCACAAAAGTACGAATACTGTGGAGCTCTTAAAACAGTAACGTTTCAGCCTTTAAAAGGTACTATGTCAGCCGGAAGAATGGTGAACACAGAATAAACAAGAAATAACCTACCAAAGTTGGAATGCCGAGAGGGCCGAGATCGAAAAAGAATTGATGAAAGCGAAAAAAAGGAAAAACTGACCCGAGAAAGGTTTACCAATCAGAGGGATATACACCAAATCAAGTGTTGAGTGAATGTACAACAACTCAACGTTTGCCAGGCCACTCTTCCAGATTCATCATGCGAGACGATTGGTACATAGATTTCCTGGAGGTCGAAGAAACTGTCTTGTGACACGCATCGTCGAATCCTTTCATTTGCGCTAACAAATGGACCATTTCTTTGAAATGGCACTATACAGTCGAACACAAGCAACGGATATACTATCGGGCCGAACATCAAATCCCCACTCATAAAGTTGATAGAACCCTAAACAGAGTGATGAAACGACCATGAAAATCGCATTGAAAGGCGAGAGTGCAGGAACTCGCGAAAATTGAGGGAGATCATAAGAATATCGGTTGATCGGATAACACCTCACAGGGGCTCCTTTTCCGGATGACTGAACGGTATAGTACAAAAAACCCGAGAGTGCTGATGACATCTTCCATCATTTGATGCAGGCGTGCCGTGATCTCCCTCAAATTACGAGTACGTTAATTTAATGAAAGATGTAGATAGGAGTTCTTTTGAGGGGCTACTCATTGCTTTCTTAAAATAACAGTAATATAATGGACAGCATCCAAAAATAGTGTATAAATGGTCACTGTAAAAGTGGCGACGATGAACTCTGTTCAAAACACGAGGCTATGAGTAAAGAGGCAACCAAGATGAACACGAAACTCATCTAAGAGCCCTCAAAGGAGCGATGGTTAAATGCGAAATAGCACTAGTGTAATTAATATTAATGCTTCGCAAGATGACGATTGTTCAGTGGGATGATACGAAACAGAGAAAAGGGCCTTTTCGCTCCATCAAGACCCTCCGGAGGGCGGTCACCCTTTGTTCAAAAAGCCTCTTCGAAGGAACCTTCATTCAACGGGTTTTCTACAGAGGAAACAAAAGTCGTCTCTGAAACCTCTGCTTCAATTAAAAGTTAACCAGTAAAGCACTGAAAAGAGGATGGCTCGCAACTATTCAGCAACAGCCTTTCGCTCTCCGTGCAGGCTGCTCCTTTTCACTGAAAAGATATCTGGCACGCCACGATACTCCTTCCTTCAGCATTAGGGGAGACTGTCTGACTTGGGACCCTCACAAGTTAATGCACTTGGAAAACCTTTTAGAAGTAGTACTTTGGAACTAGGCAAGTCAGGCCTGAGTTTCAACAACTTTACACACAATTCCAGGGAAAGTTGACGAAGCTAAAGGGTAGAACATGAGTTTTTGAGAACTATACTTCGTTCATAATTATTACCAGGCTTTGAACAACTGTTTCGTAATTTTAGCGCGGACTGCTATATGCTGGAAACTTTGCTATTAGGCACCAGCATGCAGATTCGTCCGGTTTTCTGCTTAAATATACTGAGCCTCACTGGTTGTTATCAATCTGAAGTGCCCCTCACAGACCCTAACTCACGTTTCCAGCTATTAGAACTATAATATCATTGTGAAGGAGCAATTAATAAGCCATTCTTGGTAGAAGGAAGAGCGATATCCGTTAACTAGTCCAATCCTCTTCTAACAAGAAAAGTTTAAAAAGACAAATCTGATTCGGTCGAATTTTTCTCATACGCAGTTTTCAAGGAGAGAACAGTGCTGGAGACCACTAGGCTGATCATTCTCTATCAACACCTAGCAGCTGCTTCTTGAATAGAAAACCGTCACCTGAAATTTATCAGAGTTTGACTTGTGATAAAGTATGAACGAATTCAGAGAGGAAGAGGAAGCGTCGAAATCCGAGCAAATTCAACACCGTTCAAATGTCCTCGGAGGCAATGTGGAACTCGATGCGTCGTCAACGTATATTTTGTAAACTTGTTCACATTTTCACACGATCATAACGTTTTGATTAGAATAAAATTAAGTTTCAATATCATCTATCTACAGTAGCTGTAGGAGAACTAAGTTTAGCATCATGTTGTACCCCTTATCCCCCGAGGGCATACAAAATCGATCGAGATTCTGGATGAGTCATACTCACCCTCATACAACTTGCCGAGGACCCCTGTTGCTAGCCGTGCTTCAGCAAGGGCTAAAACGTTGTCTCAACCTCGTGCCGATGAATTTCCCTCTCTTCAGTGAACAAGTTACAAGGTATATGGATATACTGTGCACTTTAGCCATAAGGATCTACGCTGGCAAAACTCCAACCCTGTGGCAGGCTAGTGGAGCATCATATCAAAGAGGCACGAGAAAACCTAAGTAGTTATAAATCTTGTACCTACCTTATTCATTGACGTACGCGGTAGTGAATTGAAAAGGCACCACAAAAATAGCTTGCAGGCATGCGTTATTCTGAATAAAAAGTGAGGCAGCGGAAAAGAGAGGGTGGAGGCAGTCAGATGTGAATAGTCAGGCAACAAGATTATCACCCTTGATTCATCAAAAACAACTTTTCAACAAAACTAAGTAGGTACCTGGTTTTCGAAAACACTAGGCTCACATATGCACTTTCAGGCTACTGTATGCGACAGGTTAAAACGTATTTATTGCATAGTACGTCAAAGAGGGTGTACAGGGGAATGGGGTAACGGATGTAGAGCGTGGAGAGAAGCTCTGTTCACCTAAAAACCTTCCTTGAAAAAATAAACTCGATCGTTAATAGGTTTTCGCATGCTCGAGCAAGTCGTTTCTGCGGCACGCCAAATATTAAAAAAAGAAAAAATGACGCTCGTGGGATTATGATTAAATTTATGATATGAGGATAAACCCTCCAAGAAGGAGATTCGGAGCAATGGGGTGTGCTTCACAGTGGCCATAGCAACGACTAGCACAGGGGTCGCTTAGGATGCAGGGTGCTCACATTCAGAGCTTCTCCTCACTTTTCTCTCCTCTTTTATTACACCCATACCCTTAACCGGGAGGAATGAAAACCATTTGGCTCGGTATCAGGTGGTGGAGTACGTGCTTTGTATCATCCTCCTTCCTCTTCCGGGCTCCCACCGGTTTAGCGAGGGTTGCAACACACCATACAACCCTACGAGATGCCAACACGTCAAACTCGTATGGGTCTTTCATGTGAACTGAGAAGGAGGAAATATATGAATTTCCTATTCTCTTTAGCGTATCATACTCATATAACTTATACGGTCACGGCCACACGAAAAATAGAGTATTCATGTGTCCAACCTACTAAACCTTTGAATCAAATTCCAACAGACAATTAGAAATATACAAAAGATATTCGTAGCTTATTCAGACTTGGGTTTTCAAGTCACATCTTCAAAAAGTGCAAATAATGAAGTGAAGTTTGAAGGGTCTTTTGAAAGGCAGACAATTTCTGCGAGAATATGAGCTGAAATGACAGGGATGACCTCAAACTCAACTACATGTCAGCAGCAGTCTCCCCTTTGCCTTTGCAGACCATCAATTTAAATTAGCATTGATCGTTTTATCGATCGTTGCCCCCTCGAGCCTCCGGTTAATGAATGTAAGCCCTCAAAGTTGCAAATATATCTGCTTATTTCGATAACTACGATGAGACGTTTTATTCTGAGGAGTTTTTGAGGTCACAAAGGACCCATCCTCAGGTTATCTAGGATCCTCTGGACTGGTAAAAGATCCTCATCTGCAAATCCCAATCCGTCTGCGTACTCTGTTACCCGTCCTGACTCCAAAAGAAAAGGCCCTTATCACGGCGAGCCGGATTTTGACTCGGAAACATCAGATTACCCCCACCCCTTTCTTCAGTCAACATTCTTCTTTCTAGCTGCCCAATTTTGCAAGTTTCCTATAAAAGACTTGGCCGCTGGTGTTGAAAAATTTTCTTTCCAACTTGTCAAAAACGGAGGAATATCATTTTGGTTTTTGAATCTATTATCTTCTAAATCCTCGTAAATCAGGCTCTATTCCTGAAGATTATTCGCAACGTAACGGTATGGCAGGTCCGGGATTGCTGTTATTTTCTGGAAGGTACTCGGGAAAGTTACAAGGGAGTAGCGATTACCGTCTCTCTTCAACCTATTCAGTGTTTTTCATCCGATCGCATTTCACCGTCAGATTTTCACCGATAAAAATGACCCTTTCGTGACTGCTTACTGCTTGCTAATCCTCAACCCTACGATGCCCAAACGTAAAATGAATCATCGACCTTGAGTTTTAAAGATGGCGCTACTCTCTTTGCCCGGCACAAAACCTTAAGAGTTCTGTGCCAGATGGCAGGGCTTCAATGATGTTTGTGTTTTAACAAAAGATATTTCAATAATGAACGAGAAGATTCGCAGTATGATGCATGAAAATGAAATGGGTACCGTCTGAAGGAGGACACATGGGAACATGAAAAATTATACTGGATAGAATACGTCATGAAACATCTCATACTGAGTGCAATTTATTCAATTCTTCGGTTAATGAATGCTTGTCTGAGAAGCTGTAGAGAATAAAAAAGAACAAGCAGACTTCATTGTGTCTTCAATGAATAAATTTGGGTGAAGGGTGAAATCCTCCTTATCATGGTGTTGATTCGCTTTGACAGGAAACCCGTTACAGGCGAGTTGAGATGAATAAGTAAATCAACTCATGAATACAGGAAAACGCCATACCGACGGCTAAATAATACCAAGTTTTCTGCTACCATCAATCTCCTTCCGTATTTATTATTATGCACATCTCAGCATGAAAGTGAGGTGGATTTTGCATCCTAATCTTGTTCAACTAACGCAAAAACTAATAGTAAATTAAAACGAGCCTAAAAGGGACAGTTGCAGTTGTTTATGCAAATAAAAAGAGTAGACTCAGCGATAAAACGGAGTTTTTACGTATTTTGGACAACCCCTTGGGTAACGTAAATTGAAAATTTGAGGTATAATGGATGCCCGAACGATCGGTTGAGAACCGACTGAGGGCGTACGAGTATTTTCCGGAAGGCGACTGGGCAATATGTTACCCTCAAAATGTGGGACGCCATAATGGAAAGCGGTCAATCCCAATCATAATTTCAAACCATGAAAAGGGTCTTGGCCGGAGCTCAACTATACCGTACTCAAATTGGCTGACCCGCGGGAACGTTAGACCCCGTCTGAGTCATCCCGGTTTGATGAAAGTTTGTGAAAATCTATTATCACTAGTTATCTCGATAGGCACCCTGTCGGCTCCATTTTCCTTACGTGCGAGTAAAGTATTAGTCAAAGCATCCCAATTCGTAATACCAATCATCATGGTTCTTTAAAAATTATACACACATATTCATTATCTGAGTTTGACTATGAAAGTAAATCTATAATATCAATGACGAGAATATCTTCTGGAAGAATTATCATATCTGAAGAGTATGACAAAACGTTGAGTACCTTCAAATGATGACCTGACCAAATGAAAAAAAAAAACTCCAAAATTTTCTTTCAAGTTAGGAGATTCGAAGCTCGGCGGTTTAAATTTTTACATTTATAGTTCCTCAATACCAAAATGGGTATTCGATAAAACTAGTGGAATGTAATCAGGGAAAAAGACTATATCCCTTATGCTAACGTTTTAAATCTTCAACTCATTGATGTTAAGAGTCAAATATTTAATGCGCTAAACAGACAAATATTATACTGAGCAAATTAAAAAAAAAAGGTGAAGTCATAGGCATGGAGATGCGCACTGCATCTGGAGGAGAGTAATGGAACACAGGCTAAAGATTTGTTGATTCCAAATGCGTAAGAAGGACTTTGACTTCCAGGTGAAACTTTTAAAAGTGTTTTATTACCAACGGTGAAGATTCCCCGTAAAGACCCAATGGTTTATAAATAATCGATCGATCCTCTCGCAACCCTTGGATTCCACCCTTGCCGATAAATTGGGCATCTCTAGAGTGCTCCGAGCTCGTTAGGTTCCAGGCCTCCCGAGATCGACACGGACGTTTTTGCAGCAGTTGAGAGGCTGTTGAGGAGGCGAAAGGGGTTAGAAAAGCCTCTCGTCTCGGGGGGTCTTTCAAGTGATGAACTTCCAAAGTCAACTGCCGGAACTGAAAAGAAATGAATTCATTCCTCGTAGGTATAGAGAATCAGACCGTATTTTCTGTTCAATTCTACTGAGGTCGGCATGGTAGTGGACGTTGTCGGTGGACTTCTATTTAGTTGGTTAAAAGCTCCGATTTATTCAGAGAACACAAAAAAAAATTCCTACCGTAATTTTGATCGAGTTCTCTTGCAAAAAAGTTGTTTTGTAAAATGATTGAAAATATGGAGGTTAGTCAAATGTAAGATATTGATGCACTGCTCATGTCATAGTTTTCTCCAAAGCTTATCTCAAGCCTAGTCGTAGACAGGAAAAAGAATGAGAATTTTGTAATGAAAAGCTAGAGCCAACCCCTCGTATTGCTCTAGGAAAGTAAGTTAACCTGCGAGGGGATTTCCTGTTATAAGCCTCCGGAGTCTAGCTCAGAAGGTTGGGGATTCATTAAAGCGGGCTTGATGATTTCGAATTGACCTCAGCGACCCTTTCAGCAATTTCCTGAAAGCCTGCCTCAGCTTCAATAAACCCGACAGGGATAGTGGTTGTGATGAAGATGGGCCTTATCGGGCAAAGTTAAGGGTGTATTAGCGGGCTCATGTATTTTAAATGAGAACGAAAAAACGTAAAACTGAAACATGCTGCGATGGCAGCTGTTGAGCAAAGCTTGTACTCGCTCAATAATCATCATTCTTGAGAATTTCCCTGGCTAGTTGAATAAAGTACTCGTCGTTGTCGTGAGATATGTTCATGATGCGGCATTAGGAGGTTACAATAAATGAGTGGAGGTAAGGAAATAAGTTGGATGCGTAGCGGGATGGAGTAACACCAATTTTCGAGATGCGTGGGTTGAATATTCAACGCAACTGATGTACCGAACCAGCGGTTGTTCAGGAACTAAACTTCGCTAATGAAGTTAGATTGATCACAAAGAAAATTTAAAGTTAAAAGGTGGATGAGCAGGATAGATGTTCCTAATAAATTGAAATAACTGTCTACAGTCAGTATGTAGGAGACTGAAAGAAATAAATTACTGAAGAAATTGAGTTCACTTCAACGAAATATCGAACCTAACCTGTTCAGATCATCAAAATGATGACCATGTAATATGAAATGAAATGTTTACGTGAATTTGACAGAAAAACAAATTGAAACTAGGGAGTGAAACTCTTTAGCCTATGCTATGGTGAAAGCGTTTATAAGACGCGGATCTTGCAAGCTCCCTCCTAGCACGTAGTACTCATCAATGAGCTGCGAAGAATATAATTCCTGGGCGCCTACGATACCTTGATGCCTGGAAGTATCTACTCATATCTGTGCAACCAGGTCAGGATAAATAATGTTGAGGGATCAAAAAACCGGTCCATTATTAAATTAGAAACTAATTTTTCCATGCTACTGGTAGTCCGGTCAACCAACGTGTCTTCAACTACCAAGAAAGCCAGCGAAAAGGTCATATGACTTACAACTGTGATTAAAAAAAATGCTCCACTCGGCTTAAATTTTAGGAAGCTTGTTTCGAGTTTGTACCATTTCCACATACACAACAGAATGGGACGAACCGTAGATAATACATTGAAACGAACGTTGTAGGCACACAAAAATCAGTAATTTTAGTGTCTATAGGCACATAGGGAAATACAAGTAGTTAAAAAGAAATCGCGTAGTTTGAAGAAAACCAACTAGAGACGCGTGTAACACATTGGTGTTGGACTAAGGATTTTTTAATGTGCCCTACAAGGCTCATGCAGACGGATGAATTGAGGCGTTCGAAGGATCAAGCGAATACCAATGAGAAAACTGGAATCATAATAAGGAATGTAGATTCAAAAGAGAGATAATCCTTGTCAGTTTAAGGAAGGAACAACTACTCTGTTGTGGATGAGATATAGGACAATTTCTAGTCGGCAGAGGTGTACGGGTGTAGTAAACTTGAATACTTACTGACGAATGAATAGCAAATTAATCCTTTCAGGTTCATTGTAGTTCCACAAAAGAGCCATAAATCACGGGCCTTAGTATACCGACTTAGACAGTTTGAATCTAATCCATCCTATACCTACTTGGGGAAATCCATTTTGTTGGTTGCGAACGCCTGTAGATACTTGCTAAGGGCTAATGAACCGCTCACCTAACATACCTAGTTAGTAACACATTTTGGTAGCCTTGAGTAGACACTTTAGTGAAATAGAAAGTTTGGTAGGAAGGATGCACGGACGGTCCATAATGGAGGTTTCGGTTGTTCGGTTCCAAACAAAGAGTGGTTTCAACATGATAATACCCCATTGAACGGAAGGGAGGTGAGTAGACATATCTGTATGTCGAGCACCGCTCTAGAAATAAAATGATCACGCTCTGAATAGTTCAAATGAGAGCTATCAGTATCAACTGCCCTTGAATCGTTGAACCATGAGTGAAGCTCTGAACAAGCGTTGTTTGCCAGGTGAGCGTTTCTTCTCCGGAACTAATTCCGTGGGAGGTTGTCGGGAACCGGAAGGGAAAAGATCGAAATGAAATGTCTTTGACTGGCCACCAGGGCTGGAGATGTAGAAATAGAAAAGGAAATTGCTGTGATCGGAAGGAGAAGAGAGGTGTTGGAAAAATTGGGCAAGAGCAGATTGGAGGGAATTGACGGATCGATATCCTTCAACAGAACCAAACCTGACGTCTGCCCAAAAAGTTGTCTGAAGAAAAGATGCCCTGGAAGATCAAGCAAAAACGACTACATTATTATCGATATTATGGACTCAAAGGATTGGTACCCAAATCGGAAGTTGACAGCGAAGCTTCCTGAAGTGGAAACTCACCGTCAGTGCCAAAGGTACTATCCGATGCACTTTAACCACCCAATTAGCTGTGTTTCAAGTTATAATCCTTGCATTTCGTCCAGAATAAGGTATTTTACTGAACATGATTTTCCCGTCCACGCCCACAGGATGATAACAACTTATCAATAAGTCACGGAAGAACAACGCTCCCACCAGATAACAAAGTTGCTGGATCAACAAGCGCCTACGCCCGCCCAACCTACCTATCCCTCAACTTTCGTTGCTCAACGTCGATGTCAATGTTGTTTTTAACGCCCCGGCGCTTTTTCCTTTTCTTCTTTTCGTGCCAGTCCAGCACAACTCAACCACGTTGCAAAACTTTTTACAGGAGCACTTTAGACGGTCAGGATACAAAAAGCCTTCAAATGAAGGAAAACCCTCGGACCGGACTCTTTCCAATACTTCGGCTGGCTTACGTGGCACGTGTGACCCGTTAGTTCTCAACTCAAAAGAGCAAAGTTTACTGCTAAATCATCTGTTGGCTCTTAGCTCTAACGGAAGGTGGCGGCATTGCCTTAGTTTTGGTACCAGAGCTCGTAAAAGCTCCAAGAAAGCGATACGTCTTTGTTTTTGCACGGTTCAATATTATCACAACAACCCTTCCCTGTTAGCTCTCTTCACCCAAAACCTCTAACCAACTTCCAGTTGGGTAAATGGAGTTGAGGACGAAGGGAAGAGTTCAAACGTTGATTCTGTTCTCCAAGTTTAACCTCGAAGTCAACCAAGTATCGATTGGGATTCCTTTATACGTTGTTAACTCTGCTGAACGACTATGCTCGGTAGATTCTGAAATTTCAACAGGTGGGTTCTTATTAGTTGAAAATTAAACGGAGCGAAGTATTTTAGGCGGGAGGAAAGCTAATTAATTAGCTTTCAGCTGATACGCAGTCTTTTGGTTGGTTTTTTAAACCTACACAGTTGAAGACTTAACACAATTTCTAGGTACAAGGTTTCACTGGAGATTGTCCCTACATACTTTGTACATTTCCCAATCATGCGTGAAAACATTTAAATTTTAAATGATACCAGGATCAAGTTTTTCATTGAATTTTATTTCAGAAGCTTGAATACAGGCTTTTCAATTTGCTTCTCTGACAGAAGGTTGATATTTTATTTATATTATTATTGGCTTACAGATCGTTATAGTGGCGGCATGTTCCAAAAACCGGCAATATTCTGTCATTTCAAACAATCAGGATAAGGCGGGAATAATTCAGCCTCTCGAAACATTGTAACAGCGAACAGAGAGAGATAACAAAGTTCGGTAATTAGGCGGCTACCAACAACTTCGTCACCTTGGCAGGGACGAGGACCCATTGTTTTAAACAAGAAAGAAACTCAATTATCCTAGAGCCCTCTTTGTGCAGTAGTTGGTAGGCCAAACAATACTTTGGTTTTCCTACAAGATTGAAGTTGCTGCCTGTGTGATGGGTACGCGTTTTGTGCAGCTGAATACATTCCGAGCTGCCAACTAAGCAAAAAAGGATTTGACTTTGTATTTTTTATTTTATTTATTTATTTTTTAATTTCATTTTTTTAATGGGTTTCTTAGAGGCTTTTCAGGATTGACAGAACCAGGTTAGTAGTGCAATTAGCTATGTTAAATCTTGATAGGACTGGATAGCCCTAAAGGAACCCAGCAGACAGAACCGAATTCACTGAAGAGGCAGTACGACGTTGGCGTTTCCATTCTGGATTATAAGGGGGGAAAGAAAAAGCTATCTAGCTAATTCTAGTCAACCAGAAGTTCAGATTTACCGAGAACGAGACAATGAGAGAGGTGGTATTATACGACTGCCAGTGGAGCACATTTGAATGGAAAAGAGGTTTCGGGTTTCCATTCTTCCTTGTTTACTGAATAAGGTGAAAACACAATATTCGTGTTCACCCCTTCTCCAAGCAGGAGAAAATACGGTCTTCTTTCTGCCAACTTCCTCCGGCTATTCTCTATTCGGGCAAAGAAACGAACGCCCCTCCGTCGATTAAAAAAAAAAAAAAAAAAACTTATCTTTGGCAGTTTATATTTTACCTTCAATCGATGTGATATCCGTTTTCATTTCGTTGAGATGCTATTGGTAGTTTCTATTTGTTTACGTATTATACACATACTCGGAGCATTACGGTAGAAGTGGTGTAGTGTTGATTATGGCCTACTCGATCATGTTTTTATTACAGAAGAATGCCTAATTTGGATGGTGAAACTAGCAATCGCTTTCAAGACCCAGAAAAAACAGGGAAATGAGCACAAGTTTTGTTGGGAAAACAGCCAGCTAAATAGCAATTTAACGCAAGATATTCAATTTTTTATAAACGTGCTGATAGACTGAGAACAGACTGAATGTGTACGATTTGCTACGAAAATCATCTGAGGTCAGATAAAACTCAAATATTGTTATTTCTACAAGCAATATGATTTATTTATTTCTCGAACTGTGTAACAATCAACCCGTGTCACTAGGCGTACAGACCGCGATATAGAAAGTGCCAGAAGACTCAACCTCGCCCAACCGCAGAATTTAGACATTTCAGTTTCCCACACTGAACGCCTGATCGAGTAGCATCGATATTTCCGCAGCTAAGTTTTTGGAAACTTTTCAGTCGTAGCGACGCTTTTTAACAGACGGTATTTTCAATTCAGTAAGGTGACAATCAATCACATGCAATAAAAACACGGGTCGTTTGTTGACCTCGGGATTGTTCACGTTCATGGCATTTGAACTGTTCGCATCGATCAGACAGTGGCAGAAGAGAGAGATAGACTGAGCGAATGACGGAGAACTGTCCTATTCAATATTCATTACGTGATGGCGGACTGTTCTTTTCGTGTGGTGGGTTTTACAACGGCGGATGTTCGAAAACAAACATCACGGTCTCAATGCGCGTAGTTCGAATCCGTGAAATATGCTTTCGTGCTCTACACCATCTACCCTGATCGATGAAATCATCGCACCAAGTGCTGTATCCCTGGGATGGTGGATTCAATGGTAAAGAGCATGACATTTTGGTATTAACAAGCAGCTCGGCCTTTACGAATGTATACGATTAAGTTCTATGCAGAAAAGGTTGCTCAGAGGACCAGGATAACCTTTATGGGCGACTTTGATGGATTGAGTAAAACAAAATTAAACGAGCTTTTTGGATCTCTCGAGAAACATTTCATGATTGTGAATATGAGCACTAAGAGGGCTGATTTGTTCATAATATGCCTATCATGAATAGACATAGCTAATTAGTTGAAAAATCATCCACTGGATTCTTGCGCATCGTTCAATTTTCGGATTTTCTAATTAACTTGACTAATTTTAAGAAATTCGGAAACACATTTCGTTTGTAACAAAGATCTTTAGAGTCTGTCATGCGAATATTTCAGCAACAGTAGAGTACTTCATTAATTTTACTTAACTACATATTTTACGCGCAATGAACGGGAAGAATCCATAACTCTCTACTGTGGCGGAATGACCTGCTTACACACAATAATTCAGAAGTCAAAGGACATTGTTTCAATTTAAAGGAAGTGTGTGCTGGTGCAATAAAATCGATGATGCGTATAACTGTATGCGTACCTGTGTTTGGATTTACCGACCTTGGTGATTAGGGTTACCCTACATGGATTTCGTGTAGTCTCGAAAAATTGTAGCTGTTAAGCTCTGTTGCTAGCTAATCAAGAAAGGAGAAGCTTCCCAATGTGTAGAAACGATAATATATGGTAGAATGCTACATGAAGAGGGCCGTGAATATACTCAAATGGGTCCTTCCGAAAGTACGTATAAAAATGAGAGAACCACATCAGAGGACTCGTTGTTTTCAACTTTCATCATTCCATGAATGTTGAATTTATAATTTCATGCCAGATTCTTCCCGGAATCTGCAAAAACCACATCAACGACGCCCATCATCGACGTCGATTTGGGCATAACGTTCTATATATTTTTTTAGAAATGATGTTCCCCTCCGGTCGGGCAACCCCACACTACAATTAGTTCGTCGTCAAAACTTTTTTATTACTAATACGCTTAATACGCTCATCCAAAGCGGAGGCACGGTAGGGGTAAAAATGTGTACATACGACAAAAACAAAAAAAAACTTTCGAGAGTTTTGGGAACCTAGGCGCGTAAAATAATATTTTAACTATATTATAATTTTTCATTAATTTGTGGAAGTTAAATCAATTTGGATGCGCCCAAACTGATTCTCGCTCATCGGAAATAAGAAGGTAACTATGAGTCAAGAAGGCCATTTTAAATAAAAATATTTAAAGAAAATTGTTTTTTGATCGCCTTTTATGTGAGTAGGTACTCACTTTGTAGAACTCAAAAATACTTTTTCTCACTTGAACGAGAACTACCTGAAATAATGTGTTGTGGAACAACTCTATCGGCATTTTTCACCAACGAACGCGTTGACGCACAACGCGATCGCTACTCAGAGAAGGTATATTGTATTTTTCTGATAAGGTTTTATGGGTAAAATCCTATTGAGAAAGTGCATTAGAATTGCAAGCGAGTTACTAGTTAGCACAGATACTATTTGTAAGCAGTTCTGAAGATTCAGAATTGAATGAATCATTGTGGCTGACGAAAAACATGCTAAGATTATCGGGTGAATGACAAGGTTCTACCGTAATGTGTTTCATGAATGAAGTACTCCTGTACTAATGAATGAAGTACTGAAGTAACTCCTCGTCCATACGCGTCGCTGAAGGATCAGGTTAGTGGGTTTCTGCTTCCGAAAGTTGACGAGAACCAATGAAATCATTATTTTCAGGATAAACTAGGTCATACGATTATGGAATATGTATTTAATCTAGCTCATCTGAGTGTATTAATTAATGACAAACGGAAAGGTATGGACGAATCGAGGGAGGCCTCAATCAAGGCTACGTACAGGTCCAACTCATCCGCTACCGAAGATTTCCAATCCATGAGAAGACCTACTCCACCAGCTGGATTCCTTTCTATCGCGAACAGTCTAAGCACGTCACTCAGCGCAGGTTGCGAACAAGAAGTTCTACATTGGGTCAAAAGCCGAGGTCAAGGGACAATAGGGCCAATTTATCAAGGGAAGGGCTTCTAGAGCGCGGCACAGACATGAGGTTTTGTCCGACAGAAGAAAAGGTTCAACGAGCCGAAAGCAAAACACGATGATCGCTATTCGGCATTGATCCGAGGTCACCTTCCACGCCTTCACCTCATACCTGGATCATCAGAAAGCTCATGATATTATAGCTCCTACGGGATAGGACCAACAATAGCTAAGAACGTGCATTAATGAAAACAACCAAGTTCCTCTGAGGTGAAGTACAGCGAAGAATCTAACGCGGCCTCCGGATACGGTCAGGGACCACGATTATAATCAACTTTTATGTACGAGGACGTACTTTAAAGAGCAAACCTGCCAGTCTTGGTGATCAAATTCTAAGATACAAAGATTTCCTCCTCACGACCTAATATAATTAGAGTGTTACCAACCACGATTCGAAAAATGACGCAATATGTCAATAGACTGTCTCCCCGCACGGCCGGACCATTTTGGTTGGTTATTTCTTGCCTTATGTCAACCTATGTTTTTATGTCATTGTACCTCTACCTCTCAGAAAAACACACTTTGTCCCCCCCCCCCCCCCCTCACATTTGGTCCGATTGGGCTGAAAAGTTTTGAGGACCAACTAGAGCCGGAAACGGGTCCCTGACCATAATTTCAGATTTGTAGAAAATTTTCCACTACCAAAATTGGCTTGGACGGTGGTACAGGGTCAATTTCATCGAGTTAAGTAACTAATGATGCGTTTGAAACAGAACTCCGATAGTAGTGAGGTTATCCCACTACCGCCATGTGCAAGAAAAATCGATCTGCAGGTCTAGAATGCCGTAGCTTCAGTCGACACGGTGCGTGAGCGCCGCAATAGCTGGTTGCATGAAAATGTAAATCAGAATGTACAAAGTCCTAATGACTATTCAGCCAACAATAATTATAACGGGGAAGCTCAGGAAGTTCCAACCTTTTCTCAAGCACGGGTCACGCTCGAGAACCGAGTCATTTACCTCTGCATCAGACAATAATGTAAGTAGTAATGTGCAAAACAACAGGCGTTTGGTAGGTTCGCGACTATTTAATAACATGATGAGATCGTTATAAAATACGAGAGAATAACCGGCCCTGCTCCCTCAACGTTGTAGCAGGTTCAATTCGGTTCCGGCTTACGTAAAAACTAGAACGATTAAAACATTAAACAGCGTGTTTGAACACGACTGGTAATTTGTACGATGATTCGAGCCGTTAAAGCCCCCGCAAATCACACCTAGAAATGCGAGACGCGTTTTTCTGGAACCAGCCTACCTTGAGAGATATTTTAAGAATTCATTGTAAAAATGACAGTGTAGCATTTGTAAAACTCTCGGTAAATTACTGAAGATGAGAGTTGAATACGTACGACGAAAAAAAGGTTTCGTTTATTCGTTCACATCAAATCAGCAGAAGAGCGAAAAAAAACAAAGGTTAGCCGAAGCGTTGAGGTGTTCCATCGATACGCATGAATATTGCAACGAGCCTCTGGTTCTCCTTTAGCACCAACCAGGGTACCTCTTGACAAGATCGGCTCACCACCCTTGTAGCTCATTACTAAACGTCGCTTAGAACTTGAATGGAGGCAGAGCAGAGTACAAACTAGGGGAGACAGCTCCGTTTATATTGGTGAAGGGCTCATCTCGGTTATTTGGGAAGGGAATTTCCAAGGAAACTGAAGCAGAGCATCTTATACCATAGGTAATGCCGAAAGTTCCGCAGAAAGTTATAACGTCGAATAGCAACTTATCAATTCTCGTAATAGATACAGCATCTGAAGTTGACGTTGCTAGGCTACCTACAGTGTTTCTAATCATTACAATCTGTAGTAAAAAGAACTGGACAAACAAAACAAAATTTTAACGAGAAATTCGGTGTTAAATTAAAAATTTGTCAAAAGAAGTTCATCTACAAAAAAATACTCTCCGAAAATACTCTCTGAATATACTTTGACGTATAATTTGTCTTACATTGGAAACTTGAAATTTGTTTCACAGTTAATCTCAACCACAGACTAAAATATTGAAACCTTAAGATGGGTTCATCAGCATTCTTTTCCCTGGAGGGAGGCTTCCCTATTTTACCATTCCTGGCTGTCAAACCGGAGCTAGTTAATCTGGTACGGGTGTTATGCGCGGAGGACTCCCCAATGCAGATTGAAGCAATAGTGACGGCAACGTTTCTCTTGGTGATCGTATTTTCTTACACGGTGAATAGCATGAAACAAGGAGAACCAAGTCGAAAAGTGGCTACCAGAGAGACTCGAGCAGAACAGGCGCTAACGGCAGAGGCGGTGAACCGATAAAAAGTGGAACTAGTTGAGGGAGCAAAACGAGCATTAAATCCATGTAAAACCCAGTAAACATGAGTTTTTGTTCCAAAACTTGACGTCAATAGGGTGTAGCTACAAAGAAAACAAAGGGTCAACGAAAGTCTGGGTTAGCGACGTCATCAGCAATCGTGGACAAACTGAATACATAATAACCTACCGTGCGAAGGAACTGTAGAGAGAAACCCTGGGACCACCCTCTGAGTAGCTGCTTCGACTACCTTCGGTTTCTTATTTACCGTTTGATTTTAAATTATCTCGGCCTCGAAATACCATTAATGCGGGCAATGGGCATTGAGAGAATGATTATGAGCTCAGTGTTCTTCCAAAGAAGTAGACGTGTGTGTGACGGGTATAACTAACCACGGTAAAGACGACATATTTTGAACTAGATTTAGAATAGAATAGTTACTGCGTGATTAATTACGTTTGCCGACACGTTAGCAATGGGCTTCTTGCGAGGCGTTCGATGCGACCAGCAAAGGCGATCACAACCTTCGTTCTTCATACCCATGTTTCAGCACGAATTTATTACACATTACCCGCTAAAACAATAAGAAGGCGGAAATCCCGCAGAGTCCCGGTAGTCCCCTAGACAACAAGAACGAAACTCACGGAATTTTCGAACACTACTTTTTAGAGGTTGAAAAGAAACGAAGAAATACAATTTCAGGGGATTTAATACGTTGTAGAACTTCCATCGCAAAATCATCAATGCTGAGGTTTCTCGAGATCCTTCAAGGGTAAGCCACAGCCCAGTGCGGGAACCCACGCGCAAAAAGCAATTCTGTATCACTTATTCAGTTAAATCCGGCCAGTAACAGCGTTCCCTTCTAATTTGTACCCTTGCGTAAATCTCTCTCTCTCTTTTCTTTTCTGTAATCAGCATCAGTCTCATTTATCATTGTCCTCAGGGCCACATTTGTCATCGGGTGGTTAGGGTTAACTCTGCTGCACTCAACTTACTGCTGTACCCATTAGAGACATCGTACCTGAAGTCATTTAGCTAGTTCTGAGATGAAAATGTAAGACAAGAAAAGAAAGGAAAATTGAAAAGAGGCACAATGGCCTAGAAAGATATGGGATGAGATGAAAGAAAAAAGACACAGAGTAGATCGAAAATCACTAATAGACTGACAACAACTTACTGATGGCGCCGATCTAATATCCGCCAGACCAGTGAGGATAGACCAGGTTAGGAAAACAAAGTAAGTCTACCTATCTAGGAGCCGGGAAATGGACAGAGTCCGCAAGATAAGCAAAACCCAAGAAGAAATTCATTTTCCCCTCTGAATGGAACCTACCAAGAAGAGAAACAACATTTATTTATGGAGGGAGAGATCGGATTGTGGGGAAAATATAGGTTGCGCAAGGACAGATAAATCTCACGCGAAGAAATACATTATGGCGGCAAGAGTTTTACATCTTGCATCCTGGATAGATCTCGGTAGCTTTAATTCGTATCATCTAACAACATGGTTCATTTTATTTCTTTACAATGAAGGATACAATTATTTCAATCTTTAATAGATCAGTTACGTCGATGATATTGCCACTTTTGATTTAGCCTATGAGCGGTACGAACGAAGCTCTAAAATACATGCCTTCATTCGTGCTAAAAACGCATGTGCACTTATCTCTTGATGGTTTCAGCCCGTACAACTCTGATGCGGCGATAAAACCCACGTGTCTCTTCTGTGCAAGCGTGAGGGGACTGAGATACTCGGACTCCCTGGAAAGTGTTCAGGGGGCTTCTTTATAGGCATGTTCTCATCCTCTGTTCAACCCCAAATGCAGTGATGAGCGATAAAACGGATAGGTTGTTGAATATTCTCGTGGTTTTGCAGAGTTTTTGGTGTGCTGGCGGGACGATTCCCAAGGGTCTGCATGAGAATGACTTACTCTGCCAAAGCAGGTCAACGAGCTGCGTTTCAAATGGTTTTTCCAGTCACCTTTGAATTTGTTTGCCAAGACAGAGGTTAGTCCTAGCACACATTCGATGAAGGATCTTGGAGTCCAGTGCAGATGTCTTGTTATTCGACTGCCCGATGTCTTCTACGCGGCTGAATGGACCCCCAATCAGTCCTCAAGCTTAAGCGACTACTGGGTACCGTTTGCTGGTGATGAAGCTGCCACTCCGACCGCAGCGCCAACAAACGGCCTATCCGTCTGTTGGCACAGTTTAGTTCTGGGCAAGCAAGGTGGCCGACTTCTTGTAGGCGGTCTTACCGTCAAATTTTCTGAATGCCTCTCCTTCATCTGAAATAGGAACATCCAAGACTCTTCCTCCGCCTTCTTTTTTAGTGTGCGGTGCCTCTAACGGCTCGAAGGGTATTCAGCCGGGCTTATGTTTTCCACTTTTTTTTTGGAGGCCCAGTATTTGAGACTTGCAATCCCTTGCCAAATATAATTTCGTGATGGAGTCTACAGAAGAGTTATAAGCTTTTTATTATTGAAGGCAAGCTTATACCATTTTTATTATTTCAGTTTTATTAAAATTGCAGCCGAGCAGAATTTTTAGTAGGCCGCAACGCTATATGTAATTAATTCGCTTTTGGGTGCGTAAAATTATATCCTAGACTGGTTGGTCATTCAGGATCATCTACTAGCAAATTACAGACGAAGGTTTTTCTACTACCGTTCATACACAGGATGATCTTGTTCGATCACGTGGCATTACTGCTATCATGCTAGATCACGAACAAAGTTCACCCATTCTGATTTCGAAAACAATAAGAAATGAAATTGAAATGACAAGAAGAAATTTTTCTCGACTCAGAAGAGACATCTGGATTCTGCTAGTTACTCCAGAAGAACGTTATAAGTGATTTTTTGGTTCACATTGGGAGGAGGTTTTCAATTTCGTCCATCGTGAGTGATAAATGAGAAAACTCCGAAGAAAACTGGTAATAAAGGGAACTAAGATAAAGTGACATGCCGCACCAGGCGGTGATATCGAGCATCGAGGTGAACGCGCAGGGCCTCTTCTGAGTTATAGCCAAACTTGTGCCCGAGGAGGGACGTCTGCCCCCCACTTTACATTTCAGAGTTTGGTAGACGATTATCAGCCTAAAAAGAACGAAAAATATACGGGTGTTTTTCAGCGGCGAGGAAGTGGGAAAAAATGCCATGGCCTGAGTGAACTAGTAGCCTTGTTGAAAGCAGCTGAACTGTATTACGTAAGCATTCAATGCACGCATTCACGGAATGCTAAACTCTATTAGGACATCATTAGTGAACCTAATATCGAAAGCCTTTCCCAGAGAGCTGAAACAAGGAGGCCGTAGAGGAGGCTTTTTCTGATCTAGAAAAATTCGTAGGTAAGCGCCAGAGCTGTATATATTAACGAGAACAGATCTATCTAGATCCTTCGTAAATTAGCTAATCATCTCTCCAGTTGCAAAATAGGGTTCGAAGAGAACCGCAGACTCGCGTCAAAAATGGGTTATGGCTCATAGAATTCCTACTGAAAAGCTCCTTGTAATGAAGCGTTGGGATGTCGTAATCAAGTGGTGAGACAGAAGTGAAGCTACACACCTGCTCCATTTCCCACTCGTATAACAGAGGAGCGAGGCGAAATAATTAACAAAAGTTGCGGCTCAAGTTACAAGAATTCAAACATGATGACACCTCTCATTCTGGAAAACTAACTCACTGTAAGATGGAGTGCCGTAGCTGTGTGTTCCAAGAATGTGTCGATACGTCGGTATGTACGCGTATAATCCTGCTAGGAGACAAACACGACCATGTTCCACAAAAATAATATTTAAGCAATGTTTATATAGCCTTCAGCTATGTTTATATTTCTATTGACGATGGTGCCAGGGCAATTACTACGAATGGAGTAAGAGGAAGAATTCATTAATTTTTGTATGCTCCAAGTTTTCCGGTTCTAAATGTTGTTGGTAAGAATCGTTAGCTCAATAATGCTTGTGACCGCGCTAATTACGATAAGTAACCGCAATGGGCGTTAATAGAGAGCAATAAGTTATTCATGCGACACAAGCGTTCTGATAACATGCTGGGCGGTAAAGAAATTTGTCAGAATAAGCAACAAACAATGCTGGACAATGAATTTAACGTGCGTGAAGATACGAGTAAGTTGAATGTTTTTCCCACTGGCCTTGTTTAAGTTTCATCGGTTATTAAAAGGAAAACAAATTTTAAAACAAGATTTGTCGAAATATGTAGAAAATAATATATTCTCTTGGTTTTATTTATTCTTAATTGACTGAAGCAACCTCGTAATTCGACCTGAATTTATTCCACAAGTCGTGCATGGAAGGTGGCGAAGGAGAAAAGCGTTTCTACAGAAAAGATACGAGCGCCTGTAGAGCTTTTACGTCTCCATCATGACAGATTAGATAGGCGTGGCCTACCAAATGCTCTCCAGGGCGATTCCGCGGCAAAACGTCAGTGAAAGGCTATTGGCTGAGATCAATAGGTTGGGGAACTACGTCGTGAAAATGGTAAATGTCTTCTTCTCAGCAATACTCATTATTCTCAACGTGTTGTTAAGAGATTTATCTGAGGAGGAAAAAGCAATCGACCTTCAATGGATGATACGAAAAAAGTCACTGGATTTTCAAAGAAAAGGAAAAAAGGGAAATAGAACGGGTAGAGATAGATTCGTAGAAATCTAGGTAGGGAAGATCAAGTCAGATGGAACGGTAGGACAATTAATGTGGATATCATGGGTAATGCATACGAGTATGCTCCAACCACGAATGATATTCTAATTCTATGGTGGACGCACAAATCACGAAGGTTTGGTCACGGAGACTCTGTGAATAATATAAAACGCATTAGATCGTGAAAATAGTTGGTAATACGATAGTTTCAATTAAGTCCCGTTAATGATAGTCGTAATGGAAGCTGGTCGCAAGGAGGCCTTACGTGTACACCATAGGTGGATTATAATGTCACACGATTATGGGGATTTTATTAACATTATTACCTCCAGGAGGCTCAAAATCATATTAGGTACATCAAAGAACCATAAACGCATCATTCCAGGAACGCAGTTTAAGGCAGCGCAACAATCACTATCGTTCGACTCTCATTAAAATGGGTTTTTGCAACACAATATACCTTCAACTAACCGAGAGAAATGAAGATAGGTTCAACGGCAACGCTCTTTGTTTTCACTTTTGACGAGACGAGTGAAAAGGCAGGTAGTATACAATGATCTAATGAGGATATAGAACCTGCCCAGGATTCATTGTGCCTGAGGTAACCTGACTAAGAAGCGATGTTTTGGCGTACCAACACTTCCCAACGACAAATGGTGTCATGTTGATTACGCTTTTCCTAACGACCGCCTCCCTTTAAAGCCTCTACGACAGGGAAATCGCATTACTCTTGTTTCTTAGGTACAGGAGCAAAACATTAACTCAATGGACCGCGGAGAGGCTTCTCTTTTCAATGAGCACAACAGAAAATCACCGGGTCGTCGCTCTAGAAGACACCTGTCGACAGCACAACTTTTTCTTTCCCATTGAACTCTGTTTGAAATCTAGGACAAGGTACATCACCGATGTCAGGGAAGACTGTAACTTACTACACACATGAAAAGTGAAGACAATTCCGATCTAGTTAGACTTAAAATTGGACATTCTTCTTGAGTATTTTGGATAGTAAATTCAATTATAACCCCAAATCTAATACAGTAGATCCGTCCTTGACTGAGCATTCTCGGCAACTGAGCATTCGAGACTATAAATGTACGAAAGATAGCCATGTTCAGCGAGCAACTACAATCGTAACTTGATGTGTATATATTCTATCCTGAGTCAGTACTTCGGTGAATCAAAAGGCGTTCGAGCATCAACTCCAGCTTTCCCTCTATCCAAAACACGCGTGTCAGACAACTCCGAGAAACTACAAGTATAGAAAATAAATACATGGTTACGCAAACTTTGCATGTTGACAAGATTGATTTACCCCCGGCGCAGCTGGTTATTTTTATTTTTGAATTTTGATAAATATTACCTAATAATTTTTATTGCTCTCAACTTTGGGAATCTCTCCTGCCTATACTGCGACAAATGGGAGCCGTTTGTTGCCAACTAAACGACCGCTTTTCTACATCTCTCTCTCCTACTTGAATCCCTCCTGAATTTCTCAGAATCACCAATCAGTGGTATTCGCTTCATTTTTCATCAACGTTCAATTCCATCACTGGCGGCATAAATTCGGCAACACTACACCCCTTGTCCTCTCGCAACGGGCTTATCAATGTTTCAATCCAGTATCAAACAGCGTTATCACATACAAGTGGGAGCCAACGCCCAACATAGCGGAATGACATCAGCAGAGCGGCAGTTCAATACAACCATTGCTCTTGAAAAAAGAGAGAAAAAATTCGAGCAGATAACTGGGTAGGGGCAGAAACGATTGAGGTCATCAGCGTAGACTGCAATTTGGACACAAAGCACCTAATAGCCTTGCGGGTACTTGGGAAGAAAAGGGTCGATGCGGGTGAGTCAAGTTCCGACAAATTGTGCCACGGGGAAATAAATGGCCACCCCGTCCTCCAAACCACTCAACCCATCCCTTGGTGTGTATTATGAGAATCTGAGGCTCAACAAATTATACTGATTCCGTCTTGTTTTGGAAAGCGCAGCTTTTTCCCTATTCATTATTCGATAGATGCACATCCATAGTTATATTTATTTAGGTACCCCAGAAAGAAATGTCATACGTGTCCTAGTATTAAGCAAACAGAATAACACTGAAATGAAATCATAAAAAAATGAAATCACCATAAAATTCAATCCTTTCTTCAGAAAAGTAGTCAATGAGATAAGGAGAAGGTAAGCGCTATGTGCGTTCCTCATCCCATGACATTACAAACCGTATTACGACTGAACGATGCACTTCAAGGAAGTAAAGGGAAGGCGGCGTCAAGAGGCGTTATAAGTGTAATATAATACTAGGGCAGCCATTACGTAGGAAATGAAGGCGACGTTATATGGAATTAGCCGGCTGGAATCGTTCTCATCCAAAGGCAAGATGTAGGTTCCTGACAAGGCACACTAACTACTCTGATCTTGGATGAGTTTTCTCAATCTCGCCGCATCTACTCTTCGTAGTTATTCCACAATCTCATTAGGGCATATGTTTGAGTATCACATAAGCAATTGAAAACTTTTCAACAATTACTTCTAAGGCAACGTTCACCCAACCTCGACAAGGAGATAATCCTGAGGAAAATAACTGCTACCGTAATAAATGCCAAAACGCAAAAGAAGAAACGCTGGAAATTATTTTACAGGGGTTGAATATTCCTCGGACCAGGAGCATGAAGACTCATTTCAATTGATTCAGCGTCCAACATTTATATCCCACATGCCTAGATCGCCGAAAATCTCGAAAAACCAATTTTTCAAAGAACACATTTTGACCCCCCCTCCCCCTCCCCCCTAATTTAATCCGATCAGGTTGAAAAGTTTCGAGGACCAATTAGAGCCAAAAACGGATCCCTGACCAAAATTTCAGATTTTAAGAAAGTTTTCTAGTACCGAAATCGGCGTGTACAGCGTACGCTGGACGGACATTTATTCTCATTTATCTTAAAACGCTCAGAAATTGGAAAAAAAAGAAAAATCCTTACAGGATTAACCAACCGAAACGCAAAGCGATCGATTATGTTCCAGGAAATAATTATTAAAAATTAGAAATAGCCGAATTTGAACGATCATTCTCGATTAGGTTTTGATACGGCGTGAACGGGAATGAAGTTAGGCAGAATTAGCTACATACTCAACACTCAAGGAGTAGAGTGGAAGTTTGAAGAAGAAGATGATCTAATTATGCACCTCACGAAGTTATACCTGGTAGCGGCTGCTAGACAACCGTCAATTCAAGAGCCACATCAGGAAATATGAATTAAATTCCACTGGACCAAATGCGGGACATTTGAATATGTTTATTTTTACTACGTAAGTTGTTTTGTTGTTAATAAAGCGGTGCTTTAGAGAGTAAAAGTGGCTGTTTATTTAAGTTGGTTGGTGGAAAAGTTTTCGGAATATATGGAATTTAATTCTTGAATACACCTATCAGCAAGTGCGTGAATCGTCCAGCAATTTTTCATGTTATCTTCATGAATAACACAACTTTTAGGGCAAGAGCATTCACTGCAGTTGCTTGAAGTGGACCAGCACGCGTTATTACATCTTTCGTGCGTGCTATGTTGAGGTAATCATTGGAGAAACATTGATTTGAGGAAATCCTTGGTTATATAAGGTTTCGCAAGTGATCGGAACTCGATAGTAACCTGACCGCTTTCAATCCCTTAACACATGATTCTGAGGATTTATGGCCATAAAATTCTTCGAATTCGTACGGTTTAGACAGTGATTTTAAATAAGTCCGAATTTTGATGGGCGATATCACTTCCCGCAGTAATGCCTCGAGAGGGAAAGAGGAGTCAGAGAGGACGCGACGTTTTAGCGAAAACTAATGATGAAACCTAAAAGCAAGATATACCATGAATGAACATCCAGTGCTGTTCAAACAGCCTTGACCGGCGTAACGTGACCCAACTCATCATATGTTTCATGGGAGATGAATAGGGCAGATATATTTAATACAAATGCACATAGTTATTCATCGTAGGTAGAAAGCGAGAAATTTGTTTCAGATTGTTTAGTACCTGCCTCATCCCTCGGTCTCGAACCGTAAGCCCGAAAGATGTCAAGTTTTGTTTCATACTATTTTCTGTTCAACGAACATTTATTATAGTAAGTGAAGTATGAAAAACATTAATGATGTGTGTATTAGTATTGAATACACTAGCTACTGTGAAGACGTGTTGAGCGGCGACAATTTACATAACGATTAAAGGGTATCTGTACCTGGCAGGGTAAGCAGGAACGATAAGGGAAATATACGCAAGCTCAGGATGCTACGAACACATACCAGAACGGACCAGGCAAGATGCTCGATGTTAATCCCACAATCCAGAAGGATTTCACAAAGCTTACATTTACAAGTATAAGAAGAACCCAGTAAATATCTAGTTTAGACTTTGTGTAAATAAATGAAGAGAGTTCTCGTAACTCGCTAAGATGCGGCAGAAGAATGAGTGGAATTATATCTCCTTTCGTGTCGAAGAGAAGTTTTTCACGATCAAGTATACACTTGAATGGTAATCCCGACGGCCTCTCGGCCTCTAAGAGAGCCAATATACAATCTGTACAGTGAATGTATGGGAGGGGGGGGGGGGTGTATAAAGTAGCATCCCTTTCTCTACTTAATACGATTTGCGATAAACCCAATCCCACCAGATCAGATTATCGAAAGGGTTCAAATGAGGTTAGCTCGCGTTATCACGGAGAACTGGAACAATCAGGTTTTAACGAAGGCGCCGATATTGCCCGTAAAACGACCAAAATATTCTGCTCCAATACTCGGTCAAGGAAACGTTGAATACGAGAACAATAATTCATTGTGTCCCCGGTAAAAAATAAGGTGTTAAAAATAGTACTCATTCAACAACACTGGCTGCTGAATTGAAGCGATTGAGTATTGAACGCTCGAGATTCTCAATTCAATTGTTTTCCCGCATGGGCGAGAAAGAAGACCTGTTGCAAGAAGAATCATACTGAAGAATCAGAATGAAGCTGGCTCAGTATGAAACAGCGAAGCAATAGATATTCCATGGCGACTTAGTAAAATGGAAGTGACATAGGAAGAATGTGTGAGCAAGCGATCCCAAAACGCACTAAGCAGCACAAGAACGGAAACATACATAATTTGAAAAAAAAAAAAATTGACGAAAAGACAACGAAACATTGAAATCTTAAAATTCAAATTCCACAAGAAAATTATGATGAAAATATAATTCACGTACTGAGGATGTTGCTATTGAGCCTGCATAATGAAGTGAATGCAAATTATTGGATCCCTGAATATATGTTTATGATTAGACAAGCACTCGATCCAGCAGACCAAGCCCATAAAATAATACGATAATAATTTCGTGAAGCATCTGTTGTCCAACTAGGCATATTTTCTTCTTATCGAGAAAAGAGAGGATAATTTCGGTTGAGTTGCATCGAATAGGGGATTAAAACAAATACCCTCAGCGGGACGGAGGTTCCTAATTTTCAACCTTGGCCCTACTTCGAATAAATTTAGGCAGGATACATAAAGTTCGAATAAATAGAGTATTCAACAGGGCGAATATACATGGAGAAAGGTGATTTAGACCGAAGTAGGCAGCATCGTCTCTCTCCAGACATCATTTGCCTTTCTAATGATATCGATCTGGAAACCCACAGGGGTCAATCTGCGGAGGCTAAGCGAACTGCCAAAGACTACGTTATACGAGGAACTTCTGAACAGGGACTCCGAAGAACAACAGAACGGGCGCTTTGTCTATAACATTTCAAAGGGTGAAAGCGAAGCGGAAGTTTATATCAGTATCGACAAACTTGATGGTAATCGGCTGAACAATTTGGAACAAAGTGGAATTGTGGGGTCTCAAAAATGTTGTTTGCTAAGATGAGTTCACGCCAGTGCAACTTTTGTATAATTGCATCGCTATGAGTGCCTGTCCAAATAACATGGGATCTAATGTCAACATTTTTAGGAGAATGAAACCATCTGAGGGTCCATAAATTACTGCTAATTGAGGATAATAAGTTTTTACTGATCGTAATTTTATTCACATATGTTTTTTGCTTCTTCAGGGTGTTTGAAGTATAATACTGAAAATACTCTAAATTCACTTCGGTGTTGGTCAACAGCCAAGCACTTTGAATGGACCGATAAGGAAAACAAATATGACTCCATAATAATTCTCAGCTTATAGAAAGGCCCACTTCCAGTTATGACCGCATACCTAACGAATACTCCCATTGATTCTCGAGGTACTCTTAAGGATATGTTTTGTTTTTTGTCAGTAATACGAGTGTGAAGTAGAAAGTTCGGCTAAGTAAAAGATGTACAAAGTTTTAGGGATGACTGAAGCGGTATCAAACCATGGCAGCTCAGGTTTCTGTACGTTGTACTACAACCAAGTTCAGAATGATTACTGAGTGCTCAGGCAATTATCACGCATCCCTCAATGTTTCGATACGCAACACAACTTTCTCGCAATTGAAAATATTCTAATAATACCAACGATTCGTACCAAATTATAAGGAAATACAGAAGGAAAAACAAGAAACGTTAATCATCCTACGACACGAACTCATTGCCTCGTGAAAGATTTTCCGGTACTATTTCGGCCAGGAGAGAGCAAGCTTGATGACACTTCTGCAGGGGATGTCATACTGTCCCACTCCACATGTTTCCGCACTGATTACCCGTCATCACGACAACACGCTCTCAACTCATCGAGGCTAGAGAGGAATGCCATTTTCAACCTTATTGAGGACATTACTTTGGAAACTATATTTCCGGGAAAATTCTTCCTAGAAATGCTTATGCATCATGGGGAAGAACAAGAAAATTAGGCGTCAAAGCTTTTGAAGATTGAAGATTCAACCTGGTTGTTAGAAACAATGTTAATATCTTCTAAAGCTATCCCGGGGCCAGAGAGAACTCCATTCTGACGCGAACACGTCTGCAGGGACACCGAAAAGGCGCGTTGCGATTTGTTAAAAATCGAAGAAACATTGGACGAACACTGGTGTATAGATTATTTCCTAAAATCATTGAAAGGGAAACGGGGAGATTATTGTTGTGCAGTGGAGATTGTTGATACATCTATGATATTGGTGTTTCCGTCAGAAAAAACCCTTAAAACGGAGAAATCCATACCGAGTGTGAATCCGACAAAGTTATGAGCGTACGCCTCATGGTACAGTTCCTTACCTGAAAAAAAAAAAAAAGTTTCCGGTTAGTTCGATGAATACAATTGTTATAATGAACTTGATGAACTTGAAATCAAATGACAATAATGAACGTCGGAAAACACTCGTGACGGGTTTTTAACTTGATTAGTTCGAAATGTACTATTGACGAGAACAAGTTCTGGTGTGGAAGTCATTATGCCGAACTTCCGCGTCCTTTTCAATACCGTATATTTATGGAGATAAACGCTAATCGCTACTCACACAGTAAACGGAATCGTTTGCTTTTTCCACCACCCAATTCGCCACCATTTATGTCAGGGTTTTCAACTTTCTTAGCAAAAGCTGGAAAATATTACTTGGATAATAGGATTCTCTTTAATTGCGAGAGTTTTTGATAGAAGCTTAAGATTCGCCAGCTTATATTGCTTTCCCCAAACTTTACTTCCCAACTCAATTCATGAGCAGTGAAGTGAATTCGGGTTTACCAGTCAGCGGTCAACGAACTTTCCCGAGACGAGGGAAGATTAGAATTGTAACTGAATTACGGGAACGCGGCCCAAGGAAACTTTGAAATGAGATAAACAGAGAAAGTATTTTTAGAACGCCATGACAGAGTTGTAAGGTTGGGTTAGTATGAAAAAGGATTCCTTAGAGGTGTATAGAATGCACGAAGAAGCTGTCACTTTTAGAGTCCACGTTTGTACAGGATTTTATTTGCATTGAAGACGAGCGAAGTGAGAACAGAGAAATGAAAAGAGTTGGCGAACTGAGAGGACTAATTTTCAGGCCAAAAAAAGTTCAATGCTGAAGAAAGGGAAGAAGAGGAAATACCATAGGAGCACTTAAGGAAAATCGGCGGGGAAAAGCTTTTTAGAAAACTTTTAGGTTGGTCTTGCGTATTCGCATAGGAATCAGTTTATGGTGTAAAAATAGAAATGTCGATTTCTGAGATTGATCTATTCATATCGCATGAGGGAGAAAGAGAAAGGCAAGAACACGACAGAAAACCAAAACCGAGTTCCTCGTCCTTAACATGGAAGGATCTCGAGAAAATAAGGAAAATGCTTCCTCACAGCCTTACGACCGTAGAGAGAGATCGTTAAACCTTTTCCCGTTTACAGTTTATCGCCGTTTCCCCTCATCTTAGGTCTCGGTGCCCTTTTGGATCGTATAAAGAAATTACAGCAGCATTCAATCAGGTGAAATCCAGTCGTTATAACAATTTTTTCCTTTCTAGCTCGAACCTCAACCATCAGCCCAGAAGCACCGATAAAGTCCTCCAAACGTACCACAGACAAGTTGGCTTATTCGTTTGTAGTAAAATATGTATAAGGAAGACTTCTACAAGACTCACGACCCGAAGCGTGTCTAGGTCGAATAAAGAATGAATCACACGATTCACACTGGGATTGCGTAAAGGAGGAAGGGAGGTACAGTGCGAATAAACAACTTACTGAGCTACAATTTATAACGGGGCAACATGATGGTGGTATATAGCAGGGCTACACATTGAATTTTGGAGAAGCTATTCAATCATTCAACTTCAGAATAAATAGGGTTACAGAAGCAGAATTCACGGGGAATAAAAATGACTACAGCAGCCCCGTCTATTGCCAGATGAATGTGAATATTTGAGACCGTGTAGGTATTCTACTATAATTTTATAGAACATCAATGATAACTCCAGTTCGATGTGACTAATTGCTGTGTGGTCTTATATGACAAACAATTTCATTCAGTTTGCGAAAAAGCCACCTGAATCGACTGCATCTTGTAACCGTAATTTTGCAAGGACCTGGAGTTATTTAAGTACGAGAATTATTTTGGTTGGTTATTCCCTGAATAATCAATCAACCTATGTTTTCATGCAAAAAGTCAATCTCTCTGATTTGGCCCAAAAAAAATTTTTAGGACGTTTCAAGGGGTCTGGATCAAAATTAGCAAATGTCAGTCCGCCGCCCATGCCGATTTTAGTACATAGTAGACAATTTCCAAAAATCTGAAATTTGGGTCAGGTACCCGTTTCCGGCTTTAGTTGGTCCTTGAAACTTTCCAGCCCAATCGGATCAAATTTGGGTGTAGGGGTGCCGCACCGTGGTGTACTAAACGGTAGGGTAGGTCAAAATATTTTTTCGAAAAACGGATTTTTTGAGATTTTCGGCGATCTAGACGTGTGGGGTATCGTTTTCCACTAATTTTTGGACACTGAATTGATTGGAATGAGTCTCCATTCTGCCGGACTGATAAATAACCAACCCCTGTGAAAGAATTCGCAGCGTTTTTTATCTATGATTGATTATTATACAGATTAATAATTGGAAGTGGCTCCAGCAGGCAATGCCTTTTACATAGTTTTAAAAGTCAGCTATACAGAGGATAGACGAAGAGAAGGTTAAACGACTCATTACAATATTTTCGAATGTGTTTGACGGAAAATTGGGGGAAATTATCGGAATTCTAGCTAAAATCCACGTGAAACCAGATAAAATACCCATGCGGTGCTCAGCCCGTAGGGCTTTCATATGAAATACCGGACAGAGAATGAATTAGGAGATAAGAAAATGAGGAGATACTAGAAACAGTTGATCCAGAAGAGGTTGAGTAGGCAACACAACCATGTTGAGAAACCAAACGGAGAAATTCGATTTTGTGGAGATTTTGTTGTAGCGCTCAACTCTCAGATAAGACTGTTTAGAAGTCAGTTGTCAATTATAGGAAGCTGTGGGGACTTGATTCTAAGTCGTCGATGTGCTTTTCGCACATTATTGTTCTGAACTCCCAAACAGTAGTTAAACATGGGGTAGGTGAGCAACTCACACAAGAGACTATATTTAAAGGACTCAGGTTGATGTTTCAGAGGATTACTACCAGTGAATGCGACCCCGATGCAAAATTTACCAAACATTCAAGATACTTATTCCCTTTGTCAGCAAAACTTATTCGACCTGACCTGAGTGTTGAACTTACGTGTTAACTGACGTTTCGAAAGTAGTGTATTTATATTCAGAACCTCATAACTAATCAACTGGCAAGTTCTAGCATTGAATCGGTACTGCAAGGGATTGCTTCCTTGGAGGACGGAGCTATAAGGAAGTCAATCGAATCGAGCCAAAACTAGCGGCAAGCCACAACAAACGCAAATGAGCGGTACAAGAATAAAAATGAAAAAGGATTAGTTATTCCAAGGAACCCTAATGACCTCACCGCAAACCGTGGGAAGGTGAAATTAATTACGAGCTCAAATCTCCTTGTGCCCAGAAGGAATTACAAAATGCATAAATACACCTACCTATTACGGTGGTGGGAATTGGCCGTCACGAATCAACGAACCTCTGCTCAAAAAGAGATATTTTGTCTATTCAAAACCGAAATTCATAATTGAAACTAGATAAAAGTATTAAAACCGGGTTAGGAGTACGACGAGACGTGATATCCAAGGTGGTAGGGGAGAATACTATCGTAATTCAAGTCGTAATCTTCAGAAGTTTCATCTTAACTTACCACATAAAGTAAAAATTACAAAGAAAAAAAAAATTACATTCGCGGAGCACAGAGAGCTAATGAACCTCTTCTCTCAAGTCAAATGGACACGGTTTTCTGGAGTAAAGGAAAAAAACCAGCAACAAATGAAGCGCTAACGAGCAAGAACATCAATTCTCAGCCTTGAAAGTTGGAAAATATAAACACAAACGTCTTGCATATTTTTGAATTTGTTATTAATTTCGAAGGGCCTTTGAACTCATGACCGGTGGGGGTGGACCTATCTCTCTCTCGTTTTTGAGACAGGTCCAGTTAGAACTAACTCCGAACGTAAACAGGACCCAAGAGTCACAAGTTGAAAAGGGGAATGAGTTTTGCATTTCAGGTCCGTTTGGACAGTTTGACATTGGTCAATTGTTTTGTCACTCTTGATTCCCAACAACCACGTTTTCCGGCTTGTTCTCTCTCCATTCGTCATTGAAACACGTCCGACTTCAATCGATTCAGAGAAGGGAATACACTTATTTTGGTTGATTCATCAAAACGACTGAGTTTGAATACTTATACGCAGATAAATGTCAGAAATAACCAATTTTTAACGAAAAGGAAGACTTGGAGATCGTACAGATTAAAAGAAAAAAACAATAAATAATTGTTCCAATGGAAAATCCAGTAAGATAAGATGTTCATTAGCTGCTCAAATAAACATGACTCTACCAATCATTCAAATACACGTGACTACAGCCTTTAAGAGGAACCTGAAACAGCAATACAATAGAGAATACTCGTTAGGAATTTTAGGAATTTGTTTTCGTGTTGCTGTTTAATGAAAGGAACCTGAGGCAGCAACAACTTGAAAAGACTCCATATATATATTTTTTTGTTTTATTATCCAATCCGGCTCAAATTTTGTGATTGTGGGGGGGAGAGGGAGGGGATCCAACGTTTGTTCGGCAAAAAATCGATTGGTGCCCACTGGAAGGTTAGGTTAGTCGCTCCTGGTTTGAGAAATAACAAATAGGCGTTCTCTTCACGACTGCTCGGTCAAAATCAACTGTCAAATTTTGGGGCAAATCGGTGAAAACACTATTCAAAATGGGTAATATAATAACTTCTTCCAGTGAGTGTCAATCGTTCTGGGACCCATTTCATTGGATTCAGCGTCCAAAATTTAGTGGAAAATGATACCCCACTCGCCTAGATCGCCCAAAAACTCAAAAATCCATTTTTCAAAAACTCATTTTGACCCCTACCCCGCCCAAATTTGGTCTGATCGGGCTGAAAAGTTTCGAGGACCGTCCTAGGCTGGGAACAGACCCCCAACCCAAATTTCAGATTTTTAGAATAATTTCTACTACCAAAGTCGGCGTGGACGGCGGACGGACATTTGCTAATATTGATCTAGACACCTTGAAACGTCCAGAAAAAAATTGGGCCGAATTGGAGAGATTGACCTTTATTATGAAAACATATGTTGATTATTCAAGAAATAACCAACCAAGAGAGCGAGTATTATTAAAAGAATGTGGTTGCTAAGGGGGTAGTTGTGAGTCATAATCATTGCAAGCCAAATAGTGGCTGAAAGATTTCCGATGACGTACAAATACATCAGGACTTGCTTCCTTCCTCATTTCTCTTTTGTTTGTTGTTATTAGATTGACACACCGTCAAATTATTTTCTTTCTTTTTTTCACTCCAAACTCTTTTCAGATTTCACTTGTTCAGAGTTCAAAGCGTGTTGATTCAAGAGGTTTCCGCCATCTGGACTGAGCAAGGCCTTCAAAAATGATCCAAAATGTCGAACATACAACCGTATCGGTCCTTGTTGTGCCAAACACGAACTATGAACGCGCTTCGATATCGCTAAAATACATCGAGTGAGAGCCATGAGCACCCTTGGGCATTGATTAACATAACAGTTGCAGGGGAAACACATCTGAACTACGCGAAGCGTTCGCAATTTTGATTGGCTTCAAACATTCAGTTGGCCGACAACGCTCCAGGAGGGGCGGAAAAGTGATAATTTCAACAATCAAGAGAGAGGATCCTGTGAAGCCAGCTTCTCATACATACAAGGTAGTGTTATTCACCGGAAAAGACAAATCATACGCCTCAGAATTCGGTTAATATTGTGAATGGTATTAAATTCGAAGCAGCTCTGCGCATACGGGATTCACAACAACCGTAACATTATGGGAAGGACGAGAGAGCAGGTTCAAACTTTCATCAGGCACACAACAGCTCATAGAACCGCTGAGCCGTCTTGCATCGTACGGTTTAGAGAGCATACAATTCGGCAGGTTAAATGGACCCAAACGAGTTTTCACTCATTACTTCGACCCCCATTCGTTACTACACCAGTCGTATCTCTTTTCATCACACTTAGCCAACTCATCTCCTCTTCACGCACGTTGCATCGAACCCCGGGTATAGTTGGATCATTTAAAAGCTATTAAAACCCACAAGTAACTCTAGTTATCAGCACCAATCCATATCAGATTGCTTGAATCACTTCAACCTCGAATTAGGGTCGATGATTCTATTTCGGTGTATGTTAGCAATAAACAAGATAAAACCGTATATTAGGAGTATTTTGTACCGCATCAATGCTTTATTCATGGCCGAACAACTAAACATCTCGCTTTGATAACATCGATGGAGGAAGGGGAGAGGATACAACTTGAAAGAACTTCAAGAACTCAAAGTCAACTTTGGTTTAACGAGAACGAGAAGATAAAAGTTTTTGAACAGCATTACCCTAATGCTCCCAAGACTTTCGTGGCAGAACTTATTCAAACCGTGGACTTTGGCATATTCTTGGTCAAGTTAAGATTATGGGGACTTTCCTACGGAAGCACCGTCAAACTAACCCAAATGGATATTTCAAGTGGAAGAAGTACACCAACACTTATCCTTGTAAATTTATTATGTACACGGGGAGAGATACATTGCAGGCGTACTCATGTTAACATGTAGAGTAGCCGACAATAAAGATTCCTTCCTAGTGATTTATTACTTTAGGAAGGTCATGCTTGTGTGAGAAAGAGTATCAGAGGTCCTTGGGGTAAATACCTACCTATTCAGAATAAAAAGTAAAAGCGGACGACCTGAACCTGACTTTCGCCGCTAATGGAGTGGAATTCCGATACAGATCCACCCCTAGACCGTCCATTGATGCTTTGAACTCCCTACAACGCGAACTGGAGACCACTAAAATGCCCTCTTCTTCTGGGTAAGGCTGGTAATCATGTTATCACAACAAAATTGTAGAGTGAAAACATACAAAAAAATTCAACCAGGTAAATCCTCAGCCCCAGTCTCCTGCCAGGTTTCATCAACTAACGCCAGGTTCAGCTGTTTTAGTCTCCTGAGCACAACTGAAGGGTTTCATCCCTTTCCTTTCAGGATTCGTTGGCCACTTTCTACTTTGTATCGCTAAATTCCCAATTGGAGAGTTCAGGTCAAGATTTAGAACTGCGTAACTCTTCCGGACAGTTCCAGAAAGAGGAGTTGAGTCTACTGTATTGCGTTAGGGAACTAAGCCGATGTAACTAAACTGATTCATGATTTTAGCGGTTAACTACGTTTCCTTCAATTCGCTTTTATACAACTTCGTCGGAAAACTATTTTGAAAGTGAAGAGGTTTTTTTTTTTTATTGACAAGTAACCTGCCCCTTCAAGATTTAATGGTTATAAATTTCCAAGATTAAGAGTTTCTTCGCTCGGGTCATCAAAAATTTAATAGCGCTGCTTAAAGCGTCAATAAAAACCGCTATATTAAATGACTTTACTATGTTTATATCTTATAATATTCTTGGTGGATCTCACTCAGGTGGGAAGACCATGAAAGTAGTTATTGGGAGTAGCAACCATTTTTTCACCTAGTATCCCTCTTCATCATGGCCCTTCGGTGTGCCTCGAAACTATTCAGCAAATTGTTACCCCACATGTTCCCAAAAAAACCCTGAAACTCAAAATCAAAATACCCATTTTTTGGCGATTGGGTTGAAAATAACTAGAGAAAACTAGAACAGTTTCTGATTTTTTGGAGCACTCCAAACAGTTGTTTTTACCCCGGACGGGAGACTGGCATTCTGGATTTTGAGTCCACCCTTTTGATAGGTTATCCCTTGAATATTCAACCTATGTTTTCATTCAAAACAGAAAAAAAGGCTAACCATCAGGATAGTATTCTGACATATCTGACATATTATGTCAGAGTCAACGATTTATCTTCCTTACTAAAATTGAACGAGAATCACTTTAAGCAAAGTAATAAATGATTGGGGTTGTACCGCGAGCATTAACGGATTGAATGAAAACAACCGATTACTCAAAATATCCAACAAATGTACTATTTGGGATTCACCTGTGTATTCCTATCTTTTTTTATAGATTCATAATTCGAAAAAACCCTTTAAATGTTCCGAAAACTGTGAAATAATTACGCTGAGCTCCCGAGAATGTAGTCAATCGGTAAATGGGAAAAACAGTGGGTGTGGCGTGTCCCGAACCTATTCCTATCAATGGAGCTCCAAAATTTAGTGGAAAATGATACCCCACACGCCTAAGTACCAGAATTTCGAAAACACATTCAAAATAGAAAGATAGGTACCCATTTTGACCCATAACCTCTTCCTGTGGGCGCCAATCGTTTCGGGACCCGACTCATCATATTCAGCGTTTCAAATTTAGTCGAAAATCGTACCCCACACGCCAAGATCGCCGAGAATCTTGAAAATCTGATTGGGCTGAAAAGTTTCGAGGACCAACTAGAGCCGGAATCGGGGCCCAGACCAAAATTCCAGATTTTTAGATTATCTACTACCGAAATTGGCGTGGGCGGGGAACTGACATTTGCTTTATTTGATGTATGCACTCTGAAACGCCCAGAAAATTTGTTATCGGCTGAATCAGAGAGATTAGCGTTTTGGGAGAAAACATACCTAGTTGGTTATTCAAGAAATAACCAACTAATGTTCGTTGAGGGTTCAAATTTTCATGAAATTTTGGGTAGACTCTAAATTTGCAATAACAAATTGGAGTTTCCATTTAAAATAAGAAAGTTGGAGTCACTTGCACGTGGTTGTGCAGTTGCGTGGGGTGCGCAAATGATGTGAGATTCCATTTGGAAGCTTTCCGGAGGGGGGGGGGGGCTCGTGGAACACCCTATACACAAAAAAACTTCCTGGAAGACTGTCGTGAAGACGTTATGGTTAGGTACCCCATTTCTCGAGATACTCTACATTTTATCACAACTCGTGAAGGTCATGCTAAAACGAAGGTGGACATTTCAGGGAGGATATGAAAGTATACTTTACAACCCAGCCCATGATAACCCGTTTATAACACGCAATGAACACCAACTCAGGCTTGGTGATGATGAGCTCAAGTCATAACCGGGAACAATATCGTTGTTGCAAATTCGGATTTCCTCTTGGTGAGACTTTTGAAAAAGAAATAAACATTTCAGGGCCATAAAATAGTGAACGAAGGGCCAGACAACCAGGCATTCAACTTATCTTACTCGTTTATTTATATGTAACTTGAGCCATTTCAACGTGAAGCTACACTCCACTACAAGATCGGCACGAATATGGAAGAGAATGCATACTTGAAAGGGAGTTCAATGCGTCTCTTGTAAAAGTGACCATTGAAAATAATTTCGATTCTCTAGAAGAGCACCTGCCGTTGTGAGATTGCGAAGATCGAAGACATTATGATGATGGAACGTGAATAATAGGTACCCGAGAGTGAAGTTATGTTCCGGTGAGAACTGCGTTCCCTACAGGACCCAAACAAAAGACATTCACTACGCACCGATGAAGAATAGCTTCCATTCTAGATCTATCAGGAAGCTCTCTCCGTTTTATGTACAACGCTCTTGTTCGGAATATGAAGCGGCACTAATGTTCAATACAGTGCAAATGGGCTATACGAGGAATGTACTGGCACTTTTTGAAGCTTCAGACGCGTGCCAATCCAACGATTACGCAAATCTGAAAGAAAATTGTGATCAACATCTGACAGGTGCTCACTTAATTTTCGGAATGGAGATAATGACAAGCGTTGAAAACCCATGCAAAGCCATACCATATTTAGGAGCATAGGGTGGTTCCACCTTTTGCGCAATCTCGAAATTTTACAAGGTTGCTCAAAAAACTAAATCTTCCCAAGCCCCTGCGATATGACATTGCTATGGTTTTCAACGAGGTTATTGTTTTCATGCAAAAAGTCAATCTCTCCGAATCTCTCTTTTCTGGACGTTTCAAGGTGTCTGGATCAAAATTAGCAATGTCCGTCCGTCGTCTACGCCGACTTTGGTAGTAGCAAATTTTCTAAAAATCTGAAATTTTGGTCAGGGGTCCGTTCATGGTTCTAGTTGGTCCTCGAAACTTTTCAACCCGATCGGACCAAATTTGGGTGGAGTAGGGGTCAAAATGTGTATTTCGAAAAATAGATTTTTGAGATTTTCGCAATCTAGGTGTGTCGCAATCCGGGACCCACCACATTCACTGTTTTTCCATTTTTCCTTTTGTTATTTAACAATTGGCGGATTTTTTTTCCACCAAAAATTGGTGGAATTTAGGCGATGCAAACACTCGATGTTTCCCATAAACTTCAATGGAGATTTTCAATCTGTAACGAGAAAGCTAAAACATTTTCCACTACGGCTAACAAGTATCTTCGAGAACTCCTCCAAAAGAGGCAATTAGAGTAGAAAATGTGTCTTCAAAAACGATACAAGTAAAATAACTTTTAAAAATATTCAAACGCATTATCTTGGGCAACAAGTACTAACTGAAGGCCATATCCTCCCGTGTGTGGTTCAAGACCCACATATCAATCGATTTATTGTGCAACATTCAGTACAATATACCAAAGCTTCCATAGTTTCTACACATCTCAAACCTCTATCATTAAAATGCCAATAGTCACCCTCAACACCCCTCCATTAACAGCAATAGGGGTTGAAGGAGTAGAATTTCATATTTTGCGGAGCGTTTCAAAGAACATTTTTTAGGATTTTTGTGAGGGTTTGTATTTTCAATTTACACACTTTGAAATACAAGGATTTATCAAATTCGAACACGATTTTTATTGTTTAGTTCTTTACACGAATATTCATTGCCTGTAAGAGTGTTGAAGAAAATTAAACTTGAATTAAAAATTGAAGTCGACAGGCCTGCATCTTAGCCTAAAGATTCTTATTTTGCACAGGAAAAATTGTTTCTCGGGGAATCGCATATTGGGAGTTGCAGGTAGGATGTATGATTTTCATGCATCAAAGTCAAGGCTGGAATTACCGTTGCCTGACGCACGCTAATTTGGAACGACTCCAGCCTCAGATATAAAACCACAGGGGTTGGTTATTCCTCGGACCAGGAGCATGGAGACTCATTTAAATCGATCCAGCGTCCAAATTTTAGTAAAAAAGATATGTACCCCACACACCTAGGTACCTCAAAAACCCACATTCAAGAAAAGGTATATAAATACCCATTTTGACTCATAATCTCTTCCGGTGGGCGCCAATCGTTCTGGGACCCGTCTCATCGGATTCAACGTCCAAAATTTAAAAATTTAGTCGAGAATGATAACCCACACGCCTATATCGTCGAAAATCTTGAAAATCCATTTTTCGAAATACACTTACCCCTACCTTCCAAATTTAGTTCGATCGGGCTGAAAAGTTTCGAGGACCAACTAAAGCCAAATGCGGGTTGCTGACCAAAATTTCAATATTTTTGAAAAATTGCTACTACCAAAATCAGCGTGGACGACGTACGGCGGATTTCCTTATTTCAGTCTGGACTCCTTGAACGCCCAGAAATTTTTTTTGGGTCAAATTAGAGAGATTGACTATTTTACCTACTACCTAGTACCTACTACGCGTCAGTGGGTTGAGTCAATTAACATCCTTAACAACCCTTACTGGGAAGAATCATTCATAACTGAATGGAAATTCCTCGAAAATATATTCGGGCGCCCCTGATTTGTTGACGACAGAAAGTTCAAGTTCAGACTTTCTATCGGAGGGATGTCAATGTCTATTCAGATCGACATGGCTATTCTCGGTTGTGAAGGAGGAGGGGGGGTGGATAGATGGGATTATGGGATCTGGCGACTGCTGAGCTCAGTTTACCCTTTGACGTGTTTATATCTTCTCGGCATGGCCCTTTTAGAGGAAGAAACCTTGGCCCAGTTCAGACCCACCCCTCAGATCGCTGTCGATAAACCTCGAGTCGTAAGTGAATGGAATGCCGACGAAAACAAACACCGCTGAGATATTAGCCTTTCTGATGATTATGACGTTGATCATATTAAAGGAAACAAGGGTGGTTTACCTTGCGAGGGGTTGGTGGGTTAGGCGGTGCGGTTGGACGTAGTTAGTTTTGCCTGTTTAGGGCAAGAGGTGAGTTCGGCGGCGGCATCCAATTAGCTTGCCGCGGACGAGGCGCCATATGAGGCGTCGATGGGTTGCTGAGCCCGGACTCGTGTATGGGGGACAGAGTCGGAGACATGGGGTTGCTCTTCCTTCGCAAATGACGACGATGATGGGGGACGACGACCCGCTTTTGCACTCGAGGGCCCTGGACGGCCGATAGGACTTCACTCAGTTCTTTCAACGATACGCTTTGTATTTGACGACGCGTGGGCGGTGGTAACGACGGTAACGACGTCAGTGACGTGCTTCTTTGCGGACGGGGCTTGACGACGACAGTTGTTCCCGAAGATATGCTTCCGGTGCTGAAGGAAGCCGGCATACTCCTGCTCGGTCTGACCTGGTTCCTCCGCAGGGTGACGTCCTCGTCACCGGAGCATACCCGACTCAGCCACGTCCCGCCTGTCTGCCTCTTCTTCATCTTCCTCCTCGCTGATTTCCTCTTGTACGCGTCGATCTGATCTTTCAGCGTAGGATCAGCCTTCAACATCTGGCAATACCGACAACCCAGACACGTCTTTCTGATAACTTGCTGATTCGCCGGGACCAACTGCCTCTGTCCGTTTAAATAAAATTTATTATTATCAATAGTAAAGTTATGATTTCTCTTCAAACTCCCAATATGATTGTAAGATCCATTTTTATCGTTAGCGGACGTATGAATGATTTTGTTCGCTTCAAATTTACTTTCGTTGCAACGTGCGCTCCTCCTGGAGGACTTTCGAAAGATCCTCCAGCACGAGCTCTCTGGTGCACTATCTACGTGAGGAGATTGGAGAGAACTCGATTCTGGAACCAGAGAAGAAGATGACTTGTTTTTCAAACTTCCATTTATACTTGAGCAATAATTAGTAATGGGTTTTAACTCCGTTGGCACTTTCAGTTTGACGGTATTCTTGGTGTATAGTGAAAATGTTCGACTCTGAAGGCGTGGCGGCACTCGCCGAGTTTGTAGTATTCCTATTTGAAGAAGCAATTTGCCTGTAATTCCTTATGTATTCGTAAGTTGTGATGCCCAAGTACGATATATAAGCGTGGAAGAGACAAAGATGGGTGAGCAAACCAGCTGCTATGGCAGCCAGAGTGCCCACCACAGCCGTAATGAAAAGGAAGACGTTATCGTTGAGAGCGAACATATTGAACATTGTGTCGACATTGTCCTGGCGATGATCCTGAGAGCGGTCATCGTCTTCTTCTTCGTGTGATTTGAAATAATAAATGCACAGCCACGACCTGTCCGTGTGGTACAAAACGAGAATGGCGACACATAAAACGACGATGACCAAACAAGCGAGCACAGCAGAAACGACACACACAATGAAAGGTACGTAATTCCGACCCCCGATGCAATGGTTCAACCACTTGCAGTGGTGGTCGAATCGACCGACACATTTGTTGCACACGCTGCAATGTTTGGTCCGGGGACCTGATGTTTTGATGTTGCAGAGGTGACAACGGCCGTTTTCGATGACGTGAGCGTGTTTGGTTCGGTCGAACTCCGGCACGGCCAGAGAAGTAGCTTTAAGTTTTCTCAGCTCGGCATCTGCCGGATCTAGGAGAAGCGCTGTCAGGTGAGCAGCAATGTGGATGAAGAAGAGACTCGTGAGGACGGCGAACAGCGGGGGCCAAAGGGACGGCGTGATGGAGGGTACGAGGAGAAGAAACGCCGCGGCGCCGAACAGCCCGAGGAGGAACCAACCCAAAATTTGCTGCGGGTGCAGAGGTAACTGGAGACCGTGGAGGCGGCGCCATTTCCTATGCTCGGGAGCCGAACCACCTCCGCTATCGGCGGAACACCACTCGGTCATTTGACCATAACTGAAGAGCTCAACACCGCGATACCAACACAGCACCCGACAATCGATTTGCGCAGACTGGAGCGCTGGCCTGAGGGCGGCACTAGTCCCCACCCCTCGAGCCCTTCCCCGTGTATCCCCTCCTCGACGAAGCGCCTCCGCTCCTCAACGTAAACACCGCCTCCTGGTTCCCGCCGTTTTCCCTCTTGAACACTAGGAATAATTACCCCTCGTCCGACCCCATATCGCGCGGTGGACACGCGCTGGACCATTAGTCACTTCGTACGCAATCTCTAGCGTTCCCGCCTAATCACTCCGCCGTTCGATGACGGGAATCAATACGTCGCCTGGGGAGATGCCCATAACGAATCCTCGATGTTTATTCAACAGAGTGTGGCCCCTTGCCGCGGTAATCGGAGACACATTGGGGAACATTCGGCCCCCGAACAGATAGGAAAGGGAACCCCAACCCACTCCTATCAGGAACGTGCAGGTTTCGGGACTCAGCCACCCTCACCATTAACATCCCTACTACGAGAACATGAGCATTCACCAAAAGCATGTAGCTTACTTTCGAATCATAAACCCATAAGAAATGATGATAAGGCAATTTTAAAACGTAAATGAATAGTAAACTATAACTAGACTAAACTATACAAAAACTACGTGGTTTTACTGAGACCCAACCCAATAAACTTTCCTTCCATTCGTGATTTATGATACGCAGGATGGGATTTGAGGGATAGAATGACAGTTACGAAATCATTCAGGGATCATTATAGGTGAAATGAATATTCCGAACATTGATTTTCGAGATTTCTGAGGACATGAGTGTGGGGCTTCAGTTTCTGTTAAATTCTAGTCAGTGAATCGATTGTGATGATTTTTGGACCTACATACTCATGAAGGCTCGAAGCATGATGGGCTCTTCGAAGCAAGTGAGATACACTTAAAATCCTTAATCCTACAGCGATGAACCCATAACTTTTTCCATTTTATGAATAGTGGTGTCTTTCTGCAGAATCCAAAAAAGCTAAATATTCCCCCTTTTTGGTTGGTTATTCCTTGAATAATCAACCAATGTTTTCATGCTAAAGGTCAACCTCTCCGATTCGGCCCAAAATTTTTTCTGGTTCTTTTAAGGTGTCTAGATCAAAAAAGTCAAATGTCCGTCCGCCGCACGCCGTTTTTGGTAGAAAATTTTCTAAAAGTCTGACATTTTGGAAGGGGACCCGTTTCCGGCTATAGTTGGTCCTCGAAACGTTTCAACTCGATCGAACCAAATTTTGGTGGGGTAGGGGTCAAACGTGTTCTTTGAAAAATGGTTTTTCGAGATTCACGGGGTATCATTTTCCACTAAATTTTGGACGCTGAATCGATTGGAATTGGTCTGGGACCCACTGTTTCCATTTCCTTATGTTGAAAAAATAAGTCATGCGCCTGGTCCAAAGAATAAAACAATCTGCTAACTTGAGATGTATCTAGTAGTTTGTGGGAGGACGTCAAAGATAAGCCCTGTGTCATGATAAAATCCGCCCACTCTACACAACAATCACCGTTCTCTTCTTTCCAGTCCTACTGAAAGATATTCCAAAACACGGGTTGGTTATTCCTCGAACTAGGCGCATGGGGACTAATTTAAACCTCGGACCAGGCGCATGGAGATACATTTCTTCAAAACCCGTGTGAAAGAATTTGCAGCGTTTTTACTCATACTTTCCCTACTTTTGCGACAATAGCTCCGATATCCATGTTGATAAACTCAGCGTCTGTAGTTAAATGGAAAATGCTACCCCACACGCTTCAGTTCTGAAAAACCTCGAAAAAGGCAGAGGTGTGGTAGGCACAACGTAGTCCAGATTAAGAATTTCTAATTTTCCAATGAATAGAATTTTGAAAACGTATTGCACTTGTCCCGGACTTGGGAATCTAGAATGAATTATTGAAGAAACAAAATTTGTTCTTAGTCGATCCAATTACGTAAATGCATTATTCCTCGAACGCCGCTAAAACCTTTTCGGCTGGCAGGCTACTTAAGAGTGGTCATTGATTCAAGTAATCACCAGAACTGAAGAGAAATCAAACGGTATAACGTTAAATTTCATCCTGCGGTGGAGAAATAATACCACAAGTTAATTTGAGGAAAAAATTGAAAAATCAATTTCTTATTGTATGGAAATTGGAATCGGAAAGCCCGATTTAGTTTGATAACAATAATGATGACCTTTCTTGGCCAGTTTGTGGAGTCAACGTAGGACCAATGGGCCGTGAAGAAAGGTACCCGCAAGACCGAGAGGTCGTGATGGCTGTAGTATCTTATCGTTTTACTTTACAATGCATTATTTGACAGATCCAATGTGTCATTGCATCGCTAAGATCGCCCACAATCACAAAGTAACTTGGCCATAGTCTATATGACTATATGTAACCTATATGTATGACCTATATAACGCTACTAATCGAATGCGGATTTTCATCACGTAGGAGTTGCTCAAACCTCGAGAAATAGGCACTCAAAACAACCCTCAACACCATGGTTCTGTTGATAGGAACAGGATTTAGGAACAGTCAATAATGCCATACTAGAACTCCAATCAGCCAGTGATCCTAAAGCCTATAGCCTAAGTGAGTTTTTATTTTCTCCTGCTTCTGATGACCAAAACAGCTGACATCACACATTTCTCTTGACTCTCAGGGGCAGACAACTTCGTGAGTAAGATGAATACGGATTAGGTAGGCATCTTTTCTTCGAAATTTGTGTTCTTTGAGGTCCATCATCGGCCTTTCAGATATTTCAGACGCGCAATTCCGACAGCAACAGGTTTCCCAGGGGGATTGCGGCAGATGTTCTTGACTACAGCGAAAATAACTTAGCTTGTATTCAAATTCATTAGCATTGAACATATCAATCTACAAAGTCCTCCCCTTCTTCATCATACTAGTCTCCATATACTCAACTCACAAATATTGTTGAAGTTGGTGTGAAAATGGCGGGTTTCATCTTTCACAATATTACACGACTGAACTAACCCTAAATAATAAACTAGCGGTGGTGGATGGTGGTGCCTGAAAATCAGTTCATATTTGTGATTTTGTGGGGTAACTTTAGGAGTACCACACACCAGGTACTCCTTTCCTTGAGGTACAAGGAACCTCCCTCTAGAAACCGTACAATCTCACTAGTAAGCTCAGACTTGGGCCGGGTACACACATTGAGGATTCCGGAGAGGATTCCCCGTTGAGGCCAACCTCTCCGGCCGACGGACCGTGTGGACGGGTCGAGGCGCACTGTACAGGCCGCCTGAGGCCGGGGTTCCGGCCACTACAGATACACAGTTTCCTCAAAAGGCCTCGCGCGTCGTGTGGATGCTCCGTCCGGCTCCGGCCGCCTCTGAGGTTTTTTTCAGAGGAATTCCTCTCCGGAAATCCTCAACGTGTGTACCCGGCCTTGCAGAAGTCTGCTCAGAAATACAGGGATGGCTCCAGCTGTTCATAACATTATGAAATTATATGCATACTACCTTCATGATGCAGTAATTCATAATCAATACAAACAATTACAAACACTAATTTGACCCTAAATTAATGTGGTCGCGGTCCAAGTTCATTCGATTGACCACAACCTATGCTGGTAACCATTTTATCGGTAGTTTCTTCGTATTTTGTGGATTTCTCACAGTGGTATTCGTAACTTGCTCACCTCAAGGAGAACCGCTCAGTAGTCGTCCCTTAATTCTGTGAACCAGCAGTGAAAAACCGTTGAGTAAAGGCGTGAAGTCAGAAGAGAACGAATTATTAATTCAATTGATATATGATTTGATTTAATAATGCTAGATAAACCAATGCGTCCGGGCAAAGCACAGAAGTACCACGCACGTATCAGAGTTGACGTTTCACTCACGATATAACCTTATATTTAAGAAACAGAGAATGACTGTTCACTTTCGCGTTACTCAACGCTATCGGCCAGTTACGCTGTTTTCCGCTTGGAACATTGCAGTATTCTATCAGCCCTGCTGCACTAAATTATTTCATCTTAATGTTCATCGTTGGTGATACCATGATTAGGGTCGAGAAATATCTCAACTTTCTTATGTTTTTATTGGAGTTAAGCGGGGCATTCACGTTCCGATTTGTCGTCCAACTAGGAGGGACTACTAGTCGGAGCGTTTGCACCACTCACGCTCCGACTTGCAATCCGACTAGAGGTCCAACTTCAGTCTCAGCTATGCGCCCAGTGAGAGCAAAAGATCGAGAAAATGCACCGAGGACAGTTCGAGAATTATGAAATGAGGAGGAAAACGGCAGGATTGTGCTTATTAAGTCTATCGCTGCAAAAGAAGGAAAAAATTGTTGGGAGAAGCAACTATTCGTTGATCGGGTGAACTTTTGTGACACAAAGTTGCTGAACGTTATAGATCAGGAAGATTACCAGAACTCAGGCATAGAGACACATTTAAGCTTTTACTCGAAAAGTTGGACCATTAATTCGTAAACAAGATACCGTTATGCGTGATAGTGTCAATTTTTCAATTTGTCAATTTTTTTTCGTAAGGAAGCCAAGTTAGCGGAGGCTTTGAACCTCAACATAATTTCCAGCAGGTGTTGTTGCGCTGCTTTCCGAGCATTTCTGTTCAAATACAGTGCGCAACTAGAGTTCCACAAACAAGTACTCTCTTTATAGACTTCAATAAATTCACTTGTTCCTTCTCTGTTCATTGTAACACCTCGTCAGTAGATTGAAAAAAAGGTCAACGACCCGAACTGTGTCTACTGTCAACAACGTACTGAGGAAAGTTGGACGGCTTGTGGTACCACAACCCCATTCACGCTCCGACTCCGCCTCGAGTTGGATGTTGGGTCTTCGAGTCGTCCCTCAAAATGTTCCGACTCGATCTCCAACATCCAACAAGCCCATTCACGTTCCGATTTGTGATCCAACTTTGAAAGTAGGACCACAAGTTGGACGACAAATCGGAACGTGAATGCCCTGCTTTATTTCTCTAGGATTTGACATTTTGGACAATGGGACATTTTTGACAGTTTTAACAAGTTAGAACCAACGTTCCAAGAAATCATTCTGTCTGAAGGTTTGTAGTCATAGGTCCGGTTTCAATGCATTTTAGAGCTGTCCTGAACAGTGTGGAACTTACATGGGCATGCGCAGTGCCATTTTAATCGTTCGAAAAAGAATCCGACTCTGTTCTGTATTTTTAGAGCATCAAAAAGTAGGGTTTTGAGCAGGTACCGAACTGTGTCCCCCAAACTTGGAACCTGGAGCATAATTTCCAAACTGTATGGAACTCCTCAGTTCCAAATAACGGCCACCCAAAATTCCTAACTGGGTTCAGGGTTTCTCAAAACTGCAGTAGTGATGGAAATATTACAGCCTGCTCATGCATTTCATTGTGGGTAGGAAATCAACACTGGCTCAAGATTAATAGGTAACACTGTTTTTCTCCCATGAAGGCTCCCCTCCACTTTTAGAAAAGACGTAGTAGATTATTGTCGTCCATGTTGCGTTTGATTATTGTTATGATGCGTTCTACAATTTATTATTAAAAGGTCTCGAGTTCAATAACGATTTATCCGTACCTCCGTCCTCGACTTTAAGAGAAGGTAAGATAGTTCGACTAGACGTGAATATGAATGACTAACAAACTAATGGGTTTATTTTGATTGAGGAAGAACCAGTCGTTGGATGCCGAGTTCAACACCGGGTTTCCGTCATGGATCCATCCGGGAATCGTAAGGGAACTTAATCTATTGTTGAACCTCACAACGATATTGTGAGAATTGACTGTTTAGTTGAAGGGTTGTTTGTGCGTGCATGGCGACCTCAAATTAAGATCAAATCTTGAAGTTGGTTTGATGACTATAGATGATGAGTGCACATAGATGAAAATCCTAGGTGTTCGTAAGCGGCCGAGGCTTCGGACGAGATGGTAAAGATGGGGCGGGTCAAATAGATGGTTGATGGTAACGAGTGACTGTGATGGTAAATGATTACCTGTAGACGCTTGTATTAAATAGATAGATAGAATGTGTTCTCAGGGACGTAGGTTAAACATGAATGGATGGAGGTAGGTACACTACTAGACACTTGCATGTGGCCACACTGTTTTTACACATCTTAGATACACAAGGTAGTAAATTTAGTTGATTTTGAATCTGAATTTAAAAGTCGTACGCAATGAAGACTTATGATAGACGAGAGATTGTGAATGACCCGCCCAGCACTCGGTGAGATGGCTATGAGATGGGGATCCCAAATAAAGAAATCGAGCTCGTAAATATGTGATGTCAGTGTTTAATATAAACTCTGAAAATAAAGATGGAGGATCGCTAAAGATGCACGCACAGACCCTTGTTTTATTTGACGTATTGATGGAGGTTTAATTACCAGTGACCCTTGGGGCCCCAAGCCTAAGAGATCCTTTGTAAGGGGAAACGCAGATTGGTGGGGAATGGTTCCCTCCTGGGATTTCACTTCTCAGGTCATTCTCTGTAAAATAACCAATCTGTGGACTAACGCTGGGGTTTCTGGGGGTCACGGAAACCCAAACATAAAGATGTTGTATTGATGGACGCTGGCTCATACAGACATTGTATTGATGCTGGCACATAAAGATGTTGTATTGATGGACGCTGGCTCATACAGACATTGTATTGATGCTGGCACATAAAGATGTTGTATTGATGGACGCTGGCTCATACAGACATTGTATTGATGCTGGCACATAAAGATGTTGTATTGATGGACGCTGGCTCATACAGACATTGTATTGATGCTGGCACATAAAGATGTTGTATTGATGGACGCTGGCTCATACAGACATTGTATTGATGCTGGCACATAAAGATGTTGTATTGATGGACGCTGGCTCATACAGACATTGTATTGATGCTGGCACATAAAGATGTTGTATTGATGGACGCTGGCTCATACAGACGTTGTATTGATGCTGGCACATAAAGATGCTGTATTGATGACTCATAAAGATTTTGTATTGATGACCCATAAAGATGTATTGATGACTCATAAAGATGTTGTATTGATGACTCATAAAGATGTTGTATTGATGACCCATAAAGATGTTGTATTGATGACTCATAAAGACTTTGTATTGATGACTCATAAAGATGTTGTATTGATGACTCATAAAGATGTTGTATTGATGGTTTTATGAATGTATGTGAGAAGGAAGAGCATGATGCTTTGTTGGATTAATAAGAGTTTATATGTACTAATCTTCTTTTATTCTGTCCTAGGATAGTGTCGTGAACCGAAAATAATATTGCCTCTTCTACCAGCAGCTAGAGGGAAGACTTATAAGAGAGACATGGAGAACATACCCCAGCGAGAGGCTAGGATGAGGAGAGATCTGATGCTAGTGATACTGACACGGATAAATGAGGTAAGAGACAAGTTTGTACTAGAATGCAACCAACTTGGGCAGCAGCTCATCCAACTAGTGAATGAAGAAACTGCAAAACTAGCCAACACTGACGACAATGGAGAACAGGATACACAACCAGCAGGAGAGGACAGGCAATCTGATATTGCAGAGCCAAGAAGAACAGAAGAAGTCCCAAAACCACAAAATGATTCAGAAGTCAATAGAGAAAAATACACCGATCGATTCTTGGAACAGATAGAGAGAATAAAATTTGGAAGAGTGGAGGAGAAACTGGACTTCAGTTCTGACTACTTCATTTGGATGAGCAAACTCAGATCAGAGCTCCAGGCATATGGAGTATTGTATATAATTGATGACTCTGCTGCCACCCCACCTAATGCAACAGAAGATGGATTGAAAAGACTTGGTGATAAAGTCAAGCACTTGATTTTGAGCAGAGTGACAGATGATGTATATAACTTGATTGCACAATGTGAAACCCCATTATTGATGATAAATGAGCTTGAAAATGCCATTACACCCGTGACAAAGAGCAATGAATATAGCCTAAGGATACAATACAGTAACCTAAGATTTGAAAAGGGCACTGAGACTGCAATTGAGTTTATCCAAAGATTTGAAAAGCTGGTGAGAGAAATGAAAAGATGTCCAGACATTACAATGAATGACAAGGAAAAAAGGGCAGGTTTCATTATGGCTGTAAGCAGCCAGTGTGAAGTCATAAGAATGAAAGAAGCAGTCTATGAAGGCACTCTTTCTTATGAAAAACTCAAGGCCATGCTAGTAGAAGAAGAACTAAAGCAAAAGGAGACTACCAGACGAGACAATATCAAGGGGGAGAAGGCCCTAGTAGCTGCTAAACCTGAGAAGAGAAAACATTCAAGAAAGAGCTTTGCTAGCACATCAAAAGCCAGTGACCTGGAAGAGGTAACATGTTTTGATTGTGGAGTTACTGGACATCTCAAGGCAGAATGCCCCAACAGGGGTAGAGGACGTCTCTGCTACAAGTGCCAAAAATTCACAAAACAACATATAGCTGCCACATGCCCCACAGAAGGTAACCCTTCCTCAAAAATACCAAAAATTGACAAAAATGAGAGAAAAACAGGTCTCCATGGACTCAAAGTGAAGAGGTTGAAACCAACCATGGGCTTGCAGAATAAAATGCGCAAAATTGCTTACCGCAAAGCTGTGAAACTTGGAAGAACCCGACAACAAAAACAGCAGTCTGCTCTGATTGTATTTACTGATTCTGAGGATGAAGAATGCCCTGCCGAAGAAAAGGTTTACTACGTTGATGGAGCTGATCTCTTCAAAGAGGAGCTGAATGAAATCAGCAAAGAAGTCCTGAGCAACGTTGATGAAGAAAGCAACTCTCTACCACACGCCCATGCAAGTTGGGCCACTCTTGCTCGCTCTCAGGATGATGAGAATCCCACTCAGGGACGCGCTTATAATATACGAAGTAAGTTATCTTCAAAGCCATCTTCTCTATTATTTGTTCTTGACAGTGGAGCCACAGACCACTTTGTTTATGATATAAATGTATTCAATAGCTTGAGAGAGTTACCAAAACCAAAACGTGTTGTGTGCGCCAATAATAATAAGGAATCAAATTTGTTGATAACTCATGAAGGTGACATAGCTATCTCAGGGGATAGAAGAAATTTGATTTGTCTCAAAAATGTACTATATGCACCAAATTTATCTGAAAATCTGTTCTCTATCAGTAAGTTGAGAGGGAAGGGAGTAAGCGTCATTTTTACTGATGATGAGGTAGTAATTAGAAATACTGTGGAATGTGAAATAATGGCAAAAGGATTTTATAGTGACAAACTGTGGTGGCTCAAATTTCAGCTTCCATTAAACAATCAAAAACCGGAAATTGTTTCAAAAATCATGGGGAATTTCAGCGGCAATTTTGAAGGGGGGAGCTCAAGTAAAAGGAAGATTTATCTGACTGAGAATGACAACAGTACTGCAGATTCACCTACTTCAGAAGCCGAACTAAGTGAGGAGGAATTGGGAGTTGACCCTACAAAGAAAGTCAAGAGGAACCCCCTAAATGTTGATACTGAGGGGCAACTCAGCAAAATCAACAAAAGTGATCTAAATTCAATTCAAGAACAAAGGCAACAGTCGCTTAGAGAATGCAGAGCCTTACTGTGGCACTATCGGCTTAATCATGCCTCAAAGAATTATCTAGAGACTGCTTCTAAAATACTGGTTGAAATGAAAGACTTCAAGATCACTCAAGAAATCCTGGATTGTGAGGCGTGCAAGCTCGCTAAGGCCAAGAGGAAACCATGCAACAAAATTCGTCACAGAGCTACCAAGCCTCTAATGAGAATTCATTCTGATCTTATGGGGAAGATTACACCGTGCTCAATTAGATCAGGGGCTAACTACATTGTCACCTTCACGGATGACTTCTCTCGATTCACTATGGCCTTTCCAATTGCAGACAAAACCCAAGTCCACTTTGCACTTAAGGAATTTTTAGAGGAATCAAGGAGATTAATTGGGGACAACAACATCAAAATTCATGAGATCCGCACAGATGGGGGATCTGAATTCAAGACTCAGGGTATGAATAACCTGTTGAGGGGAGAAGGAATTATGCTAAATGCATGTGAGCCCGCTACTCCTCAGCATAATGGCTGTGCTGAGAGAATTAACCTGGAAATTGCAGAGAAAATAAGAGTCAACCTGATTAGCTCGGGCATGCCTTCCTGCTATTGGGCTCACGCCTTGAGTTACTCCATGCATGTACATAATCGCACACCAAACAAGTCCATTGATTTCAAAACTCCCTTTGAGTTATTTATTGGGCGCCGGCCAACTGTTGGCTACATACGACGTTTTGGATGTGAGGCATACGTCCTCAACCCAAAGCCCAAATCAAAATTTGAGCCTAGAGCTAGACTGGCTTATTTACTAGAATGTAATGAGACTGGCTACACATTGTTCGTGGTAAAGACTAAAACAATAATGAGGTCTAAAAATGTTGACTTTGTCGAGTCTCGGGTATATGGAGATAGATTTGGACCAGACAAGAAACTACAACTTGAAGAAGATCTGACGTTTCATGAAGAAACAAGAAACCAAAATCATGAAAGCAATGTTGAGGACGTTCCTAAATCTCAAAAATTAATTGGAGAGACAAGTGATTATGAGTTCTTTGATGAAGCCAATGAGTCCAATGACGACGAGGAAGAAGTGCAATGTGCTCTTTTCAATTACGATGAATTTGAAGAAACTCCAAAACAATATGTAGATGCAATGAAGTCCCGGAACAGAAAACATTGGGAAAGAGCGATAGATGAGGAACTAGAATCACATGAGAAGTGCGGTACATGGAGATTGGTCAAACAAAAATCCCTACCACCAGGAACACACCTAATCAAAGCTAGATGGGTGAACAAAATTAAGAAAGAAGTTGGAGGAAAAATCAGGTTTAAGAGTAGATTGGTGGCCAAAGGCTTTGCTGACAAAAATTGGTATGACAGATCAGAAATTTACGCCCCTGTTGCCAGACTAGGTGATGTTCGATTCCTTGTTTCTGCAGTGAACAAGCTAGATTTGGAATGGGTTCAAATGGACGTCAAGACAGCTTTCCTGAACGGGGAGCTAGAAAAGCCAGTTTTTATGGAAATTCCTGAAGGCTTGGAAAAGAAAATGGGAAAGAAGCTACGAGACAAATATGTTTGTCAGTTGGAAAAATCTCTATATGGATTGAAAGTGTCGCCAAAACGCTGGTATGTCGAGTTCAAAAATTTCATGCAAGAGTTGGGATTTGAAAACTACCCATTCCAGGCTTGTCTCTTCATCAAACAAAAAGATGGCAAGTTTGTGATTGCATTGTTGTATGTGGACGATATAATTGTGGCCTCTAACTGTGCCACATTGTTGCAGCAGATCAAAACCAGTTTGATGAAGAAATATCAAATGAGCGACCTAGGCGAGCCTCAGAGGTTTCTGGGCATTGAAATTGAACGTGACCGGCAGAACAAATCCATCTGTATTCACCAGAAACCATTCATAAAATCTATCCTTGATCGATTTAACGTCCACGGTAAAATTGCAGACATACCAATGTCAACGGCTGATACCTTGAGGAAGCTGGAAGAAAACAGTCGTATCAAAGAACTCCCCAACTTTGAGCAAACTAGTGTGCCCTATAGACAGGTGATTGGGTCTCTCATTTATTTGATGAATGGTACTAGACCAGACATCAGCTTTGCTGTCAATGTTCTTAGCCGACGCCAGGCCAACTTTGATGGAAGGGACTGGAACCAGCTACAACAGATCCTGAGATACCTTCTAGGCACACAGAACCTTGGCCTGTGCTTCAGAGGGCAACGAGATGACATGCTCTGCTATCCTGATGCATCCCTTGGCATTAGTGATGAGAAGGGTCAGTCAACAACAGGATATGCTATAGTGCTTTTTGGAGATCTGGTCTCCTGGAAATCCAAGAAACAGAAGCATGTCGCGCAGTCATCCGCCGAGGCTGAATTCGTCTCAATGAGTGCAGCCTGCAGAGAGGCAGCCAGCCTCAGAGATATGTGTCAGCGCATGCTGTGCCTCTCTGTGCCAACTAGAGTTCTCGAAGATAACACTTCAGCGATTGAATTGGCAAAAACAGAAGAATCAAAAACATTAAAGCATTTTGTAAATTTATTTTACCATTTTGTGAGGGAGGAATTTCAGAAGGGCAATATAGAAATAGATTGGATTAGTTCAGACAATCAGATTGGTGATATTTTTACAAAGGCCCTCTCTAGAGCAAAATTTGAAAAATTCAGGAACCAAATTATGTATGTACACTAATGTTTCAACTTACAACCCACCTACAGGAACAGAAGATTTCTTTTATATCATTATTCATGTGTGCCTAACTAATAATTGTCTTCCTCTGTTACATAGATTGCTGGTGAAACCCAGTATGAATAAAGATGATTGGTTAACACCAAAATTAAGATGGTTATAAAGACGGACATAAAGATGAAATTGCCTCAGCATAGATGTGACAGAAGGAAGACATCAGAGACTACACCCCTCATCCTTGAATCTTGTGTTGGGCAGCCAAGGACCAAAGTCAAGACCGTCAGACCTGATCGACTCAAATTTTTTTAGTAGCATAGGCTAAACTATAAGCTTTTATGAGTTGCAATTCCCTTTCTGAGGGTAACACTGAGAAGTGTGATTTCTAAATAGAGCTTTCTTGGAACCTCAGTAGCAAGGATTGTCTTGTGCTGAATGATAATAATTGCATTCTTATTTATTGTTTTGAGTTTTGATATGAGCACTTACAACTAACTTCATCTCCTTATCTTAGTTATGTTGTATGACGAGAAAACAAGATCCTTATGAATTACATAACCATGGCTGTGGGGGGAGTGATGGAAATATTACAGCCTGCTCATGCATTTCATTGTGGGTAGGAAATCAACACTGGCTCAAGATTAATAGGTAACACTGTTTTTCTCCCATGAAGGCTCCCCTCCACTTTTAGAAAAGACGTAGTAGATTATTGTCGTCCATGTTGCTTTTGATTATTGTTATGATGCGTTCTACAATTTATTATTAAAAGGTCTCGAGTTCAATAACGATTTAAGAGACGAGAAGGTAACCTCGACTTTAAGAGAAGGTAAGATAGTTCGACTAGACGTGAATATGAATGACTAACAAACTAATGGGTTTATTTTGATTGAGGAAGAACCAGTCGTTGGATGCCGAGTTCAACACCGGGTTTCCGTCACTAAAGCATCGATATTTTCAAATATCGATAATATCGCAATGTCCCTAGATATACAAATATAGATACCTCAAGCAAAGTGGTCTAGAAGCGAGTACTAGTATTTAATCGGATGTTTCTGTAACTCTTTTGGTTGGTTAATCAACCTATGTTTTCATAATAATGGTCAACCTCTCCAATTCGGCTCAAAATTTTTTTCTGGACGTTTCATGATGTCCTGATCAAAAAAAGTCAATGTCCGTCCGCCGTACGCCGTACATCGTCCGCGCCGTTTTTGGTAGTAGAAAATTTTCTAAAAATCTGAAATTTGGGTCAGGGGTTTGTTCCCGGCCGAGACGGGTCCTCGAAACTTTTCAGCCCGATCGGACCAAATTTGGAGGGGGTAGGGGTCAAAATGTGTTTTTTGAAAAATGGATTTTCGAGATTTTGGGCGATCTAGACCCCAATGAAACGGGTCCCAGAACGATTGGCACCCACTGGAAGAAGTAATGGGTCAAATTGGGTATATATTACCCATTTTGAATATGTGTTTTCGGGATTTCTGCTACCTAGGCGTGTGGGGTATCATTTTCTACTAAATGTTGGATGCTGAAACAGTTTTTGTTCTATTTTTTTTCAAATTTAAATAATATTGCATCCTATTACAACACACTCATATATGAGTTTGTTTGTTGACTACCTTTCACTGCCTGTTGACTATGGAAATTCTTCATATTTTTTTCACTTGTTACTCTTCCCTTAAAGACAGAACAGTGAAGGTGGCATGATTTCAATTCATAAGTAAATTTTCGTGCTCGACAAAGCTCCAAGAGCAGCAAAAAAGAGCGGGAGGGGGGGGGGGGTCTCCTATCATTTGTTGTACAATTATTTACCTTAGTGGATGATTATTTATTAGTACATTTTATTTCTAGTTTGATACGACCACCCTTTCCTTGATGGATACCATTTACAACACATTAATTTTTCTTTTCTTTTTTTTTCTCAGATTGAAGGTTTGGTGGAAACGTCATGAGTGGTGTCTACAAAGGGCCAAATGAAGGAATCATTATTGGTTTGACTCGCGGTGTGGCTTGAGTCTCAATGATCAAATATCATTAATCATTTGTTGAACATACCTGCAGAAGACAATACTCTCGCAATCAAGCGTAATCTCATCACAATCATGGAAACAAATATAAGTGACAAGCCATATCCTTGTGATTACTGTGATTACCGTTCAGCGCGGATTGCTGACTTGAAGTGCCACGTGAGAATTCACACTGGTGAAAAGCCCTTCCCCTGCGACCAGTGTGACTATAGAGCAAGACGCATTGGCGCCCTCATAACTCACAAAAATATGCACCTTCGGACTATGAAAGAGCCGAGTACAAAGCTGTATGCTTGTGATTTGTGTTCCCAAGTATCTACAAATAAAGGTAGTTTCAAAATGCACATGAGAACGCATACTGGGGAGAAGCCATTTGCTTGTAACGAATGTGAGTATAGAGCATCATCATCTTCAAGCTTAAAGTATCATCTCAGAGCTCACACAGGAGAGAAACCTTACAAATGTGACCACTGCAGTTTTAGAGCATCACGAAAAACCAATCTACAACTCCACCTAAGAACTCACACTGGTGAAAAACCTTACGCTTGCAACCAGTGTGACTACAAAACTAGCATGCTTGACACGATGAAACGTCATTTGAGAACACATTCCGGTGTGAGACCCTATGCTTGTGACCAGTGTGATTACAGAGCTTCAAGGTTGTTTACCATCAATTGTCATATGAAAACTCACTCAAAAGAAAAAATATACTCTTGCGCACATTGTGAGTACAGGGCTGTACACAAGACTAACCTTAGAATTCACATTAGGACAAGACACATTGGAGAGAAGCCATGGGCCTGTGCTCATTGTGACTATAGAGCGCTAAACTCATGTACACTCAAGCTTCACATGAAGATTCACTCAGACGAAAGGCCGTATGCTTGCAGTGATTGTAGTTTTACAGCTCGAACAAAAAGGTTGCTCAACAACCACATAATTAAAACGCACAGGGAGAAGAAGCGATTCAGCTGTGAGCAGTGCGACTACAAAGCCGCCCAGCGTAATGCACTCAGAATACACATGACGACTCACACTGGGGAAAAACCATTTGCTTGTGACCAATGCCAGTATAAAGCGTCGCATAAAACACTGTTAGCAAGACACATGAACTCCCACAAAGGGGAGAAACAATTTTCCTGTTACTACTGTAAGTATGAAACACATTACAGAAGCGCTCTATCAAGCCACATGAAAATTCACACAGGCGATAAACCATTTGCGTGTTACCACTGTGATTATAAAGCAGCGTACAAGGCAAAATTGGTGGTTCACATGATGCAGCACACGGGAAGGAAACCATTTCGTTGTAATCAGTGCGATTTTGGGAGCCCATCAGCTAGTGCCCTCACGTATCATTTGAGAGTTCACTCAGGCGAAAAACCATTCGCCTGTGATCAATGTGATTACAGGGCAGCGCAGGCAGGCAACCTCAAGCTACACATGAGAAAGCATTCTGGCGAGAAGCCATATCATTGTAAATACTGTGACTTCAGAGCAGCTTTTGATACAGGTCTCAAATATCACATGAAATCTCACGCAGGCAAGAAGCTGTAGTTTAAGTACAAATAATAATCTTAAAGATGCATGATTTGTAATTTTCCTTTAATCACTTAAGATGAATAAGATTCATGTTGCTCCTTTTTGTATTATTTAGTGGACTTTCTGATTAATTCTGTTTAACTATTCTGTGTAAGGTAGTGTTCTGATGTTTTACCAAAAATAATTATACTCGTACACTATACAAATTTGTTTGAAATGCGCTTTGAATGTTAAGGTGCCCTAGCTTCATCCAAATATGTAAGCTGACATGCTCTCGAGTGCACTCAAGGTAGAAAGCCGTCGTTTTGGCTTGGTCCAGTCAAATGTCGTGAAAACGATTTTGCCTTGCTCTACTAATTACTGAAGAGTAATAACTGCCTCTGAATACACTATCAATGTTGCCAAAAGTGCAAACACAGTGCAGAGTGCATCAATGTGAGTGCTACAAGAAAACTCATATGTGAGTGGACCGATCATTAGAGAGCAATTATGAACAAAATAACGTTTCAATGAGAGATATTGGGCTTCAAATAATATTAGGGATATAGTGGTGGAGCACTTAGAAATGGCAACCATGTTTTAAAACGCTGCAAATTCTTTCACAAAGGTTGGTTGTTCCTCGGGTCAGGAGTATGGAGAAAATGGGGAGAAAAGTGAGCGTTAAATATTTGACCACTCGGGACAGCTCAATTGCTCCCTGCACCAACTGCCTACCTAGCGGGAGGAGAATCAACTACTGAACCAGTCATATCCTTACTTCGTTGAGATATGATCTACCTGTCTTGATAGGAGAAAAACCTCAAGAAAAAAATAGAAGAAATATTATTCTCACATAAACAACAAGCAATACTAATTTCTAATGTCATATCAAAATAATGAAGTTCACCTCGCAGTTGTCAACACTGCAAGGCCTTCTTGTTCTCTCTCTTCTGATGCTTGGCGTCTTTCTGGTTTTGGTCAAGAGCTTGTTGAGATCCAAGAATATAATATGATATATAGTGAGATAATATAGTGATGAAGTGTTGTTCAATATTATCAAATCCAGTATTATCCATATTCATAGAGCAATAGGTAAATAAGAAGTGGTTCATTTCATGTGTATGAAATTCAGTGAAGAAACACCGATAATTTGGCAGTGAGTGTAGAGTGTCCCGGAATCATTTTAATTGATTCAACAACCAACATTTAGTGGAAAATGATACCCCACGAGCCTAGATCGCCATAAATCTCAAAAATCCATTTTTGAAGAAGCTCATTTTGACCCCCCCCCCCCCACACACACCCTTCCCAAATTTGGGCTGACAAATTTCGAGGACTAGCAATATTTCAGAGTTTTTGAGAATGTACTACTTAAAAAATAAGTTTGTATTTCAGGAAAATCTAAAGAAATCTGCGGCAAAACCCAAGGTACCGGAATAGGTAGATCACATTTTGACCTATAACCTCTTCCGGTTAGTTGAAAATGATACCCTACATGCCTAGGTCTCAAAAATGCTAGCAATCGATTTTTCAAAAAATACTATTCACCTATACCTTCTCAAAATTGGGGCTGATTGGGCTAAAACGTCTCGAGACCAACTAGAGCCAAAAAGAGGTCCCTGAAATTCCAAACGATTCAGCGTCCAAAATTTAGTGAAAAATGATACCCCACACGCCAGGTACCACAAATATGAAATTCTATATTAGAAACGCTGCAAATTCTTTCACACGGGTTGGTTTTTCCTCGGACCAGACGGACATTTGACTTTTTTGATCTAGGGAGAAGTTGGTCCTCGAAACAGCCCGATTGGACCAAATTTTGGCGGGGTAGGGGTCAAAATGTGTATTTCGAAAAATTGATTTTCGAGATTTTTGGCGATCTAGGCGTGTGGGGTATCATTTTCCACTCAACTTTGGGCGCTGAATCTAATTAAATGGGTCCCAGAACGATTGGCGCCTACTGGAAGAAGTTATGGGTCAAAGGGGTATCTATCTACCCATTTTGAATATCTAGGCATGTGGAGTACTCATTTCCTCTATGTAATACCCGCTAAATCCATTGAGAGGGGTTCCGGACCGATTGGTACCCATGGAAAGTGGGTATGGGTCAAAGTGGGTGCCAACTACCTATTCCAAAATGGCTTGGCGTGTCGAGTATCAATTTCCACTGAATGGAATTAGAATTAGCCTGGGCACTCCACACTAATCAATGCTCCAAAGACTAATCAACCATTGTGAAATAATTTGCAGTATTTTGTCTGATTTTCTTGGTCACCCTAACATGCACCAGCTCACCAATTCGGACAACGCAGGGTGACATTTCAAAATGGCAGTGTAATCTTTCATGTGGTTGCACTTGTTGCCAGAAGTCGGACTTTGAAATTAATTGAGTAAATGGATGAGGAACTAATAGCCACGGCCATTGGCCATTGCCGAGGGAAAATCATTTTTCAACGACACTTCAGACCGATTCTTTCACTTCTCCAGGGCTCAAGACCTCTTCGAGTAAAAGACTTAACGATAGCGGATTTCTTCAATAACTTTGTGTTCAGCAGAAAAGGAGTTCCGCTCTTTTCATTAAAAATTTATCGATGCCATTTGGTGGTACAGTGAAGGTTCCAAAGACCCACTAACTCGCTGAAGAAAGCGGCGCATCGAGAACTTTTGATAAAGTTGTTTTGAAGCCTCCAAAAGGCGATGCGGCGTTAAAGGAGAAATATATCGTTTTCGTCGGTCGACTCGAAGAAGACGTGAGGGAGGGGATCGGAACTTGAAAGTAGATTAACAAGTGCAGAGTATAATGGTAACTGGGTATTTATTGGCGTGAAAGACTGCACTAATGGCTCTTCGTAGCAAACAAGCGGAAAAGGAAAAGGTGGAAGAAAAGGGCTGGACCGAGGGTCCATTATTTCAAAAGTCCCTTTACTCCTCATGTGCTCGCCCAGGTGTGAACGTTCGTTCGGTGGATTTATCAAGGGAACTAATTGGGCTGTGTGAACTACGTGAGATCCTAACCATGCTGCCCTTTCGTTCTTCTTCCTGGAGGAGCCCATACCTTTCACACCTTGACGCTCACCTGTTGGCTATCCACGAACGTCGACGATAGTGGAACGCAATGACATAGTTGAGCTCATATAACAAGGGTCTGAACCTTATTGGCAACAGTTGTCGATCTAGAAAGGCTCCACAAATGCGATGCTCGGAAATCGAAAAGTTTGACAGTTATGAACCTCCAGAAATGGCATGATGAAGATTACATCTCCAAGAAACTCCTCCCCTCAGCACAAGAATATCTTGAGGAGGGGTGAAGTATTACAGAGGTTGACATTTCTAATGAATGAACACGTAATTAGGTAAAGAAATTAAATTACAGGTAATTCAGTATTTTTCTGAAATTTAAGTACTTATCGCTTTTCAAAATACTAATTTTTGAATCAAACTTATTGCCAACAGTAAAAATATGTGACTGAGAAATATTTCATGCTAAAAAAAGGCTCCTCGCACTGAAAACGTGAACATTTTTATAAAATAGTTTGAAAAATACAACAGGAGTTCGGTACATACGTCATCAAATGGAATATATTAGCGAATTAATTTTTGTAATGAATGTATTTAGGGGAGCATTCAATCACTGGTTACGGTGGCAAATTTTACTCTATCAAAACCCTGCAAATTCATGCACAGTAGTTGAATATTACATAGGGCGGAATTTTTAGGGAAATAGTGATTGTGGAGTGTACTGAGAATCAATTCAGCATGTAAAATTTAGTAAGAAATGATACCCCAGGAGCCTAACTCCATTTTGACCCATACCCAAGTTCAGTGGGCGCCAATTGGTCTGGGACCCATCTAAATGGTTTCAACGTCCGAAATGTTGCGGGAAATGATACCCCACACGCCCAAGTGACCAAAATCCCAAAACAGTGGGTGTGGTGGGTACAAGACCCATTAAAATCGATTCAGGGTCCAAAATTTAGTGGGAAATGGTACCCCACACGCCTAGGTACCAGAAATCTTGAAAACACACATTCAAAATGGGTAGGTAGATACCCATTTTGACCCATGACCTCTTCTGGTGGGTGCCAATCGTTACGGGACCTGTCTCATTGGATTCAGCGTCCAAAGTTTAGTGAAAAATGGTACCCCCTCACGCCTAGATCGCCTAAAATCTCTAAAATTCCTTTTTCAAAAAACTTATTTTGGTCCGATCAGGCTGAAAAGTTTTGAGGACCAACATGAGCCAAAAACGAACTCCTGACCAAAATTTCAGATTTTTAGAAAATTTTCTATATAAAAGTTGCGTATTTTGATCTAGACACCTCGAAACGCCCAGAAAAAAATTTCGAGCCGAATCTGAGAGATTGATATTTTGCATAAAAACATATAGGTAGGTTGGTTATTCCTTAAATAATCAACCAAAACACATTCTTATCTATAACCACCCCAAATTTGGCCCGATCGAGCTAAAACATTTTGAGAAACAATAAGAATCGGAAGGAGGTCCCTCACCAAAATTTCAGATTTTTAGAAAAAGTTCTACTATTAAAAACTGCGGACGTACATTTTAGATTATTGATTTAGACATCATTCAACGACCATCTTGATCAGCCCCAAACATTTTTTGAGTACGTTTCATGATAGCTAGATGAAAAACAGCGTCAAAATTTTATTGAAAATGATTCCCTACACGCCTAGGTACCCCAAAAATTTCTAAAATCCACTTGGGCATAATTATCTAGGAATATAACTACCAAATCAAAGTGGGAGATGTCCTCCCATTTTCCCGGTTAATTTCTCACCATTGGGAATGGCGTGAATAGCCGATCTTGTGTTCATAATTATACTACCCAGTATATCGTGAATATTGAGTTGACACTCAGAGTTTATTACTAGCCCTCGCAACCCATCAGGAAGGCAGTGGTTTCAGTTGATTCGACTCATACTCGAATGCACGCCATCTTGGGACGCCACTTCTCGTTCTTGCCTTCTTGGCTCTCATCTGAAATACTACGCTTTGCTAATAACCCATCTTCTGAATTCATCCTGTTTCAAATACTTGGTTTCCTCGCCTCAACTGAAGAAATACATCCCGTGTTGAGAACTAAGTAGTGTACTTCAGTATCAAGGAACGTAGACACCAGGTTATTGGGTGAGTTCTTCAGTACTTGAGTACTTCAATATTCTTGATTTCGCACATACCTAGGTTACCTAGGGGCACTCGGTGGTAGGAATTTGATTTATCAAGAAATACTCGCGAGAAAATATAACCAACCAAAAATTTTTGTTTGGTCCATCATCATCTTCTCGCCATAACCATCGATTATGTTTCTTGTCAGGTCCCAACAGCATGCAGTTTGGTACAACTTTTCATAGTTGATGCGCTTTACCTTTAGTAATAGTACCAGGAGAAGGGAAATGTCACTCATTGCAATAGAAGAAGGCAAGAAGTCGATGAGTATTCAGTCATGGTGCAGTTTACCACGATCTCTGCTAACAGCGATGTGAGTGATAAACCTTAGCCATCCAGTCAAATGTGTAAGCTGATAAAGGCAGAGTGGTTGGCAAAGATTCGACGTTGGAGTTGTAGCATCAGCACGTTTCCAGCTGGTAAGTGCTAGAACGATCAGATTGAGCGACTAATCATAATTAGAAAACCTGGGGAAGGGGAACAAGCTGGAATGAGGGAAGGTTTCCTAAGTATAAAGTTGCTGAGGCTGTCCGGTCCGATGGATGGAGCGGAGGTGGGAAGCAGAGAAGACGGGCGGCGCCACCGCGGCCCCTGGCGAAACAATTTGGAAACTACAAGGGAAACGAGATTTAGGGGGCATTGAATCGTTTGTAAGTTTTGGAAACTGTTCTTTCTACAAGTTTGTGACAGTCGGCTTTGAAGGGAAAGAGGTTAAAGGGGGCAGGGCCCATATCGTGAGGAGGGGGCGGGGCTCTCCGGCCAAGAGTTTCTATCTTTTACATTAACGTCTCTCCCTTCGCTTCTCTTATATATCACGGTCGGTTACATTTTTCTAGAAAAGGAGAGTTCCACTAATGTGACGCCACCCCCCATGATAAATCTCAACTTCTCGATTCATCCCTTCCAACCCCTCACGTCGAGAAGAACCTAAAAGACGAGCTCAGGGGGTTGAGGGAGGAAGAGGTGGCTCCCCGAAAACTTTTCGAGGCTGTTAAATGTATTAGTGGCTGGCACCAGACCGACATTCGAGATCAACTTTTACTCCCGATAAGAAAGAAATCCAAAAAGCACGAAGAGGAGACCTCAGACTACTTTACCTGGGGGAGGAAATGGCAGTAGCTCGACAAAGTTTCCGAAAATTTTGCTATTTATGATTGAAGAGGAGACAAAAGATAAAATGTCGGAGGTGAGTGATGAGGTACCCAATGATCAAGTAACGCTGATAGAGCTCTACTACGTAAATTACTTAATCCTAAAGGAAAATCAATGTACGTAATGATAATGATACTTGTTGAGCAGCTTAAATTCTTAAGGGTGCCTCAAGTTTCCACATCCATGTTTCATGAAACATCGATTGTTTTATAGGGAGGAAATTTAGTTATTGTGAAGTTAATTCATATTTACCGCCAGTGGTTGGACCTAGTAAAGGAAAGAGGAATAAGGGAGGTAAAAGCAGTGTTGTGAGTCTTCTCGACTGTTCTATTGCATCTTAATTTTCCTGTGTGACTTTAGCCTGCTCCAAGCATAATTATTTGTTTTGTCATTCAGACATTGTGGTGACTAATTAGAAGAAGTTTTTACCATTCAAAGGTGCTTTGTGCTAGTTTGGTTCATCACCCAATCTTCCCATTCATTCAGTCCATCTTAGAACTATTAGGTTTTCAGTTTGATTGGATAGTTATCAACACATATAGCCTCGCCATTTTTTTTCTTTTATTCTCTGACAATTTAGCCAAATTCAACATTTTCAGGCATTTTGACTAGAAGGCGTGAGATGTGAAGAGAAAGCCCAGCAGAAACGTTAGAAAAGAAGACAAATTTGAGTTAGAAGATAATAATAATTTTGATAGAGAATATTAAAAATTTGCGTACTATGATTCAATTGAAACAAAATTGACCATTCTTCACTGTATAAGGTTTTATTCTTGTATAGGTAAGGATAATCAACAATCGAGTAAGCATTTATAGAACATGAATAACCATTGTTCAGCTAAAGTAGCTAGGTATTTGTTATTTCAACTTGAACGGCCAAAAAATACATTTTTAGAAAAAACATGGATGCCTTTCTAACATCAATCCCCATCCTAATTTAAATGGCAGAGACAAATCACTGGCAAGGGCGAACTTGTTGCCCAGCATCCAAACGTGGAGGAGTTAGCTCTTCTATCCTCAATAATGATATAGTAGGAATATGACACAACCTCAACCCAAGAATAATATTATTATAGGTGTTACAATGACTCTAGGAGGAAATTTGGTGATGAAGAGAATCAGATCATGAATACATCGTGTTTCAAATGAAACATTTTCACCGGTAAACAATCTGCGCCGTATTTAGTAGTAGAACATAAAAATATTAAATTTTGATCAGGGACCACTTTCAGGCTATATTTGGTCTCTAGAAATGTTCAGCCCAAATTTGGGGAGAATGTGTTTTTTCTTTAAACAACTAGGCTTGAAGTCTTAATATCCACCAAAATGTTGACGCTAAATACATTGAGACCGATTGGCGCCCACCAGAAGAGGTTATGGGTCAAAATGGAAACCTAACCTATGGATTGGAATGAGTCCTGGACGCTTCACACACAATTTTCCACATACTCTTGCTCTAATGAATAATAGACCGTTGCGGAAGAACTTGTTGATCTAGACATCATAATACTGTCAAATTTTTGGGCACAATCGGATAGGATGACCTCTAGTATGAAGACATATCAAGTTGATTCAGAGACTAATACACCAAAACCGAGTTAGGTACTTTTTTGTTGAATCCCTCCCCCCCTTCTTTACTTGGGAAAGTACTTTTAATTTATGACCCCACCCCGACCTCTCTGATATGCCCCAAAATGTTTTTCTGGGCGTTTTTGAGTTGTTCAAATTATGCAACATAAGGCGGGAAGGCATCATCTTCTTTTTCTCTCTCATGGTTAGTTAATCCTTGAATATCAGCCTATGTTTTCCAAGCAGAAAGCCAACCTTTCCAATTTGCCTATTTTTTCCTCAAAACTTTTCAGCCCGATCGGATAAATTTGTGGGTGGAAAGCTTGGGGTCAAAATGTGTTTTTCGAAAAACAGATTTCCGAGATTTTCGATGACCTAAGCGTGTGGAATGAGCCTTTATGCACCTGGGGCCTATTCCTAGAAACTCTTCACTCTTCACTCTCCACTCTGAATGTGCAAACTCCCCACTCTACGACAACTTTTCGTTTCTAGAATGTGCAAAGCATTATCAAGATGTCGAGTGAAATGAAGAGTCAAGGTTTGCAGAGTATTGGTTGGTTATTCCTTGAATAATCAACCTATTTGGTGTTCTGCTCGGTTTATGTTCCAAGAAACCCTTCACAGTCATATGAAGAGTCAATACTGCGGGTTTCAAATGACGATTCGTCCATTTTTTTGTAGAGTATCCAATTACTTTGCCAAATAGTTTAGTACTCTCCAAATATCATTTAGGAAATAATTCACACTTAAAATATCATTTCGGATGGATTTTGTTGGAAGAGGAGAATAATCCTAAATCTTTTGACCAGTAATTTGGTAATAAGGACTTTTTTTGTTGCTAGTAACAATATATTTGTACAAATTATGAAAAAAAAATTCGTCAGGGACCCGCTTTTGGTTTTACTTGGTCCTCACTCAGCAACAACTCACTCTACATTTTGAGTAGAACAAGAATGTTGGAGTGAAAGGTTTCTAGGAACAGGAAGTTCTTCTACTCTTCGTAATTTTCAATGTGAAGAGTCGCAAAGCGTGGAGTGAAGAGTTTCTAGGAACAGGCCCCTGGTCCGCTGAATAACCAACCCTTATGGTTGAATTTGCAGCTATTTTTTGGTCTCATTGTCGTGGTTTGTTTTGTCTTTTCAGCAAGAATCGGTTAAAAGTAGGTTAATCGTGTATTTTGATATACTAGTAGTATTTGAGCTGATTCCCACAAACGGAGGCAGGCTGTAGGTGAAGCATACCTCCACCATGTTATGGGACCTACCAAAAGTGAGATTAAGAGCTGTAGTGTGACAATCATTGTTATATAATCATGAAATAATTATTCCATTTATATAATTTACACAGTTAATTAATTTAGTTATTCTGCAATGGTAATCCCTCCTCAAGCATCCCTTATCACTAGGTCGCTACTTTTTAGCGACCCTAGCACCTAGTCATTTTATTCATGTTGTATTTCACACTTTATTTACTTCATTTTAAAAACGTATTCTATAATCATTCAAAGAAACCACACATAAAATGAAAAACATTGAAAATTTCACCGCGAGTTATTATTATTTTTTTTTTATTTCTAGAGATTAGTTCAGATATCGTGATAGCGTTGTTCCGTCGGTTCCTGTTTGAAAATGGCGACGCCAAACGTAAATAGTTTTACGAATGGTGATGTTCCAGTTGAAAAAGAGACGGCGTTCTGCTCTTTTTACACCGAGGTAAATAATAATTTATGTAAATTTCGAAATTGTAGTGAAATTAGTTTAATTTTCTTAGAGGTACAGTTATTTTTGTTTGTAGTCTCTCAGTTCGTTTTTCGTTGAGGTTATATTTTGATTTGACGAAAATTTCTGAGTTGCATTTTTATCTTCTGTTTGGGTAATAAAAGTTGTTTTATGGGATATGAAGACAACTTTTAGTGGTTAATTTGTATATATTGGGGTTTCTAGTCTATTATTGGCTAAGTGTTGGGAAATGTTGAAGATCACATTGAGTTCAGTTGAGCCCTTCAATGACCTCTCACCTTGGTTTACCTATGATCAAAATTCTAAAATCGTTAAATTTAATTGTATTTCGAATTAGGCTGCATTCAGGGTGGTCATATTCTACTTATTTCCTTGAATAGACGGGTTGTCTGGACCCTTTGATAAATTGTAAATTGATACCTGATAGTGTAGACTGAAACAGAACCTGTTGGGGACTTTGTCAGGATTTCTAAAAATTTCTCGTGGGATTCATCGCGATTTTGTGCCCGTTGGTTGATGTATTAGGTTAGACATCGTGATTGTTGATCCTCAGGTTGACCCTCAAGTTCTCGAGGACCCGCTAGCGACCCACTCCATCCTTGGGTAAATTACCGATTTCCTTTAAAACGCCCGTGGACATTTTCTACAACCCTTAACTGTTTGTTGTCTCATTTTCAGGTGAAAGAAATAGAAAAGAGAGACTCAGTCCTTACACCTATACAACAAATTGACCGCCTCCTGAGGCCAGGATCGACGTATTTTAATTTGAACCCTTTTGAAGTGCTTCAAATTGATCCAGACACTGCGATAGATGAGGCCAAAAAGAAATATAGAAGAGTAAGTTTGGAAATAGGAAGTTTATCTTTCCACTCACAACTTGTGCTTGGTTAATGTAAACATAAGAATTCCTCAAAGCTACGTCCGGTCACGAGCTATGCAGCGGATTTCTGACTCAAAGTTCTACTATAGTCATTATCACATAGAAATAGTAAAGTAAAACTCTTCTGAGCAGCTTCCCTGCTGTGTTGCCATAAGGGTTGGTTACACCTTGGAGCAGGAATATAGGGAAACTGTGTGTGGAGTGTCATGGACTAATTTCAATCGATTCAGCGTCCAAAATTTAAAGGAAAATGATACCTCACAGGTCTCAGGTACCTGAAATCTAAAAACCCACTTCTGAAATTAATAGGTAGTTGCCCATTTGACCAAGACCCGCCCCCGGTGGGCTCCAATCGGTCCGTGGCCGTTCTCAATCGATTCAGTGTCCTGAATTTTGTAGAAAAATATACCCCAAACGCCCAGGTACCCAATATGTCGAAACGCCACCTTCTAAATGAGTAGTTAGGTACCTATTTTGACCCATATTGCCACCCCCAGTGGGCACTAATCCCTATGGAACCCGTTTTATTGGATTCAGCATCCAAAATTTAAAGGAAAATGATACCTCACACGCCCAGGTACCTGGAAATCTTGAAAATCCACTTTTGAAATTGGTAGGTTGTTGCCCATTTGACCAAGACCCGCCCCCGGTGGGCTCCATTTGGTCCGTGACCGTTCTCAATCGATTCAGTGTCCTGAATTTTGTAGAAAAATATACCCCAAACGCCCAGGTACCCAAAAATCTCGAAACGCCACCTTCGAAATGAGTAGTTGGGTACCTATTTTGACCCATATAGCCACCGCCAGTGGGCACCAATCGGTCCGGAACCTGTTTATTGGATTCAGCGTCCATCATTCAGTAGAAAATAATACCCCACACGCCCAAATCGCCAAAAATCTCGAAAATCCATTTTTCAAAAAACATTTTTTCACTCAAACCGTTCTCAAATTCGGTCTGACCAGACTGAAAAGTTATGAGGACCAAGAGCCAGAAAGAGGTCCCTGAACAAAATAACAGATTTTTAACCAATTTTCTACTATCAAAATCCGTGAGGACGGCATTTTACCTTCTATGATCTAGATATCATGAAACTTTTTACCATTGTATTGTGCTGTTTTTAATATGAATCTGATGACATGATTTCTATTTAATTAGCTGTCGATTCTCGTTCACCCCGACAAAAATCAAGACGATGCCGACCGAGCGCAACAAGCTTTTGAAAGTAAGTAGCTTAAGCTGTAACTTTTAACACCTGAAGTATCCTAGTTTTTGGTGGGAAAATAATTATGCTATTTGAACCGGAGCCGAGTTGTTCAGAATCAGGCTGCTTGTAAGACGTCCGCTTGTCAATTCTAATTGCTGCTGAAAGCTAAAACAGCCAAATCATACGTGATTGTACAATGGAATAGCAGCATTGACAACGAGACACATACTCATATCCAATTTATGCTGAAAAATTGATGTTTTGATTCCATGATCATTTAAGTTCAATTTTTCTGAGACTATTGAAGCTTTACCATCCAGTGCCCTCCGTTCACCTAATTGTATCGTTTTTCAGTTGTCAACAAAGCTTGGAAAACCCTTGAAAACGAAGATACGAGAAAAAAATGTATGGAAGTTATTGAAGAAGCAAGAGGACGAACAGATCTCATGGTAAGTAAAACTTATTCTGATGGAGCTTCGTAGAACCTACGAATTAATTTATGAATATCGTCTCAGTGATAATTGAGATTCATATTATTCATGAATGAGCTAATGGGGGACCATAAGACCATTTCTTAAGAACTAAACACAAAGTAGGTATTTGAAAAGCTATCAATTTGAAACGTCAAGGGGCTAGAACGGGCAGTAATGAACTCCGGCCACTATTGTATCGCAGCAGAAACGTTAGGTAGATGCCTGTTGAGTGGCAATGCGTGATGAAATAACATTCAAAATATACAAGAAACAACAACAGTCGGAATTAGGTGTTTCCCCCACAGTGCGATCTCATCATATGCCTAGTGGGAAGCGTCCTATTTCAGTAACTCGACGTTTCTTCCATCGCGGTGTCAAAGTCAAGTATGAATGAGGCTCATTAGTTCCTTAACAAGACTCGATTATCTTGATTGTACGCTTATTTAAGCAGATCCTAGTTCCTAGGGCATCTGAGCTCCCTGCGAGGAATATCCAGGGATTCCATGAAAACAACAGGAGAAAGATATTTCATGATTGCGCTCAAGTTTCTTGAAAGATGAATGAATAAAAATAAATGAACTGTTTATTCGTAAATAATGAAAATTAAATCAAGAAACATATTTTTTCTTGAATAATATAGTCCAAAGGAAATGTTGGGCAAGAGTTGCTGATCGAGATTATATACAAGAAAATGGAAAAAAAATACACACTTGAAAGTCAATTTAAAAATTCTAAGAAGGGAGTAAGTAATTCAATGAATGCAGTTTTTCAATGAACTGCACATACATGCACGTGTTTATGCTTCTAGAGAGACCCAAAATCCTTTCTGGGCCACTTAAAACCAACCATAATACAATTTTCTTGAATAGGCCTTTTTTTTGTGCCTTGTGGGATCTTTGAGTACCGGCGGTATGGATTTGTTGAGTAAATTCGTCATTTACAATGTACTTGGCGCTATTAATAGGAGACAAAATTTTAGATGAACCACATTTCCGAGCAGCTGGAATCTTGTTTCGTGGCCAGGGCGATCTTGAACATGAAGGTGTAGATGTCTGTAGCGTATGAGAAAAAGGTTTTTGACTTGGAGTTGCCTGATATTGAAGACCTTGATGGTGCTGATGAGCTGCTGGGAGGGAAAACGTCGAAATGTTTGAGCAGTCCTCAGGTTTCTACTTTTAGGACGATGACAGGTGGGTGAAAAGAAGGGATTCGGATGTTAGGTTTCTTGAATATGCTTCTTTTGTACCTTGGTGGATCCCTGAGTACCGGCGGCATGGATTTGTTGAATTTATTAATCTTTTACTATGTACTTCGCTATGTTAACGGGAGACAACGTTTTGGATGGACCGCGTTTCCAAGCAGCTGGAATCTTGTTTCGTGGCCATGGTGATGTTCAGCAAGCAAGTGTAGATGTCTGTGGTGGAAGAGAAGAAGGTTTTTGACTAGGAGTTGCTTGGTTGTGAAGACCTTGATGGTACTGATGAGCTGCTGGGAGGGAAAACGTCGAAATGTTTGAGCAGTCCCTAGGTTTCTACTTTTAGGAAGATGACAGGAGGGTGAAGAAGGGATTTGTATGTTAGGTCAAGGAACATTGCAACTTCTTAACTAGGACCAGTATCAGGTAAATATGCTAGGCACTGAAAAAGAACAGGAACAAGTTGTGTTTGTGACGGGAAAAAGCCGTCACAACCATCTTCCAA
>CM033998.1:6626693-6762641 GCA_019603395.1 Cyrtorhinus lividipennis
TCTCTGTTCTCACTTCGCTCGTCTTCAATGCAAATAAAATCCTGTACAAACGTGGACTCTAAAAGTGACAGCTTCTTCGTGCATTCTATACACCTCTAAGGAATCCTTTTTCATACTAACCCAACCTTACAACTCTGTCATGGCGTTCTAAAAATACTTTCTCTGTTTATCTCATTTCAAAGTTTCCTTGGGCCGCGTTCCCGTAATTCAGTTACAATTCTAATCTTCCCTCGTCTCGGGAAAGTTCGTTGACCGCTGACTGGTAAACCCGAATTCACTTCACTGCTCATGAATTGAGTTGGGAAGTAAAGTTTGGGGAAAGCAATATAAGCTGGCGAATCTTAAGCTTCTATCAAAAACTCTCGCAATTAAAGAGAATCCTATTATCCAAGTAATATTTTCCAGCTTTTGCTAAGAAAGTTGAAAACCCTGCCATAAATGGTAGCGAATTGGGTGGTGGAAAAAGCAAACGATTCCGATTACTGTGTGAGTAGCGATTAGCGTTTATCTCCATAAATATACGGTATTGAAAAGGACGCGGAAGTTCGGCATAATGACTTCCACACCAGAACTTGTTCTCGTCAATAGTACATTTCGAACTAATCAAGTTAAAAACCCGCCACGAGTGTTTTCCGACGTTCATTATTGTCATTTGATTTCAAGTTCATCAAGTTCATTATAACAATTGTATTCATCGAACTAACCGGAAATTTTTTTTTTTTTTTTCAGGTAAGGAACTGTACCATGAGGCGTACGCTCATAACTTTGTCGGATTCACACTCGGTATGGATTTCTCCGTTTTAAGGTTTTTTCTGACGGAAACACCAATATCATAGATGTATCAACAATCTCCGCTGCACAACAATATCCCCGTTTCCCTTTCAATGATTTTAGGAAATAATCTATACACCAGTGTTCGTCCAATGTTTCTTCGATTTTTAACAAATCGCAACGCGCCTTTTCGGTGTCCCTGCAGACGTGTTCGCGTCAGAATGGAGTTCTCTCTGGCCCCGGGATAGCTTTAGAAGATATTAACATTGTTTCTAACAACCAGGTTGAATCTTGAATCTTCAAAAGCTTTGACGCCTAATTTTCTTGTTCTTCCCCATGATGCATAAGCATTTCTAGGAAGAATTTTCCCGGAAATATAGTTTCCAAAGTAATGTCCTCAATAAGGTTGAAAATGGCATTCCTCTCTAGCCTCGATGAGTTGAGAGCGTGTTGTCGTGATGACGGGTAATCAGTGCGGAAACATGTGGAGTGGGACAGTATGACATCCCCTGCAGAAGTGTCATCAAGCTTGCTCTCTCCTGGCCGAAATAGTACCGGAAAATCTTTCACGAGGCAATGAGTTCGTGTCGTAGGATGATTAACGTTTCTTGTTTTTCCTTCTGTGTTTCCTTATAATTTGGTACGAATCGTTGGTATTATTAGAATATTTTCAATTGCGAGAAAGTTGTGTTGCGTATCGAAACATTGAGGGATGCGTGATAATTGCCTGAGCACTCAGTAATCATTCTGAACTTGGTTGTAGTACAACGTACAGAAACCTGAGCTGCCATGGTTTTGATACCGCTTCAATCATCCCTAAAACTTTGTACATCTTTACTTAGCCGAACTTTCTACTTCACACTCGTATTACTGACAAAAAACAAACATATCCTTAAGAGTACCTCGAGAAATTAATGGGTAGTATTCGTTAGGTATGCGGTCATAACTGGAAGTGGGGCCTTTCTATAAGCTGAGAATTACAATTTGTTTTCCATATCGGTCCATTCAAAGTGCTTGGCTGTTTGACCAACACCGAAGTGAATTTAGAGTATTTTCAGTATTATACTTCAAACACCCTGAAGAAGCAAAAAAACATATGTGAATAAAATTACGATCAGTAAAAACTTATTATCCTCAATTAGCAGTAATTTATGGACCCTCAGATGGTTTCATTCTCCTAAAAATGTTGACATTAGATCCCATGTTATTTGGACAGGCATTCATAGCGATGCAATTATACAAAAGTTGCACTGGCGTGAACTCATCTTAGCAAACAACATTTTTGAGACCCCACAATCCCACTTTGTTCCGAATTGTTCAGCCGATTACCATCAAGTTTGTCGATACTGATATAAACTTCCGCTTCGCTTTCACCCTTTGGAAATGTTATAGACAAAGCGCCCGTTCTGTTGTTCTTCGGAGTCCCTGTTCAGAAGTTCCTCGTATAACGTAGTCTTTGGCAGTTCGCTTAGCCTCCGCAGATTGACCCCTGTGGGTTTCCAGATCGATATCATTAGAAAGGCAAATGATGTCTGGAGAGAGACGATGCTGCCTACTTCGGTCTAAATCACCTTTCTCCATGTATATTCGCCCTGTTGAATACTCTATTTATTCGAACTTTATGTATCCTGCCTAAATTTATTCGAAGTAGGGCCAAGGTTGAAAATTAGGAACCTCCGTCCCGCTGAGGGTATTTGTTTTAATCCCCTATTCGATGCAACTCAACCGAAATTATCCTCTCTTTTCTCGATAAGAAGAAAATATGCCTAGTTGGACAACAGATGCTTCACGAAATTATTATCGTATTATTTTATGGGCTTGGATCGAGTGCTTGTCTAATCATAAACATATATTCAGGGATCCAATAATTTGCATTCACTTCATTATACAGGCTCAATAGCAACATCCTCAGTACGTGAATTATATTTTCATCATAATTTTCTTGTGGAATTTGAATTTTAAGATTTCAATGTTTCGTTGTCTTTTCGTCAATTTTTTTTTTTCAAATTATGTATGTTTCCGTTCTTGTGCTGCTTAGTGCGTTTTGGGATCGCTTGCTCACACATTCTTCCTATGTCACTTCCATTTTACTAAGTCGCCATGGAATATCTATTGCTTCGCTGTTCATACTGAGCCAGCTTCATTCTGATTCTTCAGTATGATTCTTCTTGCAACAGGTTTTCTTTCTCGCCCATGCGGGAAAACAATTGAATTGAGAATCTCGAGCGTTCAATACTCAATCGCTTCAATTCAGCAGCCAGTGTTGTTGAATGAGTACTATTTTTAACACCTTATTTTTTACCGGGGACACAATGAATTATTGTTCTCGTATTCACGTTTCCTTGACCGAGTATTGGAGCAGAATATTTTGGTCGTTTACGGGCCATATCGGCGCCTTCGTTAAAACCTGATTGTTCCAGTTTCTCCGTGATAACGCGAGCTAACCTCATTTGAACCCTTTCAATAATCTGATCTGGTGGGATTGGGTTTATCGCCAAATCGTATTAAGTAGAGAAAGGGATGCTACTTTATACACCTCCCCCCCTCCCATACATTCACTGTACAGATTGTATATTGGCTCTCTTAGAGGCCGAGAGGCCGTCGGGATTACCATTCAAGTGTATACTTGATCGTGAAAAACTTCTCTTCGACACGAAAGGAGATATAATTCCACTCATTCTTCTGCCGCATCTTAGCGAGTTACGAGAACTCTCTTCATTTATTTACACAAAGTCTAAACTAGATATTTACTGGGTTCTTCTTATACTTGTAAATGTAAGCTTTGTGAAATCCTTCTGGATTGTGGGATTAAACATTCGAGCATCTTTGCCTGGTCCGTTCGTGTTCGTAGCATCCTGAGCTTGCGTATATTTCCCTTATCGTTCCTGCTTACCCTGCCAGGTACAGATACCCTTTAATCGTTATGTAAATTGTCGCCGCTCAACACGTCTTCACAGTAGCTAGTGTATTCAATACTAATACACACATCATTAATGTTTTTCATACTTCACTTACTATAATAAATGCTCGTTGAACAGAAAATAGTATGAAAACAAAACTTGACATCTTTCGGGCTTACGGTTCGAGACCGAGGGATGAGGCAGGTACTAAACAATCTGAAACAAATTTCTCGCTTTCTACCTACGATGAATAACTATGTGCATTTGTATTAAATATATCTGCCCTATTCATCTTCCATGAAACATATGATGAGTTGGGTCACGTTACGCCGGTCAAGGCTGTTTGAACAGCACTGGATGTTCATTCATGGTATATCTTGCTTTTAGGTTTCATCATTAGTTTTCGCTAAAACGTCGCGTCTCTGACTACTCTTTCCCTCTCGAGGCATTACTGCATGAAGTGATATCGCCCATCAAAATTCGGACTTATTTAAAATCACTGTCTAAACCGTACGAATTCGAAGAATTTTATGGCCATAAATCCTCAGAATCATGTGTTAAGGGATTGAATGCGGTCAGGTTACTATCGAGTTCCGATCGCTTGCGAAACCTTATAAATCCAAGGATTTCCTCAAATCAATGTTTCTCCAATGATTACCTCAACATAGCACGCACGGAAGATGTAATAACGCGTGCTGGTCCACTTCAAGCAACTGCAGTGAATGCTCTTGCCCTAAAAGTTGTGTTATTCATGAAGATAACATGAAAAATTGCTGGACGATTCACGCACTTGCTGATAGGTGTATTCAAGAATTAAATTCCATATATTCCGAAAATTTTTCCACCAACCAACTTAAATAAACAGCCACTTTTACTCTCTAAAGCACCGCTTTATTAACAACAAAACAACTTACGTAGTAAAAATAAACATATTCAAATATCCCGCATTTGGTCCAGTGGAATTTAATTCATATTTCCTGATGTGGCTCTTGAATTGACGGTTGTCTAGCAGCCGCTACCAGGTATAACTTCGTGAGGTGCATAATTAGATCATCTTCTTCTTCCAACTTCCACTCTACTCCTTGAGTGTTGAGTATGTAGCTAATTCTGCCTAACTTCATTCCCGTTCACGCCATGTCAAAACCTAATCGAGAATGATCGTTCAAATTCGGCTATTTCTAATTTTTAATAATTTTTTCCTGGAACACAATCGATCGCTTCGCGTTTTGGTTGGTTATTCCTTTAAGGATTTTTCTCTTTTTTCCAATTTCTGAGCGTTTTAAGACAAATGAGAATAAATGCCCGTCCAGCGTACACTGTACACGCCGATTTTGGTACTAGAAAACTTTCTTAAAATCTGAAATTTTGGTCAGGGATCCGTGTTCGGCTCTAATTGGTCCTCGAAACTTTTAAACCTGATCGGATTGAATTAGGGGATTGAATATTCCTCGGACCAGGAATATTCAACCCCTGTAAAATAATTTCCAGCGTTTCTTCTTTTGCGTGTTGGCATTTATTACGGTAGCAGTTATTTTCCTCAGGATTATCTCCTTGTCGAGGTTGGGTGAACGTTGCCTTAGAAGTAATTGTTGAAAAGTTTCCAATTGCTTATGTGATACTCAAACATATGCCCTAATGAGATTGTGGAATAACTACGAAGAGTAGATGCGGCGAGATTGAGAAAACTCATCCAAGATCAGAGTAGTTAGTGTGCCTTGTCAGGAACCTACATCTTGCCTTTGGATGAGAACGATTCCAGCGGGCTAATTCCATATAACGTCGCCTTCATTTCCTACGTAATGGCTGCCCTAGTATTATATTACACTTATAACGCCTCTTGACGCCGCCTTCCCTTTACTTCCTTGAAGTGCATCATCGTTCAGTCGTAATACGGTTTGTAATGTCACTTCAACTAAGGGATGAGGAACGCACATAGCGCTTACCTTCTCCTTATCTCATTGACTACTTTTCTGAAGAAAGGATTGAATTTTATGGTGAAATTGAGTTCATTTCAGTGTTATTCTGTGTATGCCATTTCTTTCTGGGGTACCTAAATAAATATAACTATGGATGTGCATCTATCGAATAATGAATAGGGAAAAAGCTGCGCTTTCCAAAACAAGACGGAATCAGTATAATTTGTTTAGCCTCAGATTCTCATAATACACACCAAGGGATGGGTTGAGTGGTTTGGAGGACGGGGTGGCCATTTATTTCCCCGTGGCACAATTTGTCGGAACTTGACTCACCCGCATCGACCCTTTTCTTCCCAAGTACCCGCAAGGCTATTAGGTGCTTTGTGTCCAAATTGCAGTCTACGCTGATGACCTCAATCGTTTCTGCCCCTACCCAGTTATCTGCTCGAATTTTTTCTCTCTTTTTTCAAGAGCAATGGTTGTATTGAACTGCCGCTCTGCTGATGTCATTCCGCTATGTTGGGCGTTGGCTCCCACTTGTATGTGATAACGCTGTTTGATACTGGATTGAAACATTGATAAGCCCGTTGCGAGAGGACAAGGGGAGTAGTGTTGCCGAATTTATGCCGCCAGTGATGGAATTGAACGTTGATGAAAAATGAAGCGAATACCACTGATTGGTGATTCTGAGAAATTCAGGAGGGATTCAAGTAGGAGAGAGAGATGTAGAAAAGCGGTCGTTTAGTTGGCAACAAACGGCTCCCATTTGTCGCAGTATAGGCAGGAGAGATTCCCAAAGTTGAGAGCAATAAAAATTATTAGGTAATATTTATAAAAATTCAAAAATGAAAATAACCTGCTGCGCCGGGGGTAAATCAATCTTGTCAACATGCAAAGTTTGCGTAACCATGTATTTATTTTCTATACTTGTAGTTTCTCGGAGTTGTCTGACACGCGTGTTTTGGATAGAGGGAAAGCTGGAGTTGATGCTCGAACGCCTTTTGATTCACCGAAGTACTGACTCAGGATAGAATACATATACATCAAGTTACGATTGTAGTTGCTCGCTGAACATGGCTATCTTTCGTACATTTATAGTCTCGAATGCTCAGTTGCCGAGAATGCTCAGTCAAGGACGGATCTACTGGATTAGATTTGGGGTTATAATTGAATTTAGTATCCAAAATACTCAAGAAGAATGTCCAATTTTAAGTCTAACTAGATCGGAATTGCCTTCACTTTTCATGTGTGTAGTAAGCTACAGTCTTCCCTGACATCGGTGATGTACCTTGTCCTAGATTTCAAACAGAGTTCAATGGGAAAGAAAAAGTTGTGCTGTCGACAGGTGTCTTCTAGAGCGACGACCCGGTGATTTTCTGTTGTGCTCATTGAAAAGAGAAGCCTCTCCGCGGTCCATTGAGTTAATGTTTTGCTCCTGTACCTAAGAAACAAGAGTAATGCGATTTCCCTGTCGTAGAGGCTTTAAAGGGAGGCGGTCGTTAGGAAAAGCGTAATCAACATGACACCATTTGTCGTTGGGAAGTGTTGGTACGCCAAAACATCGCTTTCTTAGTCAGGTTACCTCAGGCACAATGAATCCTGGGCAGGTTCTATATCCTCATTAGATCATTGTATACTACCTGCCTTTCACTCGTCTCGAACATCGCAAGTGAAAACAAAGAGCGTTGCCGTTGAACCTATCTTCATTTCTCTCGGTTAGTTGAAGGTATATTGTGTTGCGAAAACCCATTTTAATGAGAGTCGAACGATAGTGATTGTTGCGCTGCATTGAACTGCGTTCCTGGAATGATGCGTTTATGGTTCTTTGATGTACCTAATATGATTTTGAGCCTCCTGGAGGTAATAATGTTACTAAAATCTCCATAATCGTGTGAAATTATAATCCACCTATGGTGTATACGTAAGGCCTCCTTGCGACCAGCTTCCATTACGACTATCATTAACGTGACATAATTGAAACTATCGTATTACCGACAATTTCCACGATCTAATGCGTTTTATATTATTCACAGAGTCTCCGTGACCGAACCTTCGTGATTTGTGCGTCCACCATAGAATTAGAATATCATTCGTGGTTGGAGCATACTCGTATACATTACCCATGATATCCACATTAATTGTCCTACCGTTCCATCTGACTTGATCTTCCCTACCTAGATTTCTACGAATCTATCTCTACCAGTTCTATTTCCCTTTTTTCCATTTGTTTGGAAATCCAGTGACTTTTTTCGTATCATCTATTGAAGGTCGATCGCTTTTTCCTCCTCAGATAAATCTCTTAACAACACGTTGAGAATAATGAGTATTGCTGAGAAGAAGACATTTACCATTTTCACGACGTAGTTCCCCAACCTATTGATCTCAGCCAATAGCCTTTCACTGACGTTTTGCCGCGGAATCGCCCTGGAGAGCATTTGGTAGGCCACGCCTATCTAATCTGTCATGATGAAGACGTAAAAGCTCTACAGGCACTCGTATCTTTTCTGTAGAAACGCTTTTCTCCTTCGCCACCTTCCATGCACGACTTGTGGAATAAATTCAGGTCGAATTACGAGGTTGCTTCAGTCAATTAAGAATAAATGAAACCAAGAAAATATATTATTTTCTACATATTTCGACAAATCTTGTTTTAAAATTTGTTTTCCTTTTAATAACCGATGAAACTTAAACAAGGCCAGTGGGAAAAACATTCAACTTACTCGCATCTTCACGCACGTTAATTCATTGTCCAGCATTGTTTGTTGCTTATTCTGACAAATTTCTTTACCGCCCAGCATGTTATCAGAACGCTTGTGTCGCATGAATAACTTATTGCTCTCTATTAACGCCCATTGCGGTTACTTATCGTAATTAGCGCGGTCACAAGCATTATTGAGCTAACGATTCTTACCAACAACATTTAGAACCGGAAAACTTGGAGCGTACAAAAATTAATGAATTCTTCCTCTTACTCTATTCCTGGTAATTGTCCTGGCACCACTGTCAATAGAAATATAAACATATCTGAAGGCCTTTCATTGCTTAAAGATTATTTTCGTGGAACATGGTCGTGTTTGTCTCTTAGCAGGATTATACTCGTACATACCGACGTATCGACACATTCTTGGAACACACAGCTACGGCACTCCATCTTACAGTTAGTTTTCCAGAATGAGAGGTGTCATCATGTTTGAATTCTTGTAACTTGAGCCGCAACTTTTGTTAATTATTTCGCCTCGCTCCTCTGTTATACGAGTGGGAAATGGAGCAGGTGTGTAGCTTCACTTCTGTCTCACCACTTCATTACGACATCCCAACGCTTCATTACAAGGAGCTTTTCAGTAGGAATTCTATGAGCCATAACCCATTTTTGACGCGAGTCTGCGGTTCTCTTCGAACCCTATTTTGCAACTGGAGAGATGATTAGCTAATTTACGAAGGATCTAGATAGATCTGTTCTCGTTAATATATACACTTCTGGCGCTTACCTACGATTTTTTTTAGATCAGAAAAAGCCTCCTCTACGGCCTCCTTGTTTCAGCTTTCTGGGAAAGGCTTTCGATATTAGTTTCACTAATGCTGTCCTAATAGAGTTTAGCACTCCGTGAATGCGTGCATTGAATGCCCACGTAATACAGTTCAGCTGCTTTCAACAAGGCTACGAGCTCACTCAGGCCATGGCATTTTTTCCCACTTCCTCACCGCTGAAAAACACCCGTATATCTTTCGTTCTTTTTAGGTTGATAATCGTCTACCAAACTCTGAAATGTAAAGTGGGGGGCAGACGTCCCTCCTCGGGCACAAGTTTGGCTATAACTCAGAAGAGGCCCTGCGCGTTCACCTCGATGCTCGATATCACCGCCTGGTGCGGCATGTCACTTTATCTTAGTTCCCTTTATTACCAGTTTTCTTCGGAGTTTTCTCATTTATCACTCACGATGGACGAAATTGAAAACCTCCTCCCAATGTGAACCAAAAAATCACTTATAACGTTCTTCTGGAATAACTAGCAGAATCCAGATGTCTCTTCTGAGTCGAGAAAAATTTCTTCTTGTCATTTCAATTTCATTTCTTATTGTTTTCGAAATCAGAATGGGTGAACTTTGTTCGTGATCTAGCATGTGTATCATCATGTATCATCATGTGTATGAACGGTAGAAGTAAAGCCTTCGTCTGTACTGCTAGTAAATGATCCTGAATGACCAAACAGTCTAGGATATAATTTTACGCACCCAAAAGCGAACTAATTACATATAGCGTTGCGGCCTACTAAAATTTCTGCTCGACTGCAATTTTAATAAAACTGAAATAATAAAAATGGTATAAGCTTGCCTTCAATAATAAAAAAAGATTATAACTCTTCTGTAGAGTCCATCACGAAATTATATTTGTCAAGGAATTGCAAGTCTCAAATACTGGGCCTCGAAAAAAAGTGGAAAACATAAGCCCGGCTAATACCCTTCTAGCCGTTGGAGGCACCGCACACTAAAAAAAAAAGGCGGAGGGAGAGTCTTGGTTGTTCCTATTTTTCTGATGAAGGAGAGGCATTCAGAAAATTTGATGGTATGACCGCCAACAAGAAGTCGGCCACCTTGCTTGCCCAGACCTGAACTGTGCCAACAGACGGATAGGCCGTTTGTTGACGCTGCGGTAGGAGTGACAGCTTCATCACCAGCAAACGGTACCCAGTAGTCGCTTAAGCTTGAGGAAGGATTGGGGGTCCATTCAGCCGCGTAGAAGACATCGGGCAGTCGAATAACAAGACATCTGCACTGGACTCCAAGATCCTTCATCGAATGTGTGCTAGTACTAACCTCTGTCTTGGCAAACAAATTCAAAGGTGACTGGAAAAACCATTTGAAACGCAGCTCGTTGACCTGCTTGGCAGAGTAAGTCATTCTCATGCAGACCTTTGGGAATCGTCCCGCCAGCACACCAAAAACTCTGCAAAACCACGAGAATATTCAACAACCTATCCGTTTTATCGCGCATCACTGCATTTGGGGTTGAACAGAGGATGAGAACATGCGTATAAAGAAGCCCCCTGAACACTTTCCAGGGAGTCCGAGTATCTCAGTCCCCTCACGCTTGCACAGAAGAGACACGTGGGTTTTATCGCCGCATCAGAGTTGTACGGGCTGAAACCATCAAGAGATAAGTGCACATGCGTTTTTAGCACGAATGAAGGCATGTATTTTAGAGCTTCGTTCGTACCGCTCATTGGCTAAATCAAAAGTGACAATATCATCGACGTAACTGATCTATTAAAGATTGAAATAATTGTATCCTTCATTGTAAAGAAATAAAATGAACCATGTTGTTGTGCTTCACTCGAATGACGAACCGTAGAAAAGCTGCTTTGAACATACTCTAATTAGTGAAATTATGGCTTTTTCGGAAATTATACGCTTCCTCAGCGCGACAGATGTTTGGGAGATTGTCTGTATAGAGATAGCCATCATCCTACGTGGGGTTACTGTGTTGAAGGATCATAAACGCAACTCGCCACTATCCTACCCAATGGGTGACAGTTCATTCATTCTATTCGCACATAGATGGAATTTTTCTAACTTTACATTCCAGATTCAATGCGTCATTTGGCGAAATTCAATTGTTTATTCAATATTTCCCTCTATACTTCAAAAAGTTAGGTTTTCTCTGAATTTAGATGATACGAATTAAAGCTACCGAGATCTATTCGGGATGCAAGATACCAACTCCATCTCCAATAACCATCTCTTACCGCCGTAATGTATTTCTTCGCTTGAGATTTATCTGTCCTTGCGCAACCTATATTTTCCCCACAATCCGATCTCTCCCTCCATAAATAAATGTTGTTTCTCTTCTTGGTAGGTTCCATTCAGAGGGGAAAATGAATTTCTTCTTGGGTTTTGCTTATCTTGCGGACTCTGTCCATTTCCCGGCTCCTAGATAGGTAGACTTACTTTGTTTTCCTAACCTGGTCTATCCTCACTGGTCTGGCGGATATTAGATCGGCGCCATCAGTAAGTTGTTGTCAGTCTATTAGTGATTTTCGATCTGCGCTGTGTCTTTTTTCTTTCATCTCATCCCATATCTTTCTAGGCCATTGTGCCTCTTTCCAATTTATATTTCTTTTCTTGTCTTACATTTTCATCTCAGAACTAGCTAAATGACTTCAGGTACGACGTCTCTAATGAGTACGGCAGTAAGTCGAGTGCAGCAGAGTTAACCCTAACCACCCGATGACAAATGTGGCCCTGAGGACAGTGATAAATGAGACTGATGCTGATTACAGAAAAGAAAAGAGAGAGAGAGATTTACGCAAGGGTACAAATTAGAAGGGAACGCTGTTACTGGCCGGATTTAACTGAATAAGTAATACAGAATTGCTTTTTGCGCGTGGGTTCCCGCACTGGGCTGTGGCTTACCCTTGAAGGATCTCGAGAAACCTCAGCATTGATGATTTTGCGATGGAAGTTCTACAACGTATTAAATCCCCTGAAATTGTATTTCTTCGTTTCTTTTGAACCTCTAAAAAGTAGTGTTCAAAAATTCCGTGAGTCTTGTTCTTGTTGTCTAGGGGACTACCGGGACTCTGCGGGATTTCCGCCTTCTTTTTGTTTTAGCGGGTAATGTGTAATAAATTCGTGCTGAAACATGGGTATGAGGAACGAAGATTGTGATTGCGTTTGCTGGTCGCATCGAACGCCTCGCAAGAAGCCCATTGCGTAATTAATCACGCAGTAACTACTGTATTCTAAATCTAGTTCAAAGTAATATTTTGACGACGTATTATGTCGTCTTTACCGTGGTTAGTTATACCCGTCTCACACACATCTACTGTCGCCGAGAAGGAAACTTCTGTGGAAGAACACTGCAGCTCATAATCATTCTCTCAATGCCCATTGCCCGCTTTAATGGTATTTCGAGGCCGAGATAATTTAAAATCAAACTGTAAATAAGAAACCGAAGGTAATCGTAGCAGCTAGTCAGAGGGTGTCCCCAGGGTTGTCTCTCTACAGTTCCTTCGCACGGTAGGTTATTATGTAGTCAGTTTGTCCACGATTGCTGATGACGTCGCTAACCCAGACTTTCGTTGACCCTTTGTTTTCTTTGTAGCTACACCCTATTGACGTCAAGTTTTGGAACAAAAACTCATGTTTACTGGGTTTTACATGGATTTAATGCTCGTTGTGCTCCCTCAACTACCACTTTTTATTGGTTCACCGCCTCTGCCGTTAGCGCCTGTTCTGCTCGAGTCTCTCTGGTAGCCACTCTTCGACTTGGTTCTCCTTGTTTCATGCTATTCACCGTGTAAGAAAATACGATCACCAAGAGAAACGTTGCCGTCACTATTGCTTCAATCTGCATTGGGGAGTCCTCCGCGCATAACACCCGTACCAGATTAACTAGCTCCGGTTTGACAGCCAGGAATGGTAAAATAGGGAAGCCTCCCTCCAGGGAGAAGAATACTAATGAACCCATCTTAAGGTTTCAATATTGAATTGTCTGTGGTTGAGAATAACTGTAAAACAAATTTCAAGTTTCCAATGTAAGAAAAATTATACGTCGAGGTATGTTCAGAGACCTCAATTGGTAGCTGAGAAACTCACATGATAATTTTTTTTTGATGTAGCTTCTTTTGACAAATTTTGAATTGACCGCCGAATTTCTCGTTAAAATTTTGTTTTGTTTGTCCAGTTCTTTTTACTACAGATTGTAATGATTAGAAACATTGTAGGTAGCCTAGCAACGTCAACTTCAGTTGCTGCATCTATTACGAGAATTGATAAGTTGCTATTCGACGTTATAACTTTCTGCGGAACTTTCGGCATTACCTATGGTATAAGATGCTCTGCTTCAGTTGCCTTGGAAATTCCCTTCCCAAATAACCGACATGAGTCCTTCACCAATATAAACGGAGCTGTCTCCCCTAGTTTGTACTCTGCTCTGCCTCCATTCAAGTTCTAAGCGACGTTTAGTAATGAGCTACAGGAGTGGTGAGCCGATCTTGTCAAGAGGTACCCTGGTTGGTGCTAAAGGAGAACTAGAGGCTCGTTGCAATATTCATGTGTATCGATGGAACACCTCAACGCTTCGGCTAACCTTTGTTTTTTTTCGCTCTTCTGCTGATTTGATGTGAACGAATAAACGAAACCTTTTTTTCGTCGTACGTATTCAACTCTCATCTTCAGTAATTTACCGAGAGTTTTACAAATGCTACACTGTCATTTTTACATGAATTATTAAAATATCTCTCAAGGTAGGCTGGTTCCAGAAAAACGCGTCTCGCATTTCTAGGTGTGATTTGCGGGGGCTTTAACGGCTCGAATCATCGTACAAATTACCAGTCGTGTTCAAACACGCTGTTTAATGTTTTAATCGTTCTAGTTTCTACGTAAGCCGGAACCGAATTGAACCTGCTACAACGTTGAGGGAGCAGGGCCGGTTATTCTCTCGTATTTTATAACGATCTCATCATGTTATTAAATAGTCGCGAACCTACCAGACGCCTTTTGTTTTGCCACATTATTGTCTGATGCAGAGGTAAATGACTCGGTTCTCGAGCGTGACCCGTGCTTGAGAAAAGGTTGGAACTTCCTGAGCTTCCCCGTTATAATTATTGTTGGCTGAATAGTCATTAGGACTTTGTACATTCTGATTTACATTTTCATGCAACCAGCTATTGCGGCGCTCACGCACCGTGTCGACTGAAGCTACGGCATTTTAGTCCTGCAGATCGATGTTTCTTGCACATGGCTGTAGTGCCCCAACCTCACTATTATCGGAGTTCTGTTTCAAATGCATCAGTAGTTACTTAAATCGATGAAATTGACCCTGTACCACCGCCCAAGCCATTTTGGTAGTGGAAAATTTTCTACAAATCTGAAATTATGGTCAGGGACCCGTTTCCGGCTCTAGTTGGTCCTCGAAACTTTTCAGCCCGATCGGACCAAATGTGAGGGTGGGGGGATGGAGGGGCAAAGTGTGTTTTTCTGAGAGGTAGAGGTACAATGACATAAAACATAGGTTGACATAAGGCAAGAAATAACCAACCAAAATGGTCCGGCCGTGCGGGGAGACAGTCTATTGACATATTGCGTCATTTTTGGAATCGTGGTTGGTAACACTCAAATTAGATTTGGTCGTGAGGAGGAAATCTTTGTATCTTAGAATCGGATCACCAAGACTGGCAGGTTTGCTCTTTAAACTACGTCCTCGTACATAAAAGTTGATTATAATCGTGGTCCCTGACCGTATCTGGAGGCCGCGTTAGATTCTTCGCTGTACTTCACCTCAGAGGAACTTGGTTATTTTCATTAATGCACGTTCTTAGCTATTGTTGGTCCGCTATCCCGTAGGAGCTATAATATCATGAGCTTTCTGATGATCCAGGTATGAGGTGAAGGCGTGGAAGGTGACATCGGATCAATGCCGAATAGCGATCATCGTGTTTTGCTTTCGGCTCGTTGAACCTTTTCTTCTGTCGGACAAAACCTCATGTCTGTGCCGCGCTCTAGAAGCCCTTCCCTTGATAAATTGGCCCTATTGTCCCTTGACCTCGGCTTTTGACCCAATGTAGTAATCTTCTTGTTCGCAATCTGCGCTGAGTGACGTGCTTAGACTGCTCGCGATAGAAAGGAATCCAGCTGGTGGAGTAGGTCTTCTCATGTATTGGAAATCGTCGGTAGCGGATGAGTTGGACCTTTACGTAGCCTTTGATTGAGGCCTCCCTCGATTCGTCCATACCTTTCCGTTTGTCATCCAATGGTTTTTCCTTCATTTGGAGGGATACCGGGCGTTTTGAAAAACACCCACCTCAACCAAAAAGTAATTAATACACTCAGAATGAGCTAGATTAAATACATATTCCATAATCGTATGACCTAGTTTATCCTGAAAATAATGATTTCATTGGTTCTCGTCAACTTTTCGGAAGCAGAGACCCACTAACCTGATCCTTCAGCGACGCGTAATGGACGAGGAGTTACTTCAGTACTTCATTCATTAGTACAGGAGTACTTCATTCATGAAACGCATTACGGTAGAACCTTGTCAATTCACCCGATAATCTTAGCATGTTTTTCGTCAGCCACAATGATTCATTCAATTCTGAATCTTCAGAACTGCTTACAAATAGTATCTGTGCTAACTAGTAACTCGCTTGCAATTCTAATGCACTTTCTCAATAGGATTTTACCCATAAAACCTTATCAGAAAAATACAATATGCCTTCTCTGAGTAGTGATCGCGTTGTGCGTCAACGCGTTCGTTGGTGGAAAATGCCGATAGAGTTGTTCCACAACACATTTTTTCAGGTAGTTCTCGTTCAAGTGAGAAAATGTATTTTTGAGTTCTACAAGGTGAGTACCTACTTACATAGCATGCGATCAAAAAACAATTTTCTTTAAATATTTTTATTTAAAATGTACTTCTTGACTCATAGTTACCTACTTATTTCCGATGAGCGAGAATCAGTTTGGGCGCATCCAAATTGATTTAACTTTCACAAATTAATGAAACATTATATTTTACGCGCCTAAGTTCCCAAAACTCTCAATTTTTTTTTTTTTTTTTTTTTTTTTTTTTTGTGTGTGTGTGTTGTATGTACACATTTTTACCCCTACCGTGCCTCCGCTTTGGATGAGCGTATTAAGCGTATTAGTAATAAAAAAGTTTTGACGACGAACTAATTGTAGTGTGGGGTTGCCCGACCGGAGGGGAACATCATTTCTAAAAAAATATATAGAACGTTTTGCCCAAATCGACGTCGATGATGGGCGTCGTGGATGTGGTTTTTGCAGATTCCGGAAAGAATCGGGCATGAAATTATAAATTCAACATTCATGGAATGATGAAAGTTGAAAACAACGAGTCCTCTGATGTGGTTCTCTCATTTTGGTTGGTTATTCCTTGAATAATCAACCTATGTTTTCATGATAATGGTCAACCTCTCCGATTCGGCTCAAAATTTTTTTCTGGACGTTTCATGATGTCCTGATCAAAAAAGGTCAATGTCCGTCCGCCGTCCGCCGTCCGCCGTCCGCCGTCCGCCGTCCGCCGTCCGCCGTCCATTGTCCACGCCGTTTTTGGTAGTAGAAAATTTTCTAAAAATCTGAAATTTGGGTCAGGGGTCTGTTCCCAGCCGAGATGGGTCCTCGAAACTTTTCAGCCCGATCGGACCAAATTTGGAGGGGGTAGGGGCTTTTTGAAAAATGGATTTTCGAGATTTTGGGTGATTTAGGCGAGTGGGGTGTCATTTTCCACTAAATTTTGGACGCTGAATCCAATAAAATGGGTCCCAGAACAATTGGCACCCACTGGAAGAAGTTATGGGTCAAATTGGGTATTTATTACCCAATTTGATTATGTGTTTTCGGGATTTCTGCTACCTAGGCGTGTGGGGTATAGTTTTCCACTAAATTTTGGACGCTGAATTCAATTATGTGTGTCCCAGAACGATTGGCACCCACCGGAAGAAGTTATGGGTCAAAATGGGTATGTATCCACCCATTTTGTATGTGTCAGGATTTCTGGTGCCTAGGCGTGTGGGGTATCATATTCCACTAAATTTTGGACCCTGAATCGATTGGAATGGGTCTGGGACCCGCCACACCCACTGTTTCCCCCAATCGAGGAATAACCAACCCGTGTGTAAGAATTTGCAGATTTTGAATATGTGTTTTCGGGATTTCTGCTACCTAGGCGTGTGGGGTATCATATTCCACAAAATTTTGGACCCTGAATCGATTGGAATGGGTCTGGGACCCGCCACACCCACTGTTTCCCCCATTCGAGGAATAACCAACCCGTGTGTATTTATATGTGTTTTCGGGATTTCTGGTACCTTGGCGTGTGGGGTTATAGTTTTCCACTAAAGTTCGGAAGCTGAATCCAATAAAATGGGTCCCAGAACAATTGGCACCCACCGGAAGAAGTTATGGGTCAAAATGGGTATGTACCCACCCATTTTGTATCTGTCAGAATTTCTGGTGCCTAGGCGTGTGGGGTATAGTTTTCCACTAAATTTTGGACGCTGAATCCAATTAAATGGGTCCCAGAACGATTGGCACCCACTGGAAGAAGTTATGGGTCAAATTGGGTATTTATTACCCAATTTGATTATGTGTTTTCGGGATTTCTGCTACCTAGGTGTGTGGGGTATCATTTTCCACTAAATTTTGGACGCTGAATTCAATGATGTGTGTCCCAGAACAATTGGCACCCACCGGAAGAAGTTATGGGTCAAAATTGGTATGTATCCACCCATTTTGTAGGTGTCAGGATTTCTGGTGCCTAGGCGTGTGGGGTATCATATTCCACTAAATTTTGGACCCTGAATCGATTGGAATGGGTCTGGGACCCGCCACACCCACTGTTTCCCCCATTCGAGGAATAACCAACCCGTGTGTAAGAATTTGCAGATTTTTTATACTTACTTTCGGAAGGACCCATTTGAGTATATTCACGGCCCTCTTCATGTAGCATTCTACCATATTATATTATCGTTTCTACGCATTGGGAAGCTTTTCCTTTCTTGATTAGCTAGCAACAGAGCTTAACAGCTACAAATTTTCGAGATTACACGAAATCCATGTAGGGTAACCCTAATCACCAAGGTCGGTAAATCCAAACACAGGTACGCATACGCATCATCGATTTTATTGCACCAGCACACACTTCCTTTAAATTGAAACAATGTCCTTTGACTTCTGAATTATTGTGTGTAAGCAGGTCATTCCGCCACAGTAGAGAGTTATGGATTCTTCCTGTTCATTGCGCGTAAAATATGTAGTTAAGTAAAATTAATGAAGTACTCTACTGTTGTTGAAATATTCGCATGACAGACTATAAAGATCTATGTTACAAACGAAATGTGTTTCCGAATTTCTTAAAATTAGTCAAGTTAATTAGAAAATCCGAAAATTGAACAATGCGCAAGAATCCAGTGGATGATTTTTCAACTAATTAGCTATGTCTATTCATGATAGGCTTATTATGAACAAATCAGCCCCTTAGTGCTCATATTCACAATCATGAAATGTTTCTCGAGAGATCCAAAAAGCTCGTTTAATTTTGTTTTACTCAATCCATCAAAGTCGCCCATAAAGGTTATCCTGGTCCTCTGAGCAACCTTTTCTGCATAGAACTTACCCAATCGTATACATTCGTAAAGGCCGAGCTGCTTGTTAATACCAAAATGTCATGCTCTTTACCATTGAATCCACCATCCCAGGGATACAGCACTTGGTGCGATGATTTCATCGATCAGGGTAGATGGTGTAGAGCACGAAAGCATATTTCACGGATTCGAACTACGCGCATTGAGACCGTGATGTTTGTTTTCGAACATCCGCCGTTGTAAAACCCACCACACGAAAAGAACAGTCCGCCATCACGTAATGAATATTGAATAGGACAGTTCTCCGTCATTCGCTCAGTCTATCTCTCTCTTCTGCCACTGTCTGATCGATGCGAACAGTTCAAATGCCATGAACGTGAACAATCCCGAGGTCAACAAACGACCCGTGTTTTTATTGCATGTGATTGATTGTCACCTTACTGAATTGAAAATACCGTCTGTTAAAAAGCGTCGCTACGACTGAAAAGTTTCCAAAAACTGTATCATATCGATGCTACTCGATCAAGCGTTCAGTGTGGGAAACTGAAATGTCTAAATTCTGCGGTTGGGCGAGGTTGAGTCTTCTGGCACTTTCTATATCGCGGTCTGTACGCCTAGTGACACGGGTTGATTGTTACACAGTTCGAGAAATAAATAAATCATATTATAGAAATAACAATATTTGAGATTTATCTGATCTCAGATGATTTTCGTAGCAAATCGTACACATTCAGTCTGTTCTCAGTCTATCAGCACGTTTATAAAAAATTGAATATCTTGCGTTAAATTGCTATTTAGCTGGCTGTTTTCCCAACAAAACTTGTGCTCATTTCCCTGTTTTTTTCTGGGTCTTGAAAGCGATTGCTAGTTTCACCATCCAAATTAGGCATTCTTCTGTAATAAAAACATGATCGAGTAGGCCATAATCAACACTACACCACTTCTACCGTAATGCTCCGAGTATGTGTATAATACGTAAACAAATAGAAACTACCGATAGCATCTCAACGAAATGAAAACGGATATCACATCGGTTGAAGGTGAAATATAAACTGCCAAAGATAAGTTTTTTTTTTTTTTTTTTAATCGACGGAGGGTCGTTTGTTTCTTTGCCCGAATAGAGAATAGCCGGAGGAAGTTGGCAGAAAGAAGACCGTATTTTCTCCTGCTTGGAGAAGGGGTGAACACGAATATTGTGTTTTCACCTTATTCAGTAAACAAGGAAGAATGGAAACCCGAAACCTCTTTTCCATTCAAATGTACTCCACTGGCAGTCGTATAATACCACCTCTCTCATTGTCTCGTTCTCGGTAAATCTGAACTTCTGGTTGACTAGAATTAGCTAGATAGCTTTTTTTCCCCTTATAATCAAGAATGGAAACGCCAACGTCGTACTGCCTCTTCAGTGAATTCGGTTCTGTCTGAACTGGGTTCCTTTAGGGCTATCCAGTCCTATCAAGATTTAACATAGCTAATTGCACTACTAACCTGGTTCTGTCAATCCTGAAAAGCCTCTAAAAAACCCATTAAAAAAATGAAATTAAAAAAAAAAAAAAAAAAAATACAAAGTCAAATTCTTTTTTGCTTAGTTGGCAGCTCGGAATGTATTTAGCTGCATAAAACGCGTACCCATCAAACAGGCAGCAACTTCAATCTTGTAGTAAAACCAAAGTATTGTTTGGCCTACCAACTACTGCACAAAGAGGGCTCTAGGATAATTGAGTTTCTTTCTTGTTTAAAACAATGGGTCCTCGTCCCTGCCAAGGTGACGAAGTTGTTGGTAGCCGCCTAATTACCGAACTTCGTTATCTCTCTCTGTTCGCTGTTACAATGTTTCGAGAGGCTGAATTATTCCCGCCTTATCCTGATTGTTTGAAATGACAGAATATTTGCCGGTTTTTGGAACATGCCGTCACTATAACGATCTGTAAGCCAATAATATAAATAAAATATCAACCTTCTGTCAGAGAAGCAAATTAAAAAGCCTGTATTCAAGCTTCTCAAATAAAATTCAATGAAAAACCTGATCCTGGTATCATTTAAAATTTAAATGTTTTCAGGCATGATTGGGAAATGTACAAAGCATGTAGGACAATCTCCAGTGAAACCTTGTACCTAGAAATTGTGTTAAGTCTTCAACTGTGTAGGTTTAAAAAACCAACCAAAAGACTGCGTATCAGCTGAAAGCTAATTAATTAGCTTTCCTCCCGCCTAAAATACTTCGCTCCGTTTAATTTTCAACTAATAAGAACCCACCTGTTGAAATTTCAGAATCTACCGAGCATAGTCGTTCAGCAGAGTTAACAACGTATAAAGGAATCCCAATCGATACTTGGTTGACTTCGAGGTTAAACTTGGAGAACAGAATCAACGTTTGAACTCTTCCCTTCGTCCTCAACTCCATTTACCCAACTGGAAGTTGGTTAGAGGTTTTGGGTGAAGAGAGCTAACAGGGAAGGGTTGTTGTGATAATATTGAACCGTGCAAAAACAAAGACGTATCGCTTTCTTGGAGCTTTTACGAGCTCTGGTACCAAAACTAAGGCAATGCCGCCACCTTCCGTTAGAGCTAAGAGCCAACAGATGATTTAGCAGTAAACTTTGCTCTTTTGAGTTGAGAACTAACGGGTCACACGTGCTACGTAAGCCAGCCGAAGTATTGGAAAGAGTCCGGTCCGAGGGTTTTCCTTCATTTGAAGGCTTTTCGTATCCTGACCGTCTAAAGTGCTCCTGTAAAAAGTTTTGCAACGTGGTTGAGTTGTGCTGGACTGGCACGAAAAGAAAAAGGAAAAAGCGCCGGGGCGTTAAAAACAACATTGACATCGACGTTGAGCAACGAAAGTTGAGGGATAGGTAGGTTGGGCGGGCGTAGGCGCTTGTTGATCCAGCAACTTTGTTATCTGGTGGGAGCGTTGTTCTTCCGTGACTTATTGATAAGTTGTTATCATCCTGTGGGCGTGGACGGGAAAATCATGTTCAGTGAAATACCTTATTCTGGACGAAATGCAAGGATTATAACTTGAAACACAGCTAATTGGGTGGTTAAAGTGCATCGGATAGTACCTTTGGCACTGACGGTGAGTTTCCACTTCAGGAAGCTTCGCTCTCAACTTCCGATTTGGGTACCAATCCTTTGAGTCCATAATATCGATAATAATGCAGTCGTTTTTGCTTGATCTTCCAGGGCATCTTTTCTTCAGACAACTTTTGGGCAGACGTCAGGTTTGGTTCTGTTGAAGGATATCGATCCGTCAATTCCCTCCAATCTGCTCTTGCCCAATTTTTCCAACACCTCTCTTCTCCTTCCGATCACAGCAATTTCCTTTTCTATTTCTACATCTCCAGCCCTGGTGGCCAGTCAAAGACATTTCATTTCGATCTTTTCCCTTCCGGTTCCCGACAACCTCCCACGGAATTAGTTCCGGAGAAGAAACGCTCACCTGGCAAACAACGCTTGTTCGGAGCTTCACTCATGGTTCAACGATTCAAGGGCAGTTGATACTGATAGCTCTCATTTGAACTATTCAGAGCGTGATCATTTTATTTCTAGAGCGGTGCTCGACATACAGATATGTCTACTCACCTCCCTTCCGTTCAATGGGGTATTATCATGTTGAAACCACTCTTTGTTTGGAACCGAACAACCGAAACCTCCATTATGGACCGTCCGTGCATCCTTCCTACCAAACTTTCTATTTCACTAAAGCTGTCTACTCAAGGCTACCAAAATGTGTTACTAACTAGGTATGTTAGGTGAGCGGTTCATTAGCCCTTAGCAAGTATCTACAGGCGTTCGCAACCAACAAAATGGATTTCCCCAAGTAGGTATAGGATGGATTAGATTCAAACTGTCTAAGTCGGTATACTAAGGCCCGTGATTTATGGCTCTTTTGTGGAACTACAATGAACCTGAAAGGATTAATTTGCTATTCATTCGTCAGTAAGTATTCAAGTTTACTACACCCGTACACCTCTGCCGACTAGAAATTGTCCTATATCTCATCCACAACAGAGTAGTTGTTCCTTCCTTAAACTGACAAGGATTATCTCTCTTTTGAATCTACATTCCTTATTATGATTCCAGTTTTCTCATTGGTATTCGCTTGATCCTTCGAACGCCTCAATTCATCCGTCTGCATGAGCCTTGTAGGGCACATAAAAAAATCCTTAGTCCAACACCAATGTGTTACACGCGTCTCTGGTTGGTTTCTTCAAACTACGCGATTTCTTTTTAACTACTCGTATTTCCCTATGTGCCTATAGACACTAAAATTACTGATTTTTGTGTGCCTACAACGTTCGTTTCAATGTATTTCTTATCTACGGTTCGTCCCATTCTGTTGTGTATGTGGAAATGGTACAAACTCGAAACAAGCTTCCTAAAATTTAAGCCGAGTGGAGCATTTTTTTTTAATCACAGTTGTAAGTCATATGACCTTTTCGCTGGCTTTCTTGGTAGTTGAAGACACGTTGGTTGACCGGACTACCAGTAGCATGGAAAAATTAGTTTCTAATTTAATAATGGACCGGTTTTTCGATCCCTCAACATTATTTATCCTGACCTGGTTGCACAGATATGAGTAGATACTTCCAGGCATCAAGGTATCGTAGGCGCCCAGGAATTAATTCTTCGCAGCTCATTGATGAGTACTACGTGCTAGGAGGGAGCTTGCAAGATCCGCGTCTTATAAACGCTTTACCATAGCATAGGCTAAAGAGTTTCACTCTCTAGTTTCAATTTGTTTTTCTGTCAAATTCACGTAAACATTTCATTTCATATTACATGGTCATCATTTTGATGATCTGAACAGGTTAGGTTCGATATTTTGTTGAAGTGAACTCAATTTCTTCAGTAATTTATTTCTTTCAGTCTCCTACATACTGACTGTAGACAGTTATTTCAATTTATTAGGAACATCTATCCTGCTCATCTACCTTTTAACTTTGAATTTCCTTTGTGATCAATCTAACTTCATTAGCGAAGTTTAGTTCCTGAACAACCGCTGGTTCGGTACGCCAGTTGCGTTGAATAATTCAACCCACGCATCTCGAAAATTGGTGTTACTCCATCCCGCTACGCATCCAACTTATTTCCTTACCTCCACTCATTTATTGTAACCTCCTAATGCCGCATCATGAACATACCTCACGACAACGACGAGTACTTCATTCAACTAGCCAGGGAAATTCTCAAGAATGATGATTATTGAGCGAGTACAAGCTTTGCTCAACAGCTGCCATCGCAGCCTGTTTCAGTTTTACGTTTTTTCGTTCTCATTTAAAATACATGAGCCAGCTAATACACCCTTAACTTTGCCCGATAAGGCCCATCTTCATCACAACCACTATCCCTGTCGGGTTTATTGAAGCTGAGGCAGGCTTTCAGGAAATTGCTGAAAGGGTCGCTGAGGTCAATTCGAAATCATCAAGCCCGCTTTAATGAATCCCCAACCTTCTAAGCTAGACTCCGGAGGCTTATAATAGGAAATCCCCTCGCAGGTTAACTTACTTTCCTAGAGCAATACGAGGGGTTGGCTCTAGCTTTTCATTACAAAATTCTCATTCTTTTTCCTGTCTACGACTAGGCTTGAGATAAGCTTTGGAGAAAACTATGACATGAGCAGTGCATCAATATCTTACATTTGACTAACCTCCATATTTTCAATCATTTTACAAAACAACTTTTTTGCAAGAGAACTCGAACAAAACTACGGTAGAAATTTTTTTTTTGTGTTCTCTGAATAAATCGGAGCTTTGACCCAACTAAATAGAAGTCCACCGACAACGTCCACTACCATGCCGACCTCAGTAGAATTGAACAGAAAATACGGTCTGATTCTCTATACCTACGAGGAATAAATTCATTTCTTTTCAGTTCCGGCAGTTGACTTTGGAAGTTCATCACTTGAAAGATCCCCCGAGACGAGAGGCTTTTCTAACCCCTTTCGCCTCCTCAACAGCCTCTCAACTGCTGCAAAAACGTCCGTGTCGATCTCGGGAGGCCTGGAACCTAACGAGCTCGGAGCACTCTAGAGATGCCCAATTTATCGGCAAGGGTGGAATCCAAGGGTTGCGAGAGGATCGATCGATTATTTATAAACCATTGGGTCTTTACGGGGAATCTTCACCGTTGGTAATAAAACACTTTTAAAAGTTTCACCTGGAAGTCAAAGTCCTTCTTACGCATTTGGAATCAACAAATCTTTAGCCTGTGTTCCATTACTCTCCTCCAGATGCAGTGCGCATCTCCATGCCTATGACTTCACCTTTTTTTTTTTAATTTGCTCGTATAATATTTGTCTATTTAGCGCATTAAATATTTGACTCTTAACATCAATGAGTTGAAGATTTAAAACGTTAGCATAAGGGATATAGACTTTTTCCCTGATTACTTTTCATTAGTTTTATCGAATACTCATTTTTGGTATTGAGGAACTATAAATGTAAAAATTTAAACCGCCGAGCTTCGAATCTCCTAATTTGAAAGAAAATTTTGGAGTTTTTTTTTTTCATTTGGTCAGGTCATCATTTGAAGGTACTCAACGTTTTGTCATACTCTACAGATATGATAATTCTTCCAGAAGATATTTTCGTCATTGATATTATAGATTTACTTTCATAGTCAAACTCAGATAATGAATATGCGTGTATAATTTTTTAAGAACCATGATGATTGGTATTACGAATTGGGCTGCTTTGACTTATACTTTACTCGCACGTTAGGAAAATGGTGCCGACAGGGTGCCTATCGAGATAACTAGTGATAATAGATTTTCACAAACTTTCATCAAACCGGGATGACTCAGACGGGGTCTAACGTTCCCGCGGGTCAGCCAATTTGAGTACGGTATAGTTGAGCTCCGGCCAAGACCCTTTTCATGGTTTGAAATTATGATTGGGATTGACCGCTTTCCATTATGGCGTCCCACATTTTGAGGGTAACATATTGCCCAGTCGCCTTCCGGAAAATACTCGTACGCCCTCAGTCGGTTCTCAACCGATCGTTCGGGCATCCATTATACCTCAAATTTTCAATTTACGTTACCCAAGGGGTTGTCCAAAATACGTAAAAACTCCGTTTTATCGCTGAGTCTACTCTTTTTATTTGCATAAACAACTGCAACTGTCCCTTTTAGGCTCGTTTTAATTTACTATTAGTTTTTGCGTTAGTTGAACAAGATTAGGATGCAAAATCCACCTCTTTTCATGCTGAGATGTGCATAATAATAAATACGGAAGGAGATTGATGGTAGCAGAAAACTTGGTATTATTTAGCCGTCGGTATGGCGTTTTCCTGTATTCATGAGTTGATTTACTTATTCATCTCAACTCGCCTGTAACGGGTTTCCTGTCGAGCGAATCAACACCATGATAAGGAGGATTTCACCCTTCACCCAAATTTATTCATTTAAGACACAATAAAGTCTGCTTGTTCTTTTTTTTCTCTACAGCTTCTCAGACAAGAAGCAGTGCATTCATTAACCGAAGAATTGAATAAATGGCACTCAGTATGAGATGTTTCATGACGTATTCTATCCAGTATAATTTTTCATGTTCCCATGTGTCCTCCTTCAACGGTACCCATTTCATTTTCATGCATCATACTGCGAATCTTCTCGTTCATTATTGAAATATCTTTTGTTAAAACACAAACATCATTGAAGCCCTGCCATCTGGCACAGAACTCTTAAGGTTTTGTGCCGGGCAAAGAGAGTAGCGCCATCTTTAAAACTCAAGGTCGATGATTCATTTTACGTTTGGGCATCGTAGGGTTGAGGATTAGCAAGCAGTAAGCAGTCACGAAAGGGTCATTTTTATCGGTGAAAATCTGACGGTGAAATGCGATCGGATGAAAAACACTGAATAGGTTGAAGAGAGACGGTAATCGCTACTCCCTTGTAACTTTCCCGAGTACCTTCCAGAAAATAACAGCAATCCCGGACCTGCCATACCGTTACGTTGCGAATAATCTTCAGGAATAGAGCCTGATTTACGAGGATTTTGTCTATACGTGTGGAGCTCGTCGGTATGATTCACTGAAAAGAATTAAGTTGATTAAATATTACGGTTTATGGAGTTAGTAATTGATATAGGAAGCGGGTAACGTTGTGGTTTGATTGTCACCTTCCCTTGGTTTCTTGGTTGTAGTATGTAGACGAAGGGATGAATATTTGTACCGTACGTTTTTACGGTTCAAGGTTGATCTCTATCAGTTTTGCCCAAAGTCCTTTCCATTTGAAGATAATAGATTCAAAAACCAAAATGATATTCCTCCGTTTTTGACAAGTTGGAAAGAAACTTTTTCAACACCAGTAATAATAACCTGCGGCCAAGTCTTATATAGGAAACTTGCAAAATTGGGCAGCTAGAAAGATGAATGTTGACTGAAGGAAGGGGTGGGGTAATCTGATGTTTCCGAGTCAAAATCCGGCTCGCCGTGATAAGGGCCTTTTCTTTTGGAGTCAGGACGGGTAACAGAGTTCGCAGACTGATTGGGATTTGCAGATGAGGATCTTTTACCAGTCCAGAGGATCCTAGATAACCTGAGGATGGGTCCTTTGTGACCTCAAAAACTCCTCAGAATAAAACGTCTCATCGTAGTTATCGAAATAAGCAGATATATTTGTAACTTTGAGGCTTACATTCATTAACCGGAGGCTCGAGGAGGGCAACGATCGATAAAACGATCAATGCTAATTTAAATTGATGGTCTGCAAAGGCAAAGGGGAGACTGCTGCTGACATATAGTTGAGTTTGAGGTCATCCCTGTCATTTCAGCTCATATTCTCGCAGAAATTGTCTGCCTTTCAAAAGACCCTTCAAACTTCACTTCATTATTTGCACTTTTTGAAGATGTGACTTGAAAACCCAAGTCTGAATAAGCTACGAATATCTTTTGTATATTTCTAATTGTCTGATGGAATTTGATTCAAAGGTTTAGTAGGTTGGACACATGAATACTCTATTTTTCGTGTAGCCGTGACCGTATAAGTTATATGAGTATGATACGCTAAAGAGAATAGGAAATTCATATATTTCCTCCTTCTCAGTTCACATGAAAGACCCATACGAGTTTGACGTGTTGGCATCTCGTAGGGTTGTATGGTGTGTTGCAACCCTCGCTAAACCGGTGGGAGCCCGGAAGAGGAAGGAGGATGATACAAAGCACGTACTCCACCACCTGATACCGAGCCAAATGGTTTTCATTCCTCCCGGTTAAGGGTATGGGTGTAATAAAAGAGGAGAGAAAAGTGAGGAGAAGCTCTGAATGTGAGCACCCTGCATCCTAAGCGACCCCTGTGCTAGTCGTTGCTATGGCCACTGTGAAGCACACCCCATAGCTCCGAATCTCCTTCTTGGAGGGTTTATCCTCGTATCATAAATTTAATCATAATCCCACGAGCGTCATTTTTTCTTTTTTTAATATTTGGCGTGCCGCAGAAACGACTTGCTCGAGCATGCGAAAACCTATTCAACGATCGAGTTTATTTTTTCAAGGAAGGTTTTTAGGTGAACAGAGCTTCTCTCCACGCTCTACATCCGTTACCCCATTCCCCTGTACACCCTCTTTGACGTACTATGCAATAAATACGTTTTAACCTGTCGCATACAGTAGCCTGAAAGTGCATATGTGAGCCTAGTGTTTTCAAAAACCAGGTACCTACTTAGTTTTGTTGAAAAGTTGTTTTTGATGAATCAAGGGTGATAATCTTGTTGCCTGACTATTCACATCTGACTGCCTCCACCCTCTCTTTTCCGCTGCCTCACTTTTTATTCAGAATAACGTATGCCTGCAAGCTATTTTTGTGGTGCCTTTTCAATTCACTACCGCGTACGTCAATGAATAAGGTAGGTACAAGATTTATAACTACTTAGGTTTTCTCGTGCCTCTTTGATATGATGCTCAGCTAGCCTGCCACAGGGTTGGAGTTTTGCCAGCGTAGATCCTTACGGCTAAAGTGCACAGTATATCCATATACCTTGTAACTTGTTCACTGAAGAGAGGGAAATTCATCGGCACGAGGTTGAGTCAACGTTTTAGCCCTTGCTGAAGCACGGCTAGCAACAGGGGTCCTCGGCAAGTTGTATGAGGGTGAGTATGACTCATCCAGAATCTCGATCGATTTTGTATGCCCTCGGGAGATAAGGGGTACAACATGATGCTAAACTTAGTTATCTATAGCTACTGAAGACAGATGATATTGAAACTTAATTTTATTCTAATCAAAACGTTATGAGCGTGTAAAAATGTGAACAAGTTTACAAAATATACGTTGACGACGAATCGAGTTCCACATTGCCTCCTAGGATATTTGAAAGGTGTCGAATTTGCTCGGATTTCGACGCTTCCCCTTCCTCTCTGAATTCGTTCATACTTTATCACAAGTCAAACTCTGATAAATTTCAGGTGACTGTTTTCTATTCAAGAAGCAGCTGCTAGGTGTTGATAGAGAATGATCAGCCTAGTGGTCTCTAGCACTGTTCTCTCCTTGAAAATTCGACCGAATCAGATTTGTCTTTTTAAATTTATCTTGTTAGAAGAGGATTGGACTACCTAACGGATATCGCTCTTCCTTCTACCAAGAATGGCTTATTAGCTAACTCTAAATTGCACCTTCACAATGATATTGCATTAGGTGAGGTCCGCATAGTTCTAATAGCTGGAAACGTGAGTTAGGGTCTGTGAGGGGCACTTCAGATTGATAACAACCAGTGAGGCTCAGTATATTTAAGCAGAAAACCGGACGAATCTGCATGCTGGTGCCTAATAGCAAAGTTTCCAGCATATAGCAGTCCGCGCTAAAATTACGAAACAGTTGTTCAAAGCCTGGTAATAATTATGAACGAAGTATAGTTCTCAAAAACTCATGTTCTACCCTTTAGCTTCGTCAACTTTCCCTGGAATTGTGTGTAAAGTTGTTGAAACTCAGGCCTGACTTGCCTAGTTCCAAAGTACTACTTCTAAAAGGTTTTCCAAGTGCATTAACTTGTGAGGGTCCCAAGTCAGACAGTCTCTCCTAATGCTGAAGGAAGGAGTATCGTGGCGTGCCAGATATCTTTTCAGTGAAAAGGAGCAGCCTGCACGGAGAGCGAAAGGCTGTTGCTGAATAGTTGCGAGCCATCCTCTTTTCAGTGCTTTACTGGTTAACTTTTAATTGAAGCAGAGGTTTCAGAGACGACTTTTGTTTCCTCTGTAGAAAACCCGTTGAATGAAGGTTCCTTCGAAGAGGCTTTTTGAACAAAGGGTGACCGCCCTCCGGAGGGTCTTGATGGAGCGAAAAGGGCCTTTTCTCTGTTTCGTATCATCCCGCTGAACAATCGTCATCTTGCGAAGCATTAATATTAATTACACTAGTGCTATTTCGCATTTAACCATCGCTCCTTTGAGGGCTCTTAGATGAGTTTCGTGTTCATCTTGGTTGCCTCTTTACTCATAGCCTCGTGTTTTGAACAGAGTTCATCGTCGCCACTTTTACAGTGACCATTTATACACAATTTTTGGATGCTGTCCACACTTTTCTGTCGATTATATTACTGTTATTTTAAGAAAGCAATGAGTAGCCCCTCAAAAGAACTCCTATCTATCCATCTTTCATTAAATTAACGTACTCGTAATTCGAGGGAGATCACGGCACGCCTGCATCAAATGATGGAAGATGTCTTTAGCACTCTCAGGTTTTTTGTACTATACCGTTCAGTCATCCGGAAAAGGAGCCCCTGTGGGGTGTTATCCGAACAATCGATATTCTTATGATCTCTCTCAATTTTCGCGAGTTCCTGCACTCTCGCCTTTCAATGCGATTTTCATGGTCGTTTCATCACTCTGTTTAGGGTTCTATCAACTTTATGAGTGGGGATTTGATGTTCGGCCCGATAGTATATCCGTTGCTCGTGTTCGACAGTATAGTGCCATTTCAAAGAAATGGTCCATTTGTTAGCGCAAATGAAAGGATTCGACGATGCGTGTCACAAGACAGTTTCTTCGACCTCCAGGAAATCTATGTACCAATCGTTTCGCATGATGAATCTGGAAGAGTGGCCTGGCAAACGTTGAGTTGTTGTACATTCACTCAACACTTGATTTGGTGTATATCCCTCTGATTGGTAAACCTTTCTCGGGTCAGTTTTTCCTTCTTTTCGCTTTCATCAATCCTTTTTCGATCTCGGCCTTCCAACTTTGGTAGGTTATTTCTTGTTTATTCTGTGCTCACCATTCTTCCGGCTGACATAGTACCTTTTAGAGGCTGAAACGTTACTATTTAAGAGCTCCGCAGTATTCGTACTTTTGTGCGTGATTGATTGATTGCTAACGTATTTTATTTGTCTGGAGAGCTTTGGTCGACCATTCTTTTACTTAACCAGGATGGTAACGTGCTTCACTATTTTCAATCTCCTCTAACTCTTTTTTCTCTGACCAATAAAATGATTCTGAAAAGGAGTAATCAATCATTCAAGTAAGTAGCACAGGTACTGTGGTGTTTAGACGTCCAGAAGTTGGATGTAAGTTAGAATAATCCCTTAGGGTTAGACGTACCTGTGCGCGTTTCCTCCTTTGTGGTTTTTCTTTGTGCTGTTCAACTATTCGTCGTTCTCTCATCTTACTCCATCATCGATGGTATTTCGTGCTGATAAATGTTGGAGAATAACCTGACCTCCTTTTTCCTATACCGATCACTCAACGTGGATTGACAGCTATTTATCGTGGGCACACCCCTAGAACCCGATGACCCGTGATGCGAAAGGTCTCGGATAGTAGGATATCACTATTCTCGTGCCGAGGTGATTTAAAAGACCATTTTCTTTTTTTATTTTCAATAAAAAGATTTACTTAACCCACCAATTTACTCTCGGGTGACCTAAATTTTGTTGGTCATTATATATTTTTTTCTAAATCCTTTTGACCATTTATGCTGAGCAGCAGTCCATGGTATGAACTCAAAACCTTTCATCGCCCGTTCCTTGTGCTTGTCAGAGCAGACCAACCGTTGACCGCTTGCTCGAGTGGTCACGCACACTGATGTCGACCAGCGTACGTCACGAATGTTTCCCCTCAAGGTGTTTGAACTCGCAGCTGGGAAATCAATTCCACTGCCGGTGGATCGATTTCTCTTCACACCATAAAAATAGTCGATGTATTCAAACTGCGAGCTTTCAGAAGATAAAAAAGGAACGAGCAAAGCAAATACCTGTAGCCCCAGCGAGGTATGCAACCACGATACAATTCAAGATGGAATCGATCGCTGGGTTGGAGATTTGAATTTATAACAAGGTTACGATTTGCAGCTCCAGCGACAGCGCGGTAGAAACGAAGGTTCTGGAAAACGGTAATGGTGTGATACATTCAGATCACGCTCAGAGTTGGAGACGACTTGAACTCAGACGACACCCCCGCGTTCTTCTTTTTATTATGTTTGTTCTTCTGTCAACGAAAAATCAATTCAATTTAGGAACGAATCGTGTCACGATCAATGGAACTTGGAGTGACGTGTATGTGATGACGAAAAATATTATTCTGCCTAGTGAGAATGGCTCACAACAAGAACAAGTTCAAGAAAAGGATTATGAGTAGGTGAATTGTTGAGATTTGTCGCAGCGTTGGGGTTTCTGGCCTTTTTTCTTTGAATAACATTCACACATTCCTAAAAATATATATACTTTTTTGTAAATAATATTATATGTTTTCAAGAGTTAATGCTGGCAAAATTAGCCACAAAAAAACACCAAGTTCCGACTAAATTCATGCTGCAAATTCATTTAAAAAGGATACTACCTACATCTTTTTTCTGCTTGACTGGAACCGTCACTAGAAACATCACTGTGGCAAAGCAGCGAGAAAAAAGATCACCCCAACAGACCCCCATTTCTAACTTGTCCATGTATCCACAACTTGGTATACTACTTGATGTTACGATTGATATCAAATTGGTACATTTTATAGTAATCCTGATCCTCATCCCAACAAGTGAAGTTCCCAAATTCGCCTGTTCCTATTGGGCACCATTATTAGTTAAATTGGGTATTAGAAAAAGGAGTTTGCTTTGCGGTCATCTGGTCACTCATATTTACTTTATATTACGAGATAGTACCAGCTCCTTCCCTCCTAGAACTAAATTTATCGTTACTGAAGTCAAATTGTGTGTTCTTATGATGCGCTAGGTAGGTTTTAAGTACTTAAATTCTGTAGCACACCCGTGTTAACGTTATAAAACAAATACATTTGCTTAAATAACTGCCTTTGTGTCTCCTATCAAGAAGAGAAGCTTTAGCATGGTACAGGTATGATAAATATCACCGCAATTTACTTTTCCTCTCGCAGTCATTTATTTGTAATGCGTGTTTGCGTGCCTAGAGGCTGTAGGGGCACAGTTCTCCCATTCGGGTGATTCGTTTTATTTAGGCGGCCTCTCAGGGGCAAGATTTACGAAACGAAAACTGTTGTCTGAATTGCATCTAGGCAGTTCCCAAAACACTGAAGGGAGTCTTGTGCAAACCAGTATGATACGTCACAGTATGTACTCATGTCAAAATATAAATGGTTACAATCGATCTCGCGTGAACTCCGCCTAGCTACTATAATGAGTATTTGTGGTTACATCATCAATATTTCAACGTAAAAACAATATTATCCTTTTGCCCGATCTATGATCATGATCATGTACAATACATCGTTCACATTTCTTTTTTTTTCGTACGTAAGACTTAGAAAGACTATTTTAAAATCCATTCTAAAAGCAGAATGGCTAAAATCGAATTACTGTTTGTTATTATGGACATCTCAGTCTTCAAAGTACCTATTGCAGAAAACGTTCGTAGATTCAAACATGTTGAACCCATTTCTACCTTGATATTTTAGTCTGCTCACTAAAACTGCGATAAAAAATCATAGCATAAAGGCATTTTACAATAAAAATGACTTGGGCAAAAAACTATAAATAGTTTGAATGATGGTTGCTAAGTTAGGTATTTTTCCTATATAAACGGTAGAAATAAGTAGCCACTTGAATTCTATCAGTTATAAATACATGTTGGGTAATTATTAGGTTTGATCGATGGAAGAAGCCTCATTTACGGTTACGTTCAAGACGAAAGAAGACTTACAGCAGGATCAGGACGAAAACAGTATATTTTAGGTTCGAAAAGAAGATTCGCGTGGGCCGTTTCACTACCTCATGTACTGCTGAAAATGGGTCCTCTGATCACCTTACTAATTAACGACCCTCGTTTGAAGCGTACAATTAGTGTGTATTGAGCGTATCGTGTCGCTTGGTCCGCTCAAGACTTGAAGTCTCATGGACGCTCTTTTTCAATTCTTTCTTCCGTCATTGCTTAGCGTTAACACATAAACTTGATGTTCAATTTTCAAACTGGAAAGCTTATCTTTTCCAGCTACCCACAATAAATGTTAGGTTCCTCGTCTAACCAATCTCGCGTGTTGGAGTATTGGTTGGTTATTCATGAAATGAACCAAGGAGGAGTCAATGTGTTTCTTGAAAAATGGGTTTTGAGATTTTTAGTGATCTAGGGGTGTGGGGTATCACTTTTCAATAAATTTTTGGCGCTGAACCGATTGGAATCCGGGACACTCCGCACTTCCCTATTTTCCAAGGAATAACCAACCCCTGTGATTTCATCTTGAATCCTCGTTGAAAGATTCCTTGATTGAAGATTGACCTCGCTGATAATTATTGTTCTTGAATTTTGTTCACAGATCCCTCGGTATGAGTGAAGATGGACCAGGGATGTGGGAGCGACTGGGGTGTCCACGGTACGTCGTAGCTCCAATGGTAGACGCGAGTGAGCTAGCTTGGCGCTTACTATGTCGAGCTCATGGTGCTCAGCTTTGCTACACTCCCATGTTCCACAGCACCATCTTCACCAAAGACTCGAGGTACAGACGAGATGCTCTTGCCTCGTCACCCGCCGACAGACCTCTCATAATTCAAGTAAATTAATTTCGAATACTTTCCTATACTTAATCCGATTGAGCAATAATCAAATTTCTACTCAACATTCAAGATTATGGGTGAATGCCATCGCGGTAGAAGTAAAAATATGAAAAGATGAGCCAATCACATGATGATCAAGTATAAGATGACATCCCACCCGTATTTTGTGACTATCATTTTTATGTTTGTACGATTTTCATGGATCGCTTATATCACTTCTAGTTCTGTGGGAATAAACCGGACGTAATTTTAGAAGCCGCGAAATTGGCCGAGCCGTTTTGTGATGCTATTGATATAAATTTGGGTTGCCCGCAAGCGATCGCTAAACGTGGCAATTACGGATCGTTTCTTCAAGATGATTGGGATACCCTCACTGATATAGGTAAGTCTTCATCGAGAGCATATGCCAGAAGAAGTTGGGATTAGTAATTTTATACTGATTTATTCACCCTTCTGTGCTCTCAACATATTTTCGTGACACGACCTTAGAAATGTACGGTTTGTGCATTTTTCAGTGGTTTTCTCACATTACATTCATGGAATCTTTATGTTACAGTGAAGACGCTCAGTCAGAATCTCAAAGTGCCTGTCTCCTGTAAAATTCGAGTTTTTGAAAGCGTTGAAAAAAGTGTCCAATATGCCCAAATGTTGGAGAAAGCTGGCTGCAGTATGCTGACTGTGCACGGTCGAACGAGGGAACAGAAAGGGCCTCTGACAGGAATTGCCAGCTGGGGCCACATTAAAGCTGTCAGGTAAGCCTAGCAAACATTGGTAAAAAAAATATATTGTTGGACTAATTCAATGTCGATGTTATTGTTGAGGACGTATTGAATGAAAATTTGCGAATAATTTGATTTATTTTCTGAAAATGGTCAGATTACCCTTCGGATAATTAATAAACTATACAGTACAGTACACAATTCCTCATTTTGTTTTTACAGCGACCAACTCCCAATAAATTTAATATTCATCAATTTACTATATATCAATTATATTTTTAGACATAGGCAGTTTGAAAGTGTTTTAAACAAGTTTTTAACGGTCAAGCATCAAAATAGCTTCTGTGTAAGGCAAACAATTATCTAAAAACATTGTGCTTTAGAAAAAGAGTGTAAAATAAACCAGACGAACTTTTTTTTTACCATGGCTTAGTATTTTAATTACACTTAGTATAGTCATTTATTGGTACTACATTGACAAAATCATTGAAACTAAAAATAATCATGAAGAATCCCTGTTTTCTTAACCAAACTGAGAATAATGACTGTATGAATTTTGTAGAAAGATTAGGAACAAGGAGTAGAAAGAAAAAACTCTCAGAGGAGGATGCAGTAATTTCATTGATGGCAGGGGAAGTTACAGTGATTTCCAAAAATGACTCATCTAAAAATATTTCCCAACATGTGTTTGGTTTGTAGGCACTGTTAATGTGTTCTTGTTTGAATCGAATTGATAATGTACCGTTGTTTCAGGGAGAGTGTGAAAATACCAGTACTAGCAAACGGTAACATACAATGTTTAGAAGATGTCCAGAGATGCTTAGAAGTTACTGGTTGTAATGGAGTTATGAGCGCAGAAGGGAATCTCTACAATCCTTTCATCTTCGAAGGCGTGAACCCCCCTGGTTGGGAACCTGCTCTCGAGTATTTGACTCTCGCCAAACAATATCCTTGCCCTACATCATACGTCAGGGGCCACCTATTCAAAATTTTCCATTATCTGTAAGTTACTTGGGTATTCCTGACTTTTCGTAACGACCATTCTGTGAATTGTTCTTTTCACATTCATTTCTTTTGACAGTCTGAGTCTGAAAGAGAACGTCAAGATTCGCGAAGCAATAGCCAAGGGGTCCAATTTGGAAGATTTCAGAGAAGCTGTCCTCCTATTGCGAAGTCAATACCTACCATTCCACGAAGGTGCTCAGCTGTGGAATTCAGGAAGCTCGGGTGAGTTGTCTTATCTGTTTCAGCATCGATTACTCCGATTTCTCGACCCGAGAGACTGGAGGCGCTCTTCGACTGCCACCTCAACTTCAGAGGCATACCACTTTCATTCATCTCACATTTCCAGAACAAAACATTCTCTAGCGTTCCTTCTGCAGTACTGTCCGGACAAATAAAAAGATCAAGGAAATTTTATTTTCATATTAACCAATATCTTGTTTTTTTTTAAATACTTTTCCAACATTTTACTCCTCCGGAATCCTCCTGTTTCAGATCATTTAAAAGAACAATCGTTGTGTCTCCCTGTCGGAGAACAATCCCCGTTGCGTCAACAGTAGGTGGTAGTAGGCCACCGATTATATTCTTTTCACCGCGGTATTTATTAGGAGCATGTGGCCTGTCCCCCATAACTCTGCGCTTATCAGTTCCTGACTTAACCTTTTGGAGGATAAAACGCTCGCTCAACGGCTGAGTCAGGAAAGTGTCAGATCTATGACGTTGACCATGATCAACGAATGGCGATTTACCTACTTACAACATGGAACATTGGACATTAACCTATTTCACTTCAGTTGGTACCACATTTTAAAGAGTAATCACGTCGAAAAAATGAACTCCTTGCATTCCATACCATCCTGTGGCGCCTATTAGTTTAATATATACCAAGAAATTGTTCCGAAATTGGGCGTTTTACATTTTTAGAGAAAAAAAAAGCCGCACTAGCTTTCAAAATTACAAGATATTTGGGGGCCTCAAGAGAAATGTTTTTGATTCCTTGTACTTGCTCTGAAGCGTACAACCATTATCCTTCCTTGAACGATAGCCCTTGGCGCGCTCTACTGAGAGAATGCACAACGTTCGCCCATTCTCTCGCGCAGCTCCAATAGACTTTCTTAAGCGTTTTTTGCTTTTAAAAAAGTTTTTTTTTCACACGTTCCCTACATTTGTGGAGATGCTAGGTGCTGTACTACTTCTTCCGCACCTCAGCACTGAAGGCCTTAGTTTGCTGTAGTTTCCCGTATTGCGAATTATTAATGGCTAACGTACGAAGTCCTACTGAGTCCCGTTGGTTTCTTTTTAAATTTCAGAAACACCTACAGATTACAATCTTTCGTTACCACCATGGATCTGCCAACCCTACGTTCGAATGACACCAGAAGAACATATGAAGAAAATGGAATCTCTTAGGGTGGCTGCTGAACAAATTGAAAAAGAAGTGAGTGGTCTCTTTAGTTCATTTATTTAAACATTCGTTGCCAATGTGGAGCCGTACGAGCTGTATTTCGAGTTTGTCCATATAACATTAAACTATAAGTCATCTTTTTCTCGAATCATTTTAACTGAGTTTATCCAAATTTGGTTTCAGAACGTTGAAACGTCGAATCAATCAGCGAAGAGGACCACGGAGGGCGGCGAACAGCCTTTGTCGAAGAAGAAAATGAAGAAGCAGATGAGGTGTGATCGAGCTCCTCCCTTCAAGCCCCATTCCAGGAGAGAAGTTGCGATCTGCTCCCTCTGCCCGAACCCAATGGTGATCATTCATTAATTATAAAGGCCAGCCCTTTCGTAAACCCTTGACAGGCGCATGTTTCACTACGAACCATATTAGCAACCAGCAAATAGAGAGCTCTGGTTGGGCCACGACCTGCAATTAATTACACCTGATTATATCCACCGAAGCAGGATTTGGGGATGTTGCAGAAGAAGGAATTGCATCGATCATTTTAGGAAAATCTAAGGATTAACTGCCATAACAACAGGAGAGACAATTTTACTCCCAAAGCACAAATCGAACGAACGCGATCTATTTATGAAACATGAATACTTCCGTTAGACAAACATTTTTAACGCCTAGAAAAACTAATATCGACAATGTAAATTCTCTCTCATTGTGCATTTTCAAATTAATTATATTTTCAGGGCCTCAAATGCGACTCTGCGCTCTGTAAAACTTGTTGTCGAAATAAGTGCTACGTTGAAGAAGCTGATTGCCTTGGACACGGCATTCTTATCAAGACGAGACGGGAAAAAGCAAGAAAACTAGCGGCTTCTGGGGAGGTTTCATCCACATAGCGACACCTCTATGCCCTCATCCGTGGCTATAAGTTGCGAACAGCCCAATTCAACCGAAGGGCTCCGATCGAGACGACTCTTCATCCGCGCATACTAATTTTGCATTTATCATATGCGCCCATTAATTCGACTTTACTCGTCGTTAGAATACTATCTTGCCTACCTATCTAAATAATCTGCTTGCAGCTACTCTATTCGATAGGATTTTCGTGTGTCAAAAATGAAATAGTAAGTGAGAGTAATATTCATATCAAATTGGTTTAACGAACGCGGTCGACAGTAGTTACCATGTTGTTTTTAATTTAATTTTGTTTTTGTGTGTAGTTCGACAATAAAATTACTCATTGGAGACAAGTTGGAAGGAAGGAGCTGTAACATTTGTATTAATTAATTTCCCTTTGGGTCGAAAACCATATAAATTAAATGCCTAGATAATATACCATACCTTGGTAGAGTAATGAAAATTTTATCCACGTTGCAGTTCTACCGTTTTGACTATATTTATTTTTGATGAATGGTTTTATAATAAAATACCGTATGTTTATCGCAATGTTTTTCTGCCTCTTCTCCCGTTTTAGTATTAAGACAGTAATTCTGGGGCAAACTCTTGTGAAGCTGAAATGTTTTTGATTCATTCTCAGGCAATCACTAAGTAAATCACTAGGTACCGAAGTTTGATATTTACAAACAAGACATGGACTACTAAAACGTGGCTTTCTCACACACGAAATAAAGGGGGGAGGGGGTGTTTTTTGAAAACTGTAAGAATCAGCATCGAGAAACTGTTCCTTTTCCTCTTCTTTTATAATTGAGTTATAATATTTTTAACTCATGAAATTGAGCGAAGATTGGATTTGGGTTGGCATCATTGGTAGGTTTTGAAGAGAATCCAACCGGCCACATCGCATTGTAGGCCAAGCTATATAAAAGGAAGAATGTGGTGTAGGTATTGGTGATTTAAAAAGATTCATAGAGCCAAGCCAAGCCAATTGACGGGCGTACGCAGTAAGAGAAAACAGAAGTAGGCTGAAATATTTGGCAGCATGCTGGATGGCGGCAAATTTCACCAAGAATAGATAGCATTATTTGGCCTGACGAAAAATCTAGAAGTGGAGATCTGGTACAACTTGGATTCCATTTAGAGCTCGTAAATACTTATTATTCTGTTCATATAAGGTCGCCAAAAGGAATGGGGTTGGCCTCAGCATTAATAATGTTGTTAACAAACCATTTAACTACTAATCAAAAAACGACCACGAATTAGTGTAGGCCTCAATAAAAATACCCAAAGGACTAGGGGCGGTATCGTGATTCTGGTGAATCACCTCCAAGATTATCAGGAATTTCCTAATGCGTAGTTGTATGGTTTCGTGAATCCCAATGTTCTTAATAAAGGATTTGTAATTATATCCGAAGTTAGAATCTGGGTATTAATGAGATGAATTTTCAAAATTTATTCCATGAAGGTGAGAACTGTTTGTATAGTAAAGCCATGAGTGATTTTCCACACCAACATTTTTTACCGGCCACTCTTAAATAGAACATAAAAAAATTAAAATGTAAATTTTTAGAGATTTTTTTAAGAACAAAGAAATCAAATAATTAACTAATCATTGAAAAAAATTTATGAATGTTTTAGAAGTTCGAGATAGTTTTATTTTACGTTTTCAATGGCTGCCTTGTGCGCGGTGGATTTCAGTTAAAGCTTGAATATCCAGCTTTATGTGTTGTCAGTTTCGAGCGCGAGTCTCCAATGCAAATGTCCAATTTACAACACAACTAAACCCTTTTTTTAACGAAATATGTTGACGGGAACGAGATGAGATGTGGTTCAGGTTTTCTCCAGTTTTGATTAGGTGTCCATAAGCTTCATCCAAGCTAACTCGTAACATTCCTCCTTTTGGTTGGTTATTCAAGGAATTGTTTTCATGCAAAAAGTCAATCTCTCCGATTCGGCCCAAAATTTGTTTCTGGACGTTTCAAGGTGTCTAGATCAAAATTAGCAAATGACCGTCCGCCGACCACACCGACTTTAGTAGTAGAAATTATTTTAAAATTCTGAAATTTTGGTCAGGGGTCCCTTCATGGCTCTAGTTGGTCCTCGAAACTTTTCAACCCGATCGGACCAAATTTGGGTGGGGTAGGGGTCAAAATGTGAATTTCGAGAAATGGCGAACGCCCCCAGGCTGGAAACCACTGATCTAGATTATAAGCCTGGGCTAAGCCATGGAAGAAAAATAATTTTTTGGAGTTCGAGACACTCCAACAGCTTCAGCTAGCACCAGTCTTCTCGGCAGAGAAGTTATAGTAGCCTTCATAACAACACAAAAGATATCTATGGACTCCCAGAAAACGAAGAAGAAGAAGCTATGATAGATAACAGGATAACAGAGTTCACTGCTACACATTTTGATTGAAGCTAAAATGAGACGTCCCGTTCGTAATTATGTTGTGTTGTGACTTGTAGCTTTCTGAGAAGTTTTTTAGCGTAGAAAGTGCCCAGCGTTGGGATTCATTCAATATTGTTGCTGTGCGCTGAGGGTCCCTCCGTGACCGTACCCAAAAACAATTCTGCAACGGATTGCTCATAAAAATCATCTCTTCCAGATTCTATATTATTCCTCTCGTACATGATCTAATCAACCATTAACTACTCTCCGAAGTTCAGGTCCACGTGACGATAATTGTTGATGGCGTTCTATGATCCAGCGCCTGCTTTGAGATGTATACATTACTTTCGGGGTTTTACAAATACATCGTACAGAAAGACGAGTATTGCATTCTAATCTTAGGGCTGGACAATGCTGGGAAAACAGTAAGTTGCTCGGGAGTTAATTATTTGCATTAGTTCGAATTAAATACAAATGTGAACAATCACTCGCAAAATGCGTTCTAGGTTTCTTTAGTCCGTGATGTTCTGACACAGAATTACCATCGTATTTCAGACCTATTTGGAGGCAGCTAAAACTAAGATCACCAAAAACTACAAGGGTTTGAATCCAAGCAAAATAACAACCACGGTCGGTTTGAATATTGGAAAAATCGACATTGCTGGAGTGCGCCTCAACTTTTGGGACCTTGGTGGACAAGAAGAATTGCAATCACTATGGGACAAAGTAAGTACTTACCTTGTCCGTTGTAGTAAATTTATTGACATAAACTGGAAAACAGAACCGAAGTGTTATCATGAAAAGACTGTTATGGGCTGAAAAGATCGGGTTTCGAGTCAAATTGAGTGTTTTTAAATTAAAATTGAAGGTTTTCCAAATTTAAGGTTTTTGTTTTATATTTCAAACGTAATTATGTCACACATACAAAAAGTTATGCCAAGTGAGAAGACGTAAATGAATTAATAAGTTATTTAAACGGGTCAATGCAAGTAGTGGCGTTGGGAAGTTGTTACACATCTTAAATATCCATCACGTAATTAGCACAATCTATACTGGTGGAGTCTGTTGATACAAATTTCGCTCCGTACGCTGTTCACTGAGATGGTTTCTTGCATAGAGCATTGAGTGCTACTGACCAATTCCTTCCTGTTGGATTCAGTTGTAGTGAAAAGGTTGAAGCTACTTCACACTTAAAGCGTACTCTGACGATGTACTGCCTCAGCATGATGGATTTGTGCATCTGTCATCAAATAAGAACTGTTTGCATCAATTTTTTTTCAAAAAACTATGAATTTGAAATGGAAAATCCTGAAATTGAAATGAGAAACCTCGAATTTGTGTAGAAAAACCTAAAATTTGACTCGGATATGCTGTCTATTGGGGATGGGGGATACAGTTGGAGCGTCCGTCTTACCTAGCATATTTCGTGCAGTGGGCCTAGCGCTTAAGAAGAGAAGACGTCATTGTTAAGCCATCCACTACAGCGTAGACTGGTGAACTACAGTGGCAGATGAAAATGGTTTGTCTTGCCAGCCAATGATTGCGTTGTGTTGCAATTTCTAACTTCTTGGTTGTCCTCGCCTGCAGAGTTGTCTTGAGTGCAGATGTTAAGCTGTCCTATCTGTGTCAGCCGCCACAATGTTCTCATCAGGCCCATCAAAGCTCAAACTCCCCATTTCAGGAGTCCAAGTTCTTTAAGTTATACTACCTACCTACACATCAAGCCAGCTTTTGGAGTTGCTCCGGTGTTCTGTTTTAGAATAAGGATATTACCTAATCGATCTCAAATAAAGGAATCCTGGCTCGTAAGTTATAAATTGATTCTGTTTCTGCCCTAACGAGAGCTTTGTCAGCTCTAACACTTGCATTCATAGTAAATACAAGTTATTCATTCATTCATCTACCTTGGAGCTGGATTTCCTAAAGCTTCTCATGACAATTAATCCCTAGATCCTACTGCGTGCACTTCTACTACACAATTACACAGTTACACAATTAGGTTACTACCTTTAGTAGACAATAACTACCTCCATCATTTGCAGCAAACTCACTCGAGCTGTCATTCGACGGCTCCATTTTCTATCAGTAACCTAACCCGATGGTTTACATCTTGCAGTTCATGCAATTTCCCTGCTTGAAGTGCGTAGTGACGATAATTTGTATCGAAACTGTCCCCACGGAAATTGAAACTCGTGTAAAGAGACTGGTTTTATGAGAGACGTTTGGAGATTGGTTATGGACACAATCATTTTCAGACCTGGAGATTGCACCAATAGCGGTGGGATGGAGGGAAATAATTGTCACGAGAAGCTTTAAAAAGACCAACTTTCAATGCAAGGTTGATCAATGAATGATTGATCTTTACTCGTCTTGTATTTACTATGAGTGCACGAGTTGGAGCTGACGAAGCTCTCATTTGGACAGAAGCAGAACCAATTTATAATTTACGACCCAGGATTCCTTTATTTGATATTGATTAGGTATTCTAAAACAGAAAACCGGAGCAACTCCTACTTGATGAGTAGGTAAATACTTGAACTGTGGGGACATTCGTTCCTTTCTAAGTTTGAAGACAAAATAGGTGGATTTACTTGGAAGGAAAAATAATTCCATAGGTGGGTCGTACTGGGTCCGGCAGTCAAACCTGACGGTTTTTAAGTGGGGATAGGTGGTGGTGGGGGTGACTGGGCGGGTGGGGATGGGCGCCATCTTGTTCACCTTGAGTGGAAGTTCATTAGTTCAGTAACAATGGAGCGTTGGACTGCTGAACATCGTGCGTTTGTAGTCGAGACGTTTTTTAGAAATAATGATTCTGTGATTCTAACGCAAAGGAGTTTCCGTATACGGTTTAACATTCCCCCTCGTGGTGCGATCCCGTCACGAAACACAATTCTTCTGTGGGTTCGGAACTTTCAGAACACTGCGTTTGGAACCACAAGAAGGAGAGGAGGATCACCTCGAACGGTAAGAACTCCTGCTAACGTTGAGGCTGTTCGACATGCTTTTGAACGGAGCCCTCGTCGTACAGAAAATGGTGGTCAACATTTAAATGACGTAATTTTTGCGCCGTAAGCTATTTTTCAATTTTTTTTAATACTAAATGTAATTTCCAATTCTCCTCTTTACAATAAAAAAAATATATAAATATATCTCAACAGCTTTTTAATTTATCCAATATCAAAAACCGTCAGGTTTGACTGCCGGACCCAGTATTTCGTGTGACTGAACCTCAGAAACGCTGTCTGAAAACTGAGAATACACCTAAAATGGGGAGTTTGAGAGGCCTAATGAGAACATTGTGACGGCTGACTTAGAAGGGCATCTGTAAATCTACTCACAAGACAACTCTGCAGGCTTCGAAGACAACCGTTGATTCGCAACCATTGGCGTCCGTGACGTAGTTGTCCACCAAATTATGAACAACTGCCGTAAAACCCAAACCTTTTTGTCCCGATGCATTGGAAATCATCTCCGGACGCACCCTGTGAAAGGTGAATACTTACTTACTCCCTGGCGCTACAGCCCGTGTAGGGCCCTGGCCGCCTCAACAACAGTCCGCCAATCAGCTCGATCTTGTGCTCTGGTCCTCCATCTTCCCGCTCCTGCTCCCCGGAGGTCGTCCTCGACGTCGTCCAGCCATCTCTTCCTCGGCCTTCCCCTCAGTCGGCGACCTCCCGGCTTTCCTTGGTATACCCTCTTCACGGCCCGATCTCCGCTCATCCTCTCCACATGACCAATCCATCTTATTCGGTTCGCCTTTATTTCGGCGACTATGTCTGGCTTGGTGAAAAGTGAATGCTTAAGGCGATTTGCTAACGCCCTCTGAAATTTTCTTCTTCTCAAATTTTCTGAAGATTTCGCACAGGTACCTTCCCTACTCAAACTAAAACATATTACTTGTTTCAGTACTACGCCGAATGCCATGCAATAATATACATCGTTGACTCGAACGACCGAGAAAGGATTCCCGAATCTAAAGAGACGTTCGGTATGTAAACCACTTCAGAATTCAATAATTGAAACCCCTTCTCTACGTGGTTTGTTATATATTTGGCTGATTCCATTATTGAAAGATAAATAAATTTGCATTTATTTAGATAAGATGATATCGAGTGAACATCTTGGAGGAGTGCCTCTCCTTCTGTTGGCGAATAAACAAGACATTCCAGAGTGTATGGGCGTCCGAGAGGTCAAACCGATCTTCAACAAGAACGCTCATTTGATTGGTCGCCGTGATTGTATGGTGTTAGCTGTATCAGCTCTCAACGGGTATGTTCCTATTCTTTTCGTCCTTAGTACTTACCTCCCGCAGAATAAGGAATAGGATTATTTCAAGCTACTTACAGGCAGGGAACGTAGGTGTTAGAACCATTCAAGTATCCGACTTATGATCACATTACCGTCAATCATTGAATCCTGAGAACGATCCCACTTTTCATTCGTAATAATTCAATTTACCTTCTATTCCAGGGATGGGGTTGATGAAGGAATCAGGTGGTTAGTCGACTGCATCAAAAGGAATAGTATTATACGACCTCCTATAAATAAGGACGAAATGTAACGAAGTGCTTCGAATGAACTCATCTTTTCCTTTTTTTCTACGGTTGTGTTTATATTACTATAAAATGAAATTATATATTTCAACTAGAACACATTCCTCACCCCCGTTACTCCTGTATTCTCAAGAGGCTATCTAGGAACGTGTGATCTGTGGTCGTAGCTTCGAGACCCGTAGCCTTTGGCACCAAAATTTGGTGCATTTAATGTTGAAAACCAAAGGGGGGAAGTACCTACTCTATTGGAGGACTCACGTAAGGGCGGCCATTTCTTCGATAAAGGAGAAGGTGGATTTAGGGGACATTCCAAGGTGTTTGTTCGAATTGCCCACCTCATCTCATCCAACTTACAATTAGTCGGTTTGACCCACGAAATTGTACTAAATAGTAATATTATTAATGGTTACCTTAGTATGGCAAATCCCAATGGGTTCATTTATCTTTAGCCGCCTTCAGTCGTAACACGGATTCATGTAATAATGCTTTCGGCCAAATTGCAGCAAAAGCTTTTCTCATTAGGCTGCCGTACACAAGCGTTTTTTTCTTCCGACAGGCCAGACACGCGGGTTTGGATTGGGCTGTGGGTTTCTGAACTGCACGTCAGTGGCCAACGACAGGTCGGACCCGTGAGCTACAGGTGAAGGCCTAAACCCGCGGTTTCGTGACTCACGTGCGTTTTTCGCCAGCTGGAAAACCCGAGTTCTAAATTGTATGTGAGTGGTGGAACCCGCGGGTCTAGGGCTGTTGAACAGGTTCGTCGGGTTGAGTCTGAAGCAACAGGTTTTGTGGTTTAACTGTAATTGAACCCAGTTTTCAAAACTAGGTGGAGGCCGGTGGTTTTTGTGAAACCCCAAGGTTTTCTCTTCGTCAAAACTGCACGAGTATGGTGATAGACGGGTCGGACTTTTTCTCTTTGAGTCTGAATCGGAGGTGACTACCACCACCGACGTACAGGCCCGTGGATTTCAAAGAAATCCACGAAACCCGTCGGAAAAACCGCTTGGCTTTACTCCCGTTACTCCGCATGAGAGTGGATCGCTGTTCGAGAACCTGAACAAATAACTTCTGTATCTACACTTTTAAGCTTTATTAGTTTCATGTGACAATAAATATATAATTTTCCTTTGATCACCTAGATAGAATGTTTTTGCAGGAATTCTAGAAACAGTATACATCTTTATTTACAATAATATACAAGCGTAGTACATACAGATATAATATATTATACTTATGGATGGAACGATGGTATTGTAACCTACAATATCAAATCAACAATACTTACGACAACGAAATGACAACAGAAGTTTAACAATGGAAAGGAAGGATAACCCCGTACGTCCGTTCCCACCCTACGCTATCGTGCTTCATACAGGCTCGAATTTCTCCGACATACCGTAGCAGTCAATCAGTTTCTCCTTCATCAAAATTACAACAAAAATAGCTGTTTTGATTGTAAAAAAGATTATGGAGATGTTAGATTCGTCGATCTTTGTAGAGTGCGCACCTATGCACACCTTGGCCAGGTGACTACAGTCAGAGATGACTAGACTAGCCCAGAAGAAAGAAATAGATTTGTAGACATAAACCTTTCTCCATTTTAGGCGTGAAAAGTCTCAAACTATTCTGGGTGTAGAAGAAAGTCGTCGAAATCGCGATCATGGCCTTTTATGCGGAGTAAAAAGTAGAGGGGCGCTTTTTGTCGGAAATTGATTTCGAACCACGTTGATCTGGAAACTACTTGTACATGTTTCACCTTGTATACGTGAATATAAAACACTCAATGTGAAGCGAAACGTGTGAGGTCAAAAATTGGGAGGACACGTTTCCCTCAACAGCGGAATTCAGGAGCAAGTCACATGCCACGTGAAGTGGGTTACACCTCATATTGCACGCATTTCCAGGATGCTCATACATCGGTTCGTACAGGGCAAAACTCAAAACAACATATCGTTTAAATAACGCCTAATATTCGGGTAAAAATCATCAATAACCAAAAATGAAATGATCCAGCATTTGAAAACGATAATCCCATTAGTTTAAGGTCCTGCCTGGTCCACGAGCATTTATTTTCAGACCGTCACAATATCTTCAATATTGTTCTTATTTACAGTTGAAGGAGGCAAAAATTAGTCGAATTAAGATATATCTACATCTTTTATGATTATCCTCAAGATGAATCGAAACCATGAGTATAGCGATTCGTCTGGGGGTTATCCTCAACGGTTGGTGATGAATTATGAAGACTGCGGGAGAACCAATGACGCTTGGAACGTACAGAGTAGGTGAGTAGTTACGAGGCTCATCAGTTCGGTAGTCAGAATGAAAACAGAAGTCATCGCGAAAGTTAAGCGGTAATCGTCAGACGCCGACTAAACTCAGGTGATAGGCCTTCGGCAATCCAGTGCCGAAATGATTACTCCGCAAGCTTGAACTCTGCAATGAGGAAGCTTGTCTCATTACTGCTTTCTATTAGAATTACCTTACATACAGGTAAAAAATGGCTTTCAACGCATGTTCAAATCATAAAATACGAGAATCTTGTCTGCAACCCTAAAACATTTTCCTTTGATCAGGGGCACAAGGAACAACCGAATAATGAGAAAGATCAATCAAAATTTCAAGTCACAAGGAAAGAATGTTGCCATTGCCGTACTCACATCTCATAATTTCGGGTCATTGCCATCCGTCTAGGGGAATGTTATTGACTTCTGCTTGGTCAGTAATGGTGGCTCCTCCACAGTTGTACGACACGCGGATGCGCATACGTAAGGGAGCCTTCAATGCAAAGAAATATCAGTATGTTACAACAATTCCGGAATATTGAGTAAAAACGGGGTCGTAAATATCCGAGTACTTACTGAAGTTGGAGTGGTAACTCTGAGAACTTGAGAAACGGTGCCTCCGTCGGATTGTATTATCGTGCCGGTGGGTGGGAGCAATTTGAGTTGAAATGTCTGTAACAATATGTTGAGTCCAGTTAAAGTGGGTTTGCAAAAGCGAAGCTGGCGGTACGTGTATACGACGTAACCAATGACGTACTGATGACACCCATGAGAGTCCTACGTTGCTACTTCAACAACTAACATTCTATGTCAGACTTCAAGGCATGTGAAATAGATCAATTTCAATCAAAATTAAAAACGAATGGAGTAAAATGAGGGGTTTATCCATGACAGGTAGGGTCTGCGGAAAATATTGAGGGTTGTGATTTCAATATACCTTTCCGCGTAGAATGATCCCTTCTCGGGGATCAGCATCACTGGGACAAGGATTTGTGGAAGCCTTGAAAGTCGTTTGATTTTCCTTGAAACCCCTCGGTTTCTACTTCCAATAACGAGGTTCGGCAGAATAGCCGTGAAAGCAACTCATCTCTGACAAAATTGAATCTTTGAATATTTGCTCCAAGAGATTTAGTTTGTATGAATATACAAAAATGATTAGAAGAAGTCAGTGATTTTGGTCTGCTTCAGGCTTCCTGTTTCCTTGCTCCATTTGTTTGAACCCCAACAACCTTTTTGTTCTTCATGATCGTGAACAATGTGTTCAATGGAATGCCAAAAAATTTGGCCACATCCGACTGCACCATCCTTTACCGCCAAGATTGCTTCAATTTGCATCTCCGAAATTAACATACAGTTGCGTTTCTCAACTTGACTCATGGTACATGGGACACATCAACAACAACAGGAAATACTAGACTGGTTCATGACACGAATCCGCATAAATATTGAAGAACTCTCCAACTGCAATTAGGTGGACGTCAGACGCTTCGATAAACTGAGGGTTTGGCAAGGAAAACTTCGATATACCGTGTGTTGGCGGATGGCCTGCCCTCCGTTCAGCCTCGATATTCTGAAGGTACCGAATCTCATTGACATCGACATACCGAAAGATCCTCAAGGGACCGAGCTTTTACTTCAAAATGAAACCACGAACGCTACAAAATGATGGATAATAGCTGGAGGATTCTAGGGAATGGGCGGAAAGATGTCATCGCTCCAAGCGGAATAGTGACAGGTTGCCAACAGCGAGGACATTACTTTTCTATAAGTCGTCTGCCCTGGCGTTCCAGGCACGGTTTTAGGTGTGTATCGGAGTGGCATACGGACCAATGAGCTTTGGAAGCACTTACTTTGGGAACGGCAGCTTGAAAGACGAATTCCGTAAAGTCAGTAGCTGATGTGTTATGTGCTGTGACATTTATTGACGTCGTATTGGGCGTATCAGGGACTCTTTGTGCAGAGAAATCTATCCTCAGGCCTCCCTTGTCGTATACAGTAGTTTCTGAAGAAACACAAGGAATAACGATTGATTGGACAAAACGAAAGAGCGAGGAGAGCCATCTAAATTATCAAATCATTGAGAAACCACCTTACCCGTAGGCTGGGGCGACACTGGGAGAGGATCCGCGAGATAATCAGGAGTGGAGTTGATCATGCTGAGGATGCTGTTGTTATTGTTTTGTATAGTGTCCGAAATACTATCCATTCCACTGTCAAGGCCACCTGAGGAAATTGAAAAACATTACAAGATGCCAGCGGCAAAAAACAAGCACAAAGCTCAGCAATAATATATTTTGTACGCCGTCCAAAGCGCTCTTATGTAGGGTGTGCTAACAATTGCCCCAGAGCTAGAATTTTTTTTTTTTCCTCTTATTCATTTATTTTTCTTCTTTTCAAATTATTTCAGAACTCCTGAAGAAAACACTTTTTTTCTCAAAATGGGGACGGCTTCTAGTTGAGTATTCTGTTAGACACTTTCTTACCATTTCTACCATTCTCAAGGAAGATTCGGATTATAGCATCCCCCTTACTATGACAACGATGTACGATGCACACAGAACTGGGAAAAGGTGACTTTAAACTGTAGCTTTGATCAGATAATCTTTGGTAGTGAGTTCATTCGGAACTCAACAAACACCACAGACAGCAAAGAGGCGAGCAATATGAGCAACTGAGTAGATGTTTTTCTCAACACTACATGGCGTTTCTCGATTTTCCCTGGAAATCATTTCTTCCTCGAGTTCATTTCCATTTATGTAGTTGGGCTTTCTCTTCTGAAATGCTTGCAATTCTTTACCGCCACAGCCCTTTTGAGGAAGGAAGGAAACTTGAAGCATTTCAAGAGCAAACACACACCACAAAAATTATTTTTCAAAAAATTGAGTACACTTAAATTTTGTCTTTTTTTTTTAAGCTCCGAAATTGGCATTTTAGGACAACTTGTACTACGTCGGCTCGTTCTAACTGCAAAATGATGTTATGTAGAGGATTCTTCCAACCCCTTGGATAATCTGTAATGATTGTAAAATAAAATGATAAATTATGTTAATTTACTTACCCAACAAATCCAACAGATCTTTATTCGAGTCGGATGACGGCTTGACAATTGAAGGTTGAACGATGTCATGATCGCCCGAATCACCTCCTAGCAGCACTAATAAAGCATTCTGCAAAATAAAATTGTATTTATAGAAGCTCTATTGAAAGCGGAAAATGTTCACCGTCAAGTAATTCATCACTCATTTCCTACGTGCAATTCAAAAACTCTAGGAAAACTAAATAAAGAGCCAACGTTCAAATTAAAATTGCATTTTGATTGCTAGTGCTGAATATTATTGTTAAAAACAAAAACGACTAAATACACTAAGTAGATACCGAATTGGTCTGAGTTTCTGTGGGGGATGTAGACTCTTCTTCTTCGACTTCATGAGTAACATTTCCATTGTGTGCGTTCATCGATGACTTTTGCACTTCCATAGGCGGCATCCTTTCTAGCAGGCCGTTCCTCAGGTGAGAATATTTCCCAAAGAGTTGCGAGTACTCGACTCCTCGTTGCTGCAGCTCCATTTGAACGTGAGTCCCAAAACTTTCAATGAGTTCTTGAATTTTACTGGGAAGATGAAACGGAATTGAGATATCATAAAATTGCTATCATCAGATGGATGGAGTCAAACGAAGAATGAATCACGGATTTTGGAACACTCACTGCGTATCAGGGTGCTGGAAACGAGTGCTTAGTTTTGTGAGAGATGTAAGAGCGTACTGCTTGGTGACAGGTGTATTGTGGGGAGAAGTCAATAGACGGTGGTAGACAGCTATCACACCAGCTTCAGAAATCTGAAATTCGATAAGAAAAATACATTTTAAATCCCTTTTTTCTGGGTAGACCGAATATCAAAAATAACATACAACTGCGGTATCATGCACTACTGCTGTAGGCCCAGGACGTGAACCTATAATACAAAATATGCACTAAATAGTCAATTTGGAGAAAGAACCGCGTTACCGTCATAAAAACGCTGATAATCCTTTCACAGGGGTTGGTTATTCCTCGGACCAGGAGCTTGGAAACTCATTCCAATCGATTCAGCGTCCAAAATTTAGAGAAAAATGATACCCTACTCGAAACCCCTCTTTTGAAATAGGTAGGTAGATATCTATTTTGACCCATAACCTCTCCCGGTGAGAGCCCATCGTTCTGGGACCCGTCCCATTGGATTCAGCGTCCAAAATTCAGTCAAAAATTATACTGCACACGCCTAGATCGCCGAAAATCCATTTTTCGAATAACACATTTTGACCCCATTGGGTTTCTGGTGGTGCTAATTCGTTTTCAGCCTAATCGATCCGGACAGAAGCAGTTTGTTTGGGGTGAAAAGAGACCTAGGCGTGCTCGATATCATCATTCACTGAATTTTCGGCACTCAATCGGTTGGGATGGGTTTCTGGACTGATCCCCGTAAATAGTGACAGGTAGCGAGTGAAAGATCTACCAAGAATAATAAACCATTGTAAAATAATATGGTTTTTTAAATTTTTTATTTTACTTTTACTGCAACGAAACAATGTAGAAACGTATTTCTGTTTTTAATCTGCCTGCTCAGGTTTTTTCTCATCAAGCGCAGTTACATGGAATCTCTTTTCTCTACTTAAGAGAGATGTTGGGGCACGTGATACATTTTTAGCATGGGTGAAGCCAACTGACTCACTCTGTCATACCAACAGGCTGCAGAACTCTAGCTAAGAAGGAGGAAAATGGAAAGTATTATAATGAAAAAACTGACCTCGACGGACGAATCTGGTGCTAGTAGCAGATCACCGAATTCTCCAATGCACCACGTGGCAACTTGAGTCAATGGTTGGCGGTCGGAGGTGTCATTTTCTAGTGCAGACCATAATTGGGCGACCATGTAACTTTGCTGGGACGGGTTGGACGTCATAAGTTGTATCACGTTGCAAACAACGTCATCTCGAACGTAATTGCCAGCCTACAAAATGGAAAATATTTGCATTGAATAAAACGATAACGTCTAATACCCGGTCAGGGAGCGTTTGTTTGGTGAACCTGAACATCAGCAAACACTACGAGTCAGGAGCCCGCGAGTAAATGTAATCATGGAAGAGAGGGGAAAAAGCCTAAGTAACATCTGAGGAATGAGGAGCGACATTAGAAAAATTCACAGACATCGGGAGGAAACATTACATTTATATCGACAACTTACAGCCACTAATACACTCAAAAGTGTGTCCAAGTGCCATTTGATGCTTGGAGAAAACTTTTCAGCAGCAGAAACTATCCTTGAAGACGCCATTTCTTGAAATTCAGGGTCGGCTTTCTCGAGGAACGTGAGCAGTTCTTTCATCATAGCTTTAATATTGTTAGTGTTGACTAACGCAAAACTCAATTCCAATGCTCGCCGCCTAATGGATACGTCGGGGTCCTGGAATCCCAAACATAACATTCTGAGCCTTCATAAAATAACGCACAGTGGGAAATGTGCGCAGGTAGCGCGAGTTGATTAAACAATAGGGTGAGCGAGGTCCACGTTTTGTAGAATTTCATTAATATTGGCACTTTGTTGGTAACAGGGAACAGGGGGGGAACTCAATCAGAAAACGAAGCCCATGTTGACTGTCCGACAAGAGGCATTCAAGTCATTCTTCGAATAGAGAAGATTGAGTAATACTTCGGAGATAACTATCAGAAAGAATAAAATGAGGTAACGACCGCTGGAATGGCCATTGTGACAACCACAATCAACTCTAATAACCTGCGTACCTATACTAACATGCGCTCACCTTATTGGTTTGCAAACGTGAAAAGTGGCTATTCAAAATATTCCACGTACCTTGAGGCATTCAAGAATAGTTGTACGGTGGCGCTGAACCGCGCTTGTATCAACATGAACAGTTTTCAGAAGAGTGTTGAGCGCTACATAGCGTATGTTCTTATCATTGTTCAACAAAAATCTCCCAAGGATGTTGATGGCAAGAACCTGAAACGACGAAAACTCGTTAATATCGTGAAATAAGCGTGTTATTTTTATTCGTCACTATTATTATTATTATTATTTATTTTTGTTGTTGTAATTATTATTGTTATTTTATTCATCAAGTTGGGTACAAATACAATCATAACTCAACAAAAAATGTGAAACTCATCTCCAGAATACTTACTCTCAATCCACTTTCAGAACGTATGTCCATAATTGACAAAACAGTTTCGTACAATATAGTGTTCCCGACGTTCTTCGTAGTTTCTGTGTTCGTCGCCACTTGGGCGAGAATATCGTTCATCGCTTCAGACGCTTCAACGTCATTTTTACCTAGGATCCTAAGAAGCCTGAGAATTTTAACCTGAAAAAATAATATCACGATGCGTTACAGTTAGAATAACATGATAATCCGTCATCGTTTTGACTATTAACGACTAGTTGACCATTTGATTAATTACCTGAAGAAAGGGATCGCTGACTCCTGAAACATCGTGTTCCGGTGAGTATCCAGCCAAAATTAGGTTCTTCAGGATCCGCACGAGATTGGGCACGATCTGTAAAACCGCTTATTTTAACAACTTCGTAGGCGAAATTACGTCATTAATTAGATTACTTGGGACTCATTCTTTACATTGATTTATGATACGGATACGCGATGCTCAATAGAAGATGAGGTAATTGTTGAACTGATCTTACAGCAGCTGGGCAAGAACCTCCGTGAAGGAAAGGAAGAATCTCCTCATCAGTATTACCAGAAAAACTAATATGATTCATTTGTTTTCGTAATTAACCCTTAAGACGTTTGTTCCAGGAGAGGTTTTCCTCATTATCAAATACACAATGTTTTGTTTTTTGCTGAGTCTAAATGTAGGAATAGTTGTTCGGAGAACTACCGTAACAGACGTATGAAATCGGATTACACTTCCAGTGCAGTGAAGTAAAATATAACATATTATGCCTATCACGGTTATTCACAATCACTAGTTCCTTCAAACATAAGAACGCTCTTTGTCCTCATGGTTCCAGTGTGAGTGACTCGCGATTTCGTATTTTTCTTCCTTTTGAAATCGCTCTAAGAGATTGTTTTCACACAAACGTAATGCCTACTAAATTATATATAAATTGGAAAAATGAAAAATAATGCATTATTATTATTATGCATTTTTGCAAGATTTTTACTCAACTTTCATTTTTTTTTCTATTTCTTTTATTTACCAGAGAATAACACTCGATATGAAAAGTGTTAGTATAGCAAGTAAGGCTGAGAACGCTGAGTGTACAAAATTGAAAACAAAGTAGTAAAAACACATTATACACAAAATCAAAAAGAACAATTTCAACACAGATCAGGAGAGTCAATATCAAAGCACGTTGAGATGTAAGTCACCATTTTAGAAATTTAACATTTGTAAATGTTGTTCTAAACACGATGTTTTCAGTTTTGGGTTAATAAAATATTTTAGTTTTCAAACCACTATTTCTAGAAAAAAGCTACTGAAGTAGGTTTGGCTAAGTCGGCTTTCACTAAAAATGTAGCTTGGGCAATATCTATTCTTTTTAACCTAATCTGCAGAATATAACCCAATTCCTAACATTTGAATACCAGTAATTTTTGAAACCAATAAAGATGAAAGAATTAAACTTGACTCAAAGAACCTTCTACGTGTACACACCATTGGCAGTAGTGGCGGAAGTCAATGGTTCGTTTAGCAGAGATAGATAGGGAGGGGGGGATTCTGGAAATCCTTGGCTGAACGGTTTACAATCACGTGGGCTGCAGCATAATACACTTTACTGCACTGCATGCTGAGAGGAGCAGTATGTTGAACCGGTTCTTAAAATGTGACAGGATGTATTATTAGTCGAGCAAATATAAAAGTTTGAAGGTTCTGCGGGTATTGGGAAAACCTACTACCATCTGGCTAGAGAAATTATTTTGGCGCCAGTTGTGAGAGGTTCCATCGTCACTTCCAGGACATTGCGGTACCCCCCGTCACGACCAAACAAGGCTGCAAACATAGCCGGGTTAATGGAAGAATCTCATCGGGCTCCTAGGTCTACCGAGAGATAAATTAGCTTCGGACTCGACATCCAGCCATTTGGAATTGCAGGCCTAATTCAAATTCGTAGAGACAAAACTAACCAAAGAGCACTTATGATGGAAATAAGCAACCGGCACGACAATAACTGTACGCCATTAAAATGTTAGTTATTTTTAAGAGAAAATGACGCTGATAATTGAAATTTAATGAATAAACTACGCACAATGCTGACAGAACGTTTTAGTACCGTAAAAGTAGATAGCTAAGTGTCCAAATGTTCGATATAGTGCTCGGGACAACAGCGAATTATATTAAATGAACATGACAGGCAAGTCAAGACTTCATTTCAAATTATTCATTGCTTACTGACAGCACAACTAACCCTAAACACGTATAATTCACCGAAAACAACCTACAACCTTCAACCACAAAAATGATGGTTCGTCCACCATTAATTTCGATCTTGAATACATACGTATGAATGAAATAGATGTAACCCCTGGAACGTGGGCCCATTAAATACGGTCACAGTCACAATAAGAAGCAATACGGAACTACCCATTTTACTTACTACATGCAATAAGATAAAGAAGAAACTTGGATGATGGAGAATATGTGAAAAAAGAAATTTGGATGATGAAGGTATTGAACCGTACGACCCAACACAGTCGAGTAATGAATCAAGTTTACGAGAAAGAAACATTGATTTCCATGTGTAAGTCATGCGCATGCATCGTGTTCCAGCGCATATAAACGGGACTTTACCTCATTGTGGCCAGGATCCTATAGTGTACGCACACACATAAAAAAACACGTAAAAATAAAGGCTGGAAGGTTCATTGGTCCCACAGGGAACGCTAACGACTATCTCTTTTTCAACGGGTTCAACTTAATAGAGAGGAAAAGTAGAACGGGTACCAACGAAATGAAGTAACGTGTTAATTTTGAAGGTGAGAAATTGCTTCTTGATTCTAGGTATTTGTTTCTCCGCTGATCTGTGTCGAAAACGCTAGTGCCAAGAGGATGTTGAGTAAAAACCAAACTGCAATTATTAAAAAAAAAAAGCTTTAGCAGGTGACGAGGACGCAAAAGCACTCCTTCAATGCTGCATACATTCACCATTATTGTGTGTTGGAGGAGAGATTAAAAAAAAAAAAACTGAAGATCAGTGGTAATTAGATCCACTTGAGCCCATCAAACAAACAGCCTAGAAATTACAGACAGATAAGACCAAAGGCTGTTAGAAAATATGTTGCTCATAACGCGAGCTTAATCTTTCTCTGGAGACAGAACGTTTGTTCGGAATCTTCTCGCACCTTTTGAAAACGCTCACTCTAACATTAAACGCCAAACGCTGGACTAGAGCTCTAACCCCATCCCATTCACACCACTTCCCCTGACCGCCCACAAAATTCCAAGCAATGCGAAAGAGGCGTTGTTGAATAATGAATACCAAAAACTGATAGATTTGAAAGTTTTCAACGTTAGTTCAGTGAGCATGTGGCCAATGTATGATGAAATGGCGGATAGTAATGGGGAGAGCCATAAATGAATGCCAGCAATGAGGGGTGCGCTTGCTGAGCTGTGAGGAAATGTACGGCAGCACAGAGAAGCAGCTCGGTGAGGGATGGCTTCTAGGGTGAAGAAGCGGCTAGTGGAGGTAGTGTCACAGCACCCTCTTCGGCCAAAGTAAATGTGCCATATTCATTCTTCGATCTTTTTAAAAATCAATACAACGAAGGCAAGGGAAAGGGGTCTATGATGTAGTATATCGAAAAATTAAGGTTGACAATGGATAACAAAAAATTGAACTGGAGAAATTCAGAGCATATAAGGGTTTGGTAATTTTGGTCCAAGGCTCAAAGTAGAACTCGGATTTTTCTGTTCTTTATTGGATAGTTGATACCTGTATAGAGAAGGCCTTCTCGGATTACCTACTTGACCCCCCAAATTAAACAAGTGGTGATGTAGAACAGTCTCTCAAGTAAGGCTGACTTACCAGCTCGCTACAGTTTATTCCAATCCGTTCATCATGTGGGCCTGGTTACGTAAGTATTACTATAAGCACGGAAACCAACGCGTATATCTGTAATCTCAGTACGATTTTCCGATTTTTTAAATCAATAACCGTTAGTAGAATGGAGTCAAGGTTTAGGAGTCGGAGTTTTTGACCCATGAATACAACTAATCAATTGTTATCGAGAAATCGCGGGCCCAGCCTCTATAAGAAGCTGCCAATTTAGACAGCTTTAGAAGTGAGCGACGAAAGGGAATTTAGCTTGCAGGAAAATTTAATTGTTGAACTTAAAATTTGCTCACAATTGTTTCAAAAATTGCAAAAGTTGTTTTACTATAGTCTACATAAAAATGGTAATAATAAGTGAAATCAATCATTGGTACCGGTAGTGAGGGACCACAGTACATAAAGATGGGACTTGAATTAGGCCCCTACCAATGGGATAGGAGTTCATTTGTCAGCCAACTACTCTGTCTCACTGTCAGTCTATCATTTTCTCCAGGTTGACAAGTAGGTGACAATCGCGTTCACCAAAGACTTAATCCACCAACTTGAATGAACCTGAATTTAAATCGAAATATAGCACTGTGGAACACGCACGCGTGGCAATATGAAAAGAACACTGCTGGCGCGCCAGCAGCGAAGTAACTGGGAAACTAATTATACCTCTTCCTCTCTTCATCTCGGACTTTTATGGATTGGTTCAGTTAGGATAGAGGAGCAGAGTATAAACCATCTCAAAAATACTAGCAACAGCCGAAGGAGGATACTGCTAGAGGGGCATGTTCCTTCTAAATGTTGGGAGCGCCATCGGAGGATTTGGCTATCGATCTCAACAGAAAGAGTCAATGTGATTCGGCTCAAGAGCAAGTAACAGCAGCAGGCAACCTTCCAGTTGGGGAATTTTCCTTAGGGATGAGGTAAATTGGGGAGGGATACTCGGAATTTCGGTCTACGATACGAAAAGGGAGGACTGAAAGGGACATCATGCAAACGTGTAATGCTTAATTTCACGATACGGGCTAATTACGCCCCATGCTCGTGCTCTAGGAGCGTTCACAAAGGTCATCGGGTTATTGAATTGAACTAGCCGCTGTTGGCGGCTATATATCCGGAATAGCCGCCAGCCCACCGAAGTCGTGAAATCAAACCAATCGATATGCCTACTACGCACTTACAAATTATGAAAAGAAATGATAATCACATACAATATGTATATCAAAGTAAGAAGGTGCAAGATTTATAAACGGAAAACTGGAATAAGGAATTAAATTAGGCTAAGAGCCCGAGCCCACCAGTATTAGGTAATGAATGATTCACAAAAGCAACAAGGATTAAAATAGAGAAATTTTCAAGAGAGTGCTTAAGTTTGCCACCGATTTACCTTTTTGAAATGCTGCAGGGTGTCAATACTGTTCTCGCACATCTCTGTTATCAGCGATACTCCAGTGATCAATACGCCTGTGAAAAATGGGAGAGCGATTTCAAAATCAAGACAACAATCGAGTCCCTCCGGACTAGTTCATCAGCACAATGAAGTATACGTTTTGTCCCTAAGTACCGTGGTTCTTTTCGGAAAGGAGAGATCGAGTAGCTGGGAGGAATATTTCCATCAACTCCGGGACTTTGAGGATGATCCGATACGCGCACAATGCAGCTTTTTTTCGAACATAAGCGTTAGGAGATTTCATGAGTCGTTCAACCTCTCCGGCTAAATCACGAGACATCTCTGGCGATGCGATAGCACCCAACGTGCATAAAGCCAGGCCAACAACGAACTGAGTAGAACTGTTCAGGTCACTGCAATGCAAGATACGGTGTATTTGATTCATAAGCTTATGCGAAATAATGTGTCAAATCTATCCCGAAATCTAACGAATACACGTAGGAAGATTATTACAATGCTAACTCACTTTTTAAGGCAGTTGGTGATTAGAAGATGCACATCCTGACGTTCGTCAAGCAATAACATTGCCCCAAGATACCCAATTCTTTTATCAGTGAATCGAGGGGAGGCTATCAATTTCAAACACTCGAGCTGACCGAAATGCGCTGGATAGCTAAAACATTATAGTCCAGAGTGAGCACAATGATTCATCCGAAGGATTTTTTTGGAAAAACGTATGAGAAAGTACTAACCCCAGCATATGGATATAGAGCAGCTTGGCGATATTACGGCACCTCCACACGCTATCCTCTTCTCTGAAAGTAGATCGTATATAAGCGCACTCCTTGTTTATCACTCCTCGTTCTTCAGCCGCAGTTCGGGCTGCTCTGATTTGACGAATGAGATCGCGTAGGCGCATAGGCGTAGGAGTCCTCACTGAATACAGAACATTAGCTTGGTTTATTGCAACAATATACGTACTGCGTTACCAGTCTAGCTTGAACATCGTAACTCCGGTAAGTCAAAAGCGAGGAACAAGTTTTTACCTCTTTCCAGCGCTTCATTAAATACTTCTTTGATAACTGCCATATTAAAGGCTGGGTTGAACCTGGAAAATGAAAACGATTCATTAATACGCATTCGTCATTCCGTAATCAATTTTTTAGAACCAAAATATTGACTCGAGTTTTATTGTGATGCTTGTGGCTTAAAAAGAAATTAGGAAGAAACTTTCATTGGGACGTTGAGTGTTATTCTCACCAGGTACCTGCCTATATAGAGGTACCCATGGTATCATGAATATCAATACTAAAGGTTGTGATCCCTTAATACAAGACAGACACAATGATAACAGTTAAATGGTCACTGTAATATTTCAGGGATTAGTACAGAGATAGTCGCATGCTGAAGTGATCCAAAACAGTAGCAATATTCAAAGTAGCAAAAGCTGTTTTAAGACTCAGCAAAAATAGAAATCAGTACTCACTAGATATGAAGTACTCACACTCATCCACCACATAGAACCTAGAGATTAACCTAACTATGAGCACGAGCATTTATATTCAATCAATTTGTATATTAATTTTATTATTAATTGGAAGTGATGATATTTTTCCCAGTTTTTTTTTTTTTTAATTTACACCATGTAATAATATTTATCTATGTATGTACATCATTACATCAATAGCACTAACATCACCGCAACATCAATAAAACGAATGATGTAAGTCCTATCATTATAATCTAGCGATGAAGGTTTGAACGAATAACGAACTCATCTGACCAATGCGATATAAATTGTCACTAACTGATGTTACTTCGGCAAGTACAGTTTTGAAAGTCGATCATTAAAATTTCAAGTGTGCACTCTTCATGCGAACTTCCGTTCGGCGAGAGCCCCACAGAGAGAAGGAATGAATGAATGTCAAATTATGAAAATGTCATGAACCAAGCCCAGTTTGTATAGGGAATATAGGGAGCTAGTAACATTACAGTATGAGGATGAATTCGGAACAATTTTTAGTGGATGAGTAAACCACCACCCTAGTAAAGTTGAAAACAAAAAACTATGGCAAATCCGTGTGAGGGGACGGTGAATCAATTAATGGGGTCTTTTTAGAAATTCAACTAAATCGAGTGAGAAATTATCAAATCTCCCAAGATTATTGCGACGAAGGAATGATCATTTTGTTTGATGTGTACATCTATCCAACTATGTTGCTGACAATGTGAGCAAGTAAGTGAGCTTTGTGTAACGATGCAACTAGAACACCTACCCGTGGTCAGAGGGATTCATGTTTCTTCTCCAGAAGTCGATAAATTATAATACAGTACAGAACAGATTTATAGGCTGAAACAGTTTACAATACACAGAGAAAAGAAATAACTTCGACTTAGGACAAGCCCCTCAGGCTGGAATAGTATACTTTTTTTCAGGATAGAGCATTTTCGGAAGATGGTATGGGTAATTTGTTAAGCAGGAAACGAATTCAAGTACATGGCGAAAGGCGGTGTTAGAGGAAATCAAAATTATTTACGCATAGATTATTTGTGAGTAGAATGAATACGAAGGAACCATAAACCTGGAAATCGCTTTTTATCCTAAAAATTGAACCATCGCTACTTTAAGACTGTCACTGACACATAATTATTTGCAATAGATAGTGTAATCGGTACACGCACGGAGAATAGGCGAAAAAATACCGACGTGCTAATGGGTAGGCATAATAATTGTTCACCCTCTGATCAAAGCCTACGCCCAATAGATACTCTACCAAAACCAATGAGAAATTATCAGGAATTCCTGCCCCTGATTGACTTTACTGTGTTTTGAACAAAGAATGAAGTATGAAAAGGAGAATATGGACACGCACTGGAAGAGTGTTCGTACAATACGGACAAAAGTCGGTGGAGGGCCAGAGAGTAAGTTAGCAAGCAAACCAAGTATTCACTACGAAAAGTAGAAGAGTGATTTGTGATATTCTTTACCTTAACTAAAGAATTGTCAAATATTTCCTTAAATAATTAGGTTAGCACAAAGACACATCACAGAAGTGTAGGCAGGTTTGCGAGCATTCTCTTGGCAGCAGAAATGGCAGAATATATCAATAACACCTCTAGCCTTTGCCGTCTCACGATATCGTGGGGCTTCGATTTGAGAACACAATAACCACAAGGAAACTATGAAGTGGGTACCGCGGTAAAATTACAATGAATTAATTATTGAGTGGCACACTAAAGGGAAGAAGTCCGCGCTAAAATAATAAAATACTCCGCAGGTACGAACATCCATGAAACGAGAATCGTCTACGTGAAAATTGTCTGGCATAATGTAATCACGTCCACTTTTACCAACTGAACAAAGTTATAAGTTTATCGCTCGCAAAACTGCATTTTTTTACGCTCGTTATAATCCTGAATTCATACGAATTTGGGGAATAATTTCCTATCAAAACGAATCAAACGACGTAACATAATGCATTGAAGCTTTCCGGTCGTGATTCATCGATTTCGGTTGGCGACCTCTTCTCCCTCCACCACGGGGGAGGGGGGATTCTGTAGAACATGACTCAAGAGAATTTAAAGGTCGCTAAGTTGTCGCTAGCCTATAACAAGAAATATAGGGAGAGGAATTATAGGGTCAGACAAGGGAGAGCTTTTATACACATAACGGCTCGTGGAATTGGTTTGATAACTAAGTAAGCGTATTTTCCATGGACGTGGACTATTTCACATAGACATCCCGAAATAATTTATTATACCGACTACGAGTCAATCAACGCTGGAAAAGGGTGGTAGATTTTCATCTATTATTACTTTCTCAATGTATTGGTACTTCTCATTGTATTGCAGTTACCGTAATGCAGCCCTTCTGTTCTAAATACCTGAGAATCATAGCACGAAACCAACAACTTGGGTTGCTGTCAAAACGTCAGCTTTGTTCGTTCTTGCCACAGGTGGCATTACCGCACAAAATAATTTATGTATTAGCTACTGATATGGATTCATTCTATTGTTCCAGGCTACCTCGGAAGCAAGCATTTCGAAGTATGTGGGTAGTCTCTGCCTGAGAAAAAGACGTTTTCCTAGTACATTCAACTACCTCTACGTTGGAGCTAAATGCGTACACGCTGGTATTCCCTTGAGCCTAAGATGAATGAGGAATGATAAAATATGTGTGGTATTGGAGCATAAAGATCCTGAATAATGATAATAACTCCCGAGTAAAAGAGAAACTTCAAGAGGCAAAGAATAAACAGTGACCTTCCAAAAGGAGTCTGAAAACTAGGCCAAATCACCTGAGGAAGGGATCTTTACTTTTATTGTTCGTCTAGCGAGACCCACCCCCCTCGTGGAGGTACACATGAACTACTATCTCTCACCGTCTGTTGTGCTCGGGAGGTAACACACTGAAGTCGTCCATATCAACGTAAGGCCACATAACTTGAAAGTTACACAATTAATGAAAAGTAAGAAGAAATCACGGTACTCGTACCGACAAAATCTTCTCAGAATGAAACACTATGACGAAAGAACGAACACTTACCACCGGTGACTGACGGCAAAATAATATCAAGGCACCTGAGATAAAGGCCCAACGGGAGTTTGAGATAAAATTACGATAGCACTAAGTCGTAATCTCCCTTGTCAGACCGGCGACATTTTCACTAACGAGATTTTCGTAGTCGGGGCTGCCATTAGCGCTGATATCTCCAAAACACATAATTTCTCCCGACACAAAATCAGAATTTTTCGAGATCGAAAGAAGGTATAGGAATGAGTCACCTAAACAGTAAGTATTACCGGTACCTCTGGGCACTGACGTTTCATTCTTCTATCAACCAGTTTCCTCCACACCTCGAGTATAGAAAAGTGGGAAAATATTCAGTGTAGATGCGCCATTTCAAGTTTTAATCATAGTCTGGAAAATGCAGTACAAACGAAGAAAGAGAATTTATACAAATTTGAAAGCGTTGACACCTTGGAACAACATTTTTAAATATTTTATTCAATTAATAGAGGGGGGTCGGGTATAGTTCTGACCATAAGTCATCTTGCGGGGTCTTATTGACTTATTCGCAGGAGGTTGACGCAAACAGACCTACGGGTCATATCAGAATTCAAAGATTAATTTGGTTAAATAATCTATCTTTGATCATCTGGGCCATGAGACCATGGATGATTTCTATGGTCGTTTTACAGCTATCTTTAGTGGCTTTCAGCAGCTTATCCTCAGTACGCTTTTCATGTGGGTCAGCTCCACCGAAGACGAAACCAATCCTTCCTGAAAACAAGGTACATGAAGAATCAATTGTAGGGCGCTGTCGAAGGGCAGTTGAATTACACCAGATATGAAATTGCGAAAGTAAACGTTATTAGTATCTTACCCAAAGCAGCTTCAGATTGTTCAATTTTCTCTGATAGATCCAAAATTTGCCCTGTTGTGTAATCAGCATTCGTGAGGAGACTGGCAGAACTAAGAGTGTTGACCCAATATTTATTCCATAATGAATCAAGAAGACGACGATCCAAATTACTCTTGAAGTAGGAAACTTCCAATGAATAGTATTGCTTGCAGTGCACGCCGAAATCCTCGATTTTGTTCAAGGGGATCGTTTGATACTCGGACGGTTCTTCGTTGGGGGGCTTATAGCCCTGCAAAGAGGAATCCAAAGAAAAAAAATTAGAGATCAATAATTAAATTATGTCATATTTTGTGAAACTTCAATGGGAAAATGTTAACTTTAGAAGTTTAGTAAAATTAAGATTGAAAAATAATGGATATACAAACTTGAGAAGCTCCTTTCACGCGGGAACTTACGATGAATCCTGGAACCAAGTATTCGCCTTGAACGAATCATGCGGTAACTGTGATCGACATCACTCACCTTAGGGTAAGTTCGGAAAGCTCCCAAACAAACTTTCCCTGCGGAAATGGTTCTCACAGGGTCAATGACAATAGCGACGAAAGGCTCCTGAAAGTTTTGATTCAGCATCTGGGTAGAAACGTCAATGCCGCTCAACCAACAGCCATACCCTGGATGGCTATGGTACCATCCGATAGCGTTCTCTAATCTACCGACCTGAAGCATCATCAACATGTTAGGGCGCCTGTATTGTGAGACAGTATGTGTTTTGCTTTTTGGTTAAAAGCTGTAATACCTGTTTGGCTGATTCGATGTAATCTGTCATATACTCATAAGCCTGCGCTTGAGCGTTGACTCTTGTTTCAGTTCCTTCGACGGGCAAGGCAAATGAATCCATGACTAGCATGGTGTTGGCATCGACCTTCCCGAGAAGAAGACCCATCACTTCGAGAGTGCCACCAGACCTGGCATGCATCACCATCTTGAGAAGAGCCAAAGCCGAAATCTTGATATCCGTGAAAAAATGGGGACTAGAACACAAATGAACCACATAAATTAATTACAATGCCAAAGAACAAAATGGTCTCCAGAACAGGAACTCGACCGCAACCATCAGCCGTGAATGGAAAGAAACTCACTCCTTTTCCCAAGGTTTAGCATTGAGAATATCCTGCTGCTGTTTCTTGTCGTATCGATAAATTTCGTCAACACCATTAACGGACTCGATTTCATTGGACATTTCCCAAGTGAGCTGAGCGATGGACGAAGGGTTTTCTCCTGATCCCGATGCCATTCTTGAATAATCGTCTACTCAGAACTCAGGAAGAACTAGTACAGAAAGGAATAAATCAAAACAATAAAATTGTACATAAAGTACACAGATCATGGGGAGAGGGGGGCAAGTATTATGCACAAAATTTGTGCATAGTAAACACGCATAGATATTTAATATTATGAGCAAATGACTGGAACCACTCAGCCTCGTCAATGCGTGTTTACTAAGTTCCGGGAGTTTAAAATACTAGTCAATGTCAACCAATACCTAAATAAAACCATTCCAATCGATTCAGTGTCCATGAATTTAGTGGAAAATGATACCCCTCACGCCCAGGTACCAGAAATCTCATAAACACATATTTAAAATGGGTGATGTATACCCAATTTGACCCATAACTTCTTCCAGTGGGTGCCAATCGTCCTGAGACCCACTTCATTGGATTCAGCATCCAAGATTTAGCGGAAAATGATACCCCACACGCCTAGGTTCCAGAAATCTCAAAAACACATATTCAAACGCTGCAAATTCTTACACAGGGGTTGGTTATTCCTTGGACCAGGCGCATGGAGACTCATTTCTTCAACATGGGGGAAATGGGGAAACAGTGGGTGCGGCGGGTCCAAGACCCATTCCAATCGATTCAGGATCCAAAATTTAGTGGAAAATGATACCCCACACGCCCAGGTTCCGGAAATCTCGAAAACACATATTCAAAATGGGTAATATATAACCAATTGGACCCATAACTTCTTCCAGTGGGTGCCAATCGTTTGGGACCCACTTCATTGAATTCAGCGTCCAAAATTTAGTGGAAAATGATACCCCACACGCCCAGGTTCCAGAAATCTCGAAAACACATATTCAAAATGGGTAATATTTACTCAATTTGACCCATGTCTTCTTCCAGTGAGTGCTGATCGTTCTGGGACCCATTTCATTGGATTCAGCGTCCAAAATTAGTGGAAATGATACCCCACTCGCCAAGATCGCCGAAAATCTCGAAAATCCATTTTTCAAAAACACATTTTGACCCCTACCCCGCCCAAATTTGGTCCGATTGGGCTGAAAAGCTTGGAGGACCGTCCTAGACCGGGAACAGACCCTGACCCAAAATTTCAGATTTTAGAAAATTTTCTACTACCAAAAACGGCGCGGACGGCGTACGGCGGACGGACATTGACCTTTTTTGATCTAGACACCATGAAACGTCCAGAAAAAAAATTTTGAGCCGAATCGGAGAGGTTGACCATTTGCATGAAAAATAGGTTGATTATTCAAGAACATCTCCAGGCCACTGTTCTCTTACATTGTAAATATTTGCCATGGCTAACGGACTGAATCAATTGTATTATTAGTGCTGTCGATTTGCGTAGCTTCTGTGTGTTGTAACAGATACTACGTAAAAACTTTTAAACACAAGTTTTCAATCCATAAATATTCGACCCATATATGTCCAGGGGGAAAGCTCTTGAACCATGATGATAGTGAAGCCCCTTGCCTAGAAGATGAGACTAGGCATCCAACAGTGGCTATGTTGGAATGGATTAATTAGATTTTCTAACGAGATTCTTCAAATGTAGAAACTGAGAGTGGAATAGCAAACTTACCCGCTGAATCAGTTAGGAGGGACGGCTGGTCCTCAAACTAAAATTATGTTATAAGTCGTACTTGATGGACTTGGACCGACCGAAAAATACTGGTACGAAATATATGAATTCTCTCTGACTGGTACCTAGTCGAATTGCAAGAGCTCTACACAATTAGGTTTGAGTACAAGAACAATATGCATACAACCACAATCCACCATGATGATGATGATGAACAAAATCGAATCATGAAGTGGAAGATTGTCAAGAAATAATTCTTCTTCTTTGTTATTGTCCGAAACAGCAACAGCAAGTTACAATCCTATCGTAATTTATTGTTAATCAGTTTGACTGGTCTGATTTTTGGATGAATTTGTTATGCACTCACTAGAAAATAATTCATATTGATTTCCAAGAAAGGAAATCTTCTTTCTATTCAACATCACCGTTTCGGTATCTACGGGGAAAGGGAAATCAAGGAGAACCGAAGGTAGGTAGTGTCAATCAGGCAACCAAAAATAAGTTTTCCTCATGTATGTATAAAGATCAGTGGTGTTCTGACCAGGGTGATATCATGATATAGACTCGTATATTATATTCTAACTCTAATAGGATTTTATAATTCTTGAGTCATGACTTTCAAATAGCAATATCAATTACCTACCCTTCTAACACCTCGCTTTTGGGGATGAGTTTCAAATTTAGGGACTGGGAGCAATGTTTAAGAATGATTGAGATTATCTATCCTGTCAGTAAAGTTTTCTTTTCCTGGGGTCAAAACACGATTAATACTCGTCCTTCGCCTCATATCACATGTTTAACAACCTTGTTCCTAGACTTCGAAACAAAAATAATCAACCGACCTTGTACAACAAACAAATATTGGTGCGAAGAAAAAATGATGGACCTACAGGAAGAGGAGCGAGAAGTGGTGATGTCAATCTATGATGGAGATCCGGCGTTTCATCAGCTTTCACCCAAGACATATCAGTACAAGGTGATTATCTTCATACTCCAAGCTACCCAGCCATTGTTGATAACTGAATGCTCTCACGACCATGTTAGACTAAATTTATATCTCTACTTGAAATCAGTACGCGGGAAGCCATGTTGTCTTGGAAGTCTTTTAGTTCTTCATTAATCTGCATTCTGAATAGGAGAAAAATCTAATTTTGTTTTCTGCATTTCAACAGTATGGCGTTGATGGAGATTCCAATTCGTTTCTCGTCGAAATATCTTGGGGAGAAAACTATCCAAACGAACCTCCCAAAGTAAACATGGACACCTTCTACAATAAGCATCTGTGAGTTTATTTCAATTTCACCTTCATTATAAGGGAAAAGCAAATACCTACCTCGCTGCTATCCTCACTCTGCTCAATCTGATCTTTTGACTTCGTTCAACTGTCTTTGAAAACCACACTCGTCTAAGTACCAGAAATCCCGAAAACACATTCAAAATGGGTAATATGTACCAAATTTGACCCATTACTTCTACCAGTGGGTACCAATCGTTCTGGGACCCATTTCATTGGATTCAGCGTCCAAAATATAGAGGAAAATGATACCCCACTCGCCTAGATCGCCCAAAATCTCGAAAATCCATTTTTCAAAAAACACATTTTGACCCGGGCTGAAAAGTTTCGAGGACCGTCCTAGGCCGGGGAACAGACCTCCTGACCCAAATTTCAGATTTTAGAAATTTCTACTACCAAAACGGCGCGCGGGGACGGCGGACGGACATTGACCTTTTGGTTGGTTATTCCTTGAATAATCATCCTGTTTTCATGCAAAAAGTCAATCTCTCCGATTCGCCCAAAATTTTTTTCTGGACGTTTCAAGGTGTCTAGATCAAAAAAGTCGATGTCCGTCCGACGTCCGCCTTTTTTGGTAGTAGAAAATTTCTAAAATCCAAAATTTGGGTCAGGGGTCTGTTCCCGCCTAGACGTTTTTGAAAAATGGATTTCGGATTTCGGGCGATCTAGGCGAGTGGGGTATCATTTTCTCAAATTTGGACGCTGAATCCACTGAAGTGGGTCCAGACATTTCACCTTGAAGAAGCAGGTAATTGGCATTTGAATAGTGCTTCGTTTTGTAATAGGCGTGTGGAGTTCTTTTTCACTAAACTTTGACCTGAATCGATGATGGTCCGGGCCGCACACCCACCATGTTGAGAAATGAGTCTCCATAGCTGGTCGAGGTTATATGTGTTATTTTGGTTATAGTGTGGGGTTCACCCAAATTGGACGCTGAATCAATGACGGTGTTGAACAAATTTTCTTGAGAATCGATTTGGGCGTTTTCTTAAATGTATGACTCCTCGTGATGCGCGTACGTTAAGATAAAAAATAAAGATATAAAAAACTTTTCAGCAACGGTGTTATGTTAAAACATCAATGTTTAAATGGTAAAACCAAAAAAATAAATAGTACAGTCGTGGATATGCATACACAGACTAAAAAAACCGGGGCACTCATTGTCTACAATATCGACTTAGTCGTTTAATCGTGTAGGCAGTTGGCCCCCGGAGAAATTACTACATTTTTTGCTATGGATATTCAATAGTCTACACTCATGTAATAAAAGAGAGTTTCACTCGTGGACATCAAGCTGCTGGCGAGAATGTTACGCTCGATTTGTTTTAATCAACATATGATGAAGTATACTCCTCAATATGGAACCTAAAATCGCTTATAATCCTTGCTAGCTGAATTTGCACTCTAGCTATCCATACGTTATCGTGACACTGCCTTAAGTAGAGGCCGCCATCTTGGATTTTAATTTTATATATTACATTGTATTTCTACTGGTTGAGCACTTTCATTTGATACCCACATTGATGGGATTGATAAAACCTACGTTATCCGTCATTTTGTAGCGGCCGCCACCTTGGATTTCAATTTTTTATAGCATATTGTATTCTGCTTGTTGAGCCCTTTCATTTGATACCCATATTGATGGGAATAATAAAACCTAAATTATCCGCCATTGTGTAGCGGGTGAGCTAAATAAAACCGTTTAAGTCGAGTTCATGAGATCAAAGATGCGATTACCCGCGTCACACTGAGGAGCTCTAATGGCCAGTTCGCTTCTGAAAGCTCTCGGTCCTCCTGGGCGGTATTTATCGGTCCAGGCTGGGACTGGATGGGAGGACGAACGATACATAAATCATTGAGGAGGGGGGTAGAAGTTTCGCGACTCTCAAAAAACCTATCCGTGCTGTACATTATTCGAGGGGAATTCACACAGTGTTGAAGTTCTCCCTTAGCATCACATCTTTATTTTCTCCTTCCTGAACGGATTGAAAAATTACGTTGCAAAGACCTGAGCGATCATTCGGTTTGTCGCTCTGGCAGCGGAAAGTACTGATGAGTTTTAAGATGAGATCACAGTGCGGTTAGTTACCAAATTTCATCTTCCACGTCTTGACATGTGCTTCGCCTATGTGATATATCGTGCGATGGGCTATCCACACTATCCATAACCAAACGATTTCAACTATTGATACTGTTGTTAGATATTTTGAATGACCTGCCAATGAGGTAACTGGCCACTAGAATTCAGTATGACGGCGGTAATCGCATCTTTAATCTGATGAACTCGACGGTGAATTTTATCTTCACGTATAATTTCCGGGTCACCGGCGGAATTCGCGCATGACGGGGAAGCTTGCACGTGGATACATTTCGGCAATGAACGTCACGCGAAACCGTTAATTTCTTCTTCTTGATGTTATCATGACTGATGTTAAATATTCTGGGCATTCAAAATCTGGGCGTTCAAAATGTCGGGTGGATTATGAGTTAATTTAGCCTGGTTTTCCAACACCCAGCCGTTAGGGTTGCCAGCTATAATCAAAATACAGATTGTTTCCCGATTTCTCATTATTTTATCTAATGCATTTTTGTTTTGGTGGTAATTCCTTGAATAATCAACCGTTTTTCATTCTGACGCTCGTACAAGGTGGACCACTTCCGATCGACCCCAAAACATTTTTCTGGACGTTTCACGATGTCTAGAACAGAACACTGCCAATTCATTCACAAAGGTTGGTTATTCCACGGATCCAGAGCTTGGGGAAAACAGTGAGTGAGGGGTATCCCGGTCTCATCTTGATCAATTCACCATCCAACATTTAGTGGAAAATGATAACTCACACGCCTAAGTGTACAAAAATCACGATAATTCACTCTCAAAATGGGATGACCCGTACTCACCTCTAGCAAGCGCCAATCAGTCCGGGACCCACCTCAATGGTCCAACAATTTTTTTTTTTTTTTTTGAAATAAATTTTTCAAAAAACACATTTTGGCTCACCCCCATTCCTTAAAGCGGTCCGACTTAGGTCTGGGACCTCTTTCCGGCTAAAATTGGTTCTAGAAAAGATTCAGCCCGATCGGCCCAAATTTGGGGATGTTATGGGTGAAAAGACTTTTTTCGAAAAATGGATTTTCGAGATTTGGGAGTGTGGGGTATCATTTTCCACTAAGTTTTGGACGCTGAGTCCAATAGGACGAGTCCCAAAAGATTGGCGCCCACCGGATGAGGTTATGGGTCAAAATGGGTGTCTACCTGTCTCAGAAGCGGGTTTTTCGAGATTTCTGGACCTAGGCGTGTAGGGTATGATTTTCCACTAAATGTTGGATGGTGAATCGATTCACATGAGTTCGGGACACTCCGCACCAACTGTTTCCCTCATATTTCTATGCTCCTGGTCCGAGGGATAACCAACCCTTGTGAAAGAATTTGCAGTGTTTTATTCTTATAACTCATTTTCATCCTTAAGAGTAGAGAAAACGAACAGTAGGTCGATTTGTGTATCAAAAGGAGAAGGTATACGCGAGTGAGATCATCATAAACTTAAATAAAATTTGTATATAGGTATATTTATATTTCTGAACACAGGTAGGTACATCTGAGGTAGATCAACCGGATTTTACTTTGGGCACAACTGCACCGATAAATCTGATGCATCCGATTGCAGGTTTACCGAAATCTTGGTAATAACGATTGTAGCCCGTGTATGTGTTGTAGAAAAAATTTGGAACTCCTTTGAAATTCATTACAGTCATAGGGGTATCCTTCAATGTGTACGTTCCCTGAAACGAACCAGTTGATACAAATCGAAATTGTAATTTTAGAGCAATATTTAAATAAAATAATGGATTGGAGATTACCGGTACAGCATAACACCGGTTTGCACCTATCGCCGCAAGGTAACGATTCCAATCGGATTTATCCACGAAGGTGGTCATTATGTCACACACTCCTTTGCCATCGAAATCAGTGAAGAAGAAATTCTTCTTCCAACCAGAGCTTGTGAGTTGATCGAGTGTCGCTGTCACCTACAATATTCACATGTTCCTTCAAACTTATGCATCTCGGAAATGCTGTACCATCCCAACAATGTAGTACTGTGCCACGGTTTGCCTACTGTAGTTGATTTTTTTTTTTTTTTTTTTTTAATATATATTGAACACAGACGAATATTCAGGCAGAATTTATCGTGATCACCTTCAAGTTGTTATCCAAGGTGATGTTTGTTACAAAATAGCCATTTATCACCACCGTCGTTCGATTTATCCGTGAAAATTTCAAGTGAAACCGAATATCAACGTCCTCATCTAGTGGAGAACAGTCGGAAACAGTTTTGACTACAATATTGTACGGCCCCTGTAACACAATGTTCAAAATATCACGTTAAATGCCCGTATTCTAGGCTGACTGTTGAGAAACAGCTGGAATATTGACATAGCTTACATATTTCTCACGCAACAAACTGAGGAAAACGACATCAGCCGTCACCAAAACCAAAAGTAACGCACTTGCTGAATGCCGCCACATGACTACTCTAAGAAAACACAATATATTTTATATATATTTCTCTCGTTTTCGGTGGGTACATGATTCCGTTGTTGATAAGCTTTTTGAAACGAGTGGATTTAGAAGTTCTGATTAGTATCGCCTCAATGACATTCATTGAGCCAGGGAATAATAATCTCGTCGACGGCAATTACCTACCTATACGCACGACGTACTACGTAGTACCTGCTACGTAGACCATCCGCCCATGTCAGGGGAACTGGCGTCAGCGAATGAATTCAAACATCACATGACAACTCAAACTCTTGCTGGATGGGGGTCATCGCTGTTCGAATCTAATGACCGCCTGGGCCAGATGAAGCCCTTTGATAGAACTCTGGCAAATTCTTTTATAATGGTTAATTATTTCAATATGTACCGATTTTGACATATAACCACCAACCTGTTTAGGATTCATCTTCGAGGGATTCAGCGGAAGAATTAGTAGAAAATGATACCCTACATATTCCAAAAACGCTGCAAATTCTTACACACAGGTTGGTGGTTATTCCTCGGACCAAGTGCATGGAGACTCATTTATTTCATAAGGGAAAATGGGGAAAACAGTGGGTGTGGCGGGTCCCAAACCCATTCCAACCGATTAAAAATCCAAAATTTAGTGGAAAATGATACCCCACTCGCCTAGATCGCCCAAAATCTCAAAATTCATTTTTCAAAAAACACATTTTGACCACTACCCCGCCCAAATTTGGTCCGATCGGGCTGAAAAGTTTGGAGGACCGTTCTAGGCCGGGAACAGACCTCTGACCCAAATTTCAGATTTTTAGAAAATTTTCTACTACCGGACGGCGGACGGACATTGACCTTTTTTGATCTAGACACCATGAAACGCCCAGAAAAAAATTTTGAGCCGAATCGGAGAGGTTGACCATTTGCATGAAAACATAGGTTGATTATTCAAGGAATAACCAACCAAAATGGGTAGATAGATACCCATTTTGATTCATAACTGCTTCTGGTGGGTGCCAATCGTTCTGGTTCTTGAATCGGAGAGGTTGACCTTTTGCATGAAAATATATGTTGATTATTCAAGGAATAACCATCCAAGAGAGGTTTTTTTCTGAACAAGCTTAATCTATTCCAGAGCAGAATCAGTAAAGAACCGAATCTGCAAGTACCTGGAGGAGGAATCAGAAAACCTTTTGGGATTCGCTATGACCTATTCGTTGTTTGAAGGAATGAAGGAGAAAGTTGAAGACTTCTTGGGGGATGCCAGTGATCTGCCCGATAAATCTCCATCCCCGCTAACTGTTGAAAAAGAAGATGAGGTAAGTTTGCTTATTTCAATCGAACCTACTGAATGTCATCCTCCTCAGCGAACATTTGATTAGCTGTGTTCAGTCAAACGATAGAACTTGGTTGCCTCGCCGAACTTACGACGTAAACAGTAGCTATCTTCTTCAGGGACTAGGGAGCAGCGTAAGTTGCAGATTATGTTTTGGAAATCGCCTGCTCCTTCACTGCTGCCTTTTCTTCCTAGGCAATTATATTGCATATAATTGCTCCACACTTTTATCATTGTATCCTGCCATTGCGCTCTAATCCCCAACTTATTTCATCACTCTGGGCTAATAACGTTATTTGCAATTGTTGTGTAGTTATTGTAATTGGCATGCATGGATTAACTCCTTCAACCCATTTCTGATGAACCCCCTCTTTTCAACTTAGGTATCGAGTGACAACGACAATTCATCACCAACAAAAAAAGCCCCTAAGAAAGAACACCTTACAAAAGCTCAAAAGAGGAAACAGTGGGACCGTTTGGACTGCAAAGGCGAGAGGCCCAGAGGATGGGACTGGATCGATGTAATCCACCATTTAGGTCAAACTGGTCCCAAAGTAGACACATCCTCGAGCAGCTAAACCTCTCCTCGAGGAACGATGAGGTTCACCATCCTATGTGAATGCTAAGTACCAAAATACCTTCCTACACCATTTGATCAACACGATTTGCCGTGGTTAGACATTCAATTGCAAGTTTATTTGCTCCTCATTCTGAATGACTGGTACCTTGGAACCTTTAAACTCTTGTACAACTGCAGAATAGACTGCGTGAGTGATGTACTTGTAAGCTTAATAAATTTGTATTTTTCATTCCTGCGAAGCTTATTCAGAGGATGTTATCTGAAGCGATGAACTCAGCAGATGAGAATCTGAGTCACTCACTCGAGTCGGGTCATTGAAATAAGAGGCTGCGATATTCACTCCAATGAGAAGGACTGGAAGTGTATGAGGAAGGGCCCATCAACGTAGTCTGCGTATTTTATGCATGCTAGTCCACAGATTAATTTAGAAATTACCATTTTGTTTGAGTGGTAAATTCGTGCTGCTTCAACTGAAATGTTGTTTTGAAATAATTCATTGCCTTACGTTGTTTAAGTCTTTATTGTAGAATTATATTTTCGTTCTCAACGAAAACTGAAGTATAAAAGGATAGTCATAACTATCGAGACGAACGCTGGGAAACAACATTTTTCAACATTTGATTATGAGGTTGTTGTGGGATAGCCAAATTGCTTTGCTGTTTTCTTCAGTTGATCTTTGTTTTGTACTCGTCGATGTCCAAATTGTCCACCCTCCATTCGCTTCTCCATTTGGATACTGGGAGCAAGGTTCGACTGATATCCCAACCTAATGAAAGTAGTAATATTTTTTTGAGATCATAGTAGTTTGTATTCGTCGAAGAAAAGCTTTCATCATGCAAGGGATCAATTTACCGTTTTTTTGTGCTTTGGCGATGAACTGTCCTGAATAGTTGGACGCAAACTGGTCGGCTGCCATAAAAAATGGCAAGTCTAACTGGTCCTGCAGTTGTGGTTGAGAATTAGGAATCAGCACGCGTTTAAGCTGATTTAGGATAGATCCATGTTTTAAGCGGAATTTAGTGAAGTCGTTTGGCTGCAAGTAAATAGAACATTAGTGAGGTGATTTAATTGACGCAGGTGTGCTGTTCTAAGAACCCGAAATTCTTGTTTGCGTGTTGTGGTGGACTAGTCAGACATGTAATCAAATAAAAGTGGACGTACTGATTCAGGCCTTCTCAGCAATATTGAGCCAATCCCAATTAGAACTGCATGAAAATATGCCTCGGAGATATCTACTGGTGAATGATCTTTTACCAGTCCAATATGAATCCATCTTTCCATACTGTTCATAATGATTATGTATTTCCTGTCTTTGTAGAGATGAGTCAAAAATTGCAATTGAAAAGGCATCACCGCTTTATCAGTGATTAGATTTCTTAAAGAGTGGCCAATGCGGATTTCATGGCCGCAAAGTTTCTTTGCTGAAAAAGATACGTGAACGTAGACCATAACATAAAATATAAAGAGTATTTTCCGTAAATTAAACTTGCTGTGGACTGATACACCTGGGAGAGGCAACGAAGTCAAAGACAAACACAAAACATACATGACTATCACACCAACCATCGAGCCCTCCTCCATAAACAAACACTGATTCTTTCGTGTTGATGGACTTGAAGTGGGGAACCTCTTCAGTTTCCAAAAAGTCCAATATAGCTAATGCCAGTCTACTCTCATTGAAACATGAGAAATTTAAACATTTCACAGCTTTGTAATTAGCGTAAAGATGAAGGCTTGTCATCACAACAAAAATGTACCACATCACCCTGGAAAAACCGAAGAAGCGTCATGCGCAACATCATAACAATGAACTGACCATACACAAAGAGAGGACGAATACAACGCGGTAAGTTTCATTTTCCAACCCTTATTAGGAGCGTAGAAAGTAAACTGACTCGGGTACCTACGTAATATCCGTTACGACAGAAAGAAGGCCAATTCCGAGGAAGGATGTCACTAGATTCACACATGTTTCCTGGCTCCCATCCTTGGCTGAAACGTCAGCCATGTTTTGGTTGATAGCCTGAAATTACTGGTGGTTAGACAAAGATTTTCGAAGGCCCGAGGCGTTGTCGATCTGAAGATGCCGTACACCGAGAAGGTGTCCAATGTGAACAGGTGAAGAGAGAACTCCATGATACCTGATGTTGAGTAATTGCAGCTCTTGTTGCTCCTCCAGCAACTCCCACCAGCGCTTTCAATGATGTCGAGACACACAAAATATGGAGGGCATAGTCAGAATAAAACGGCAGGACAGTCAACTCAATGCACATAGCAACGTCGTTTATTATGTCGGCAAAAAGTCGCCATTTCTTGCAATCGTAATCTAAACGTGAACTGAGACATACCCGGTGGGTAAAACGAATCAAGCTTCCATTAACCAAGTTATTCTTTTTTTAATTGCATGGGTGGTTTCCCTTACCCAACAATCCAGGCGAAAACGATCCGGGACATCATGCCTACTCCATCTTTCAAAATCCACGTGATCGCAGCTCCAGCTGAGCTTGCTTCGCTGTTGCCAACGCCGACGCTCTGCAGAATCACTTTTGTCGTCAGAGTGTTAGTCAAAGTACTCGCACATGCCTGAAACAAATTAACAAGTGAATTCATATTAGCAATGCCCGGTTATATTGACTATCATGCTCTCTAGAAGTCAGGAAGAACTTTACCTGGGCAGTGTCCCACAGTTGGTATTTAGCGTAGTCTTCGCTTACGCTGTCTGGATACCCACAAGGGAGGAAAATATCTTTCATAACATCAACGAGTCTTCTAGCCAGCCCCCTACTTGGCTGAAGCGAAGAATTAAGTTTCAGTATTTCGTTCTTATCTGCGGAAGAAAACCCATGTAAGAACATAAGCACTTGGCAATTGGCTATGACGTGAATCTTGGATTTGCTTAGCTTAGCTTGAATTTTATTTTAAATTAACTTATAGAATGGGTACAATTCAAGATATTTTTTCTTGTATGAATAATATAGTTATATACAATACGTAGTCTAAATATTTTGAGTGCATTATGAATCTATGATTAAAACTACTGTGACTACATGAGGGAGCGCTGTTTTGTGTATGTTAAAAGTAAAGTAAGTAAAGATAGAGTAACAAGAGTCAGGCTTGATGTAACTGTTAATACGAGAAATACAAAATCAACTACAAAAATTTAGACAAATTGAACGCACAGGGAATCTTTAACGAACGGTGCCTTAGAGAAAATAATATTACTACTCTTGACAAACATATTTAGAAGAAGGAAAACCAGCGCAGCATTCTTCCTAGACGCTGCAGGGTAATGTTACCTATATTTACTGGATAGTTACCTTCTGAACCCGCTACTGACACAAAATCTAAGAAATCTTAATCTGAACATACCAGGGTATTTAACGTAGACGTTATCGGTCTCCCCATTCGTTTCTGATACCAAAATTGGTACTTTGATGGTGTTATGTGACATCAGACTGTCGAACTACAAAAACCGGGATACCTACAAAGAATAATCAGGAATAAAAAGTTAGCGTGTTGCCTGTCTCAAACAAACAAATCTTGTAGCATCGTAACCGGGTTGTCGCTTATCAGGCCGATTGTTGATAACAATCAAAGTGAGTTCTTCAACAATCGATTGCTTTAGTCAAGAAATTCCCGGGCTTTTCTGACAATTTTGAAAATGATTTTAATTAATTATTCAGGGAACGGTGAGAGAATAAATTGTGTGATAGCATCATGGAACTGAAGATTGTACGAGTGCTTTGCAATTGTGTTACTATCTGAAGTTTTTGTCGTACATGAGTAACACGGTAACGGGGGGTCAAAATGGATACTTACGTACCTATTGGAACTGTCTTCAAGTTATGGACACTATTCACAGCTTTCCCCATTCTCTCACCAATTTTTTGCCCTATGTGAAGCACAAACATTTTGTTTGTGTCAGTTAATAACTCTAGCTCTTTTTAAATAATATTTCACAAGTCTACATTATTCTCTGTTCTACTATACTAAAAGACTGTATTTTTGCAAACTCTGAGTGGGCAAAGGGCAAATCGACTAACAGGAATGTAGAGAATAGATACAGAGTATCATGTAGACTGTCCGACCATCGGAGAAGGTAGGGTGTATATTGGTAAAATAATTTTTTTAAAAAAAAATGTTTTATAGGTATTCTCCGTTAGCGAGCAAAGTCGACGTAGTATCTACTTCATCCGTGGTACCGAGCTGCAGTACTAGTAGGAGGTGTTCTTCATGTTTTTGGACATGGCTTCGGACAAATGCAACCCTAGATATTACAATTTGCAATATTTGTAGTTACTTTTTGTTACCTTTGCAGGAATCGTACCATTGAGCTCGCATCGTGTATAATCATACATCCATGTTATAAAAAAATTGGTTTACCTACTTGGCCAGGTGCCAAGGTCCAAATTCCATGTTTGTCATATTTAGGATGTGGTAGTGAACTTCCAGAAGAATAGCAGTTTATCATTCTCCGTGCTATAAATCTCCTCAATGGGAGCTATTAGAAGTACATGGTTTTTCTCATGGAAGAAAACCCTCTTTTCCATAGTTTTTCCCTGGGAGCGATAGCAACCTCAGTTTCTAACCTTACGTCATTGACCACCTGCTGTTGTTTTCCAAGCTTGATATTTATCTAGGTTAGATGAACGAAGTACTTTACAGATACATAAATGGAATCCCATTATTCTGGTCACGCATTCTTTTACGTTAAGAATAACCTACGGATTCTTCGATCTCGATCTCGGATTTTATGCTTGACTACAGATAATTGGATTGAATCGGTTGGCATCTCTGTTCAGTCCGCACGCAGGTTATAATATTCATATCATGCTCGTATCTTGAGTAGGTATCTTGGGTTGATATGGGTAATAGGCGTTCTTTGGTTGTTGATGTATCGTACTTACCTGTTATAAACACGTAAAACGTACGTACCTACAGCACATCATATGTTCATTTTACACCCGAAATTTGGGTCCCGCGAGTGTTGGAGAAGCCTATGATTTAGCTCATGATGGGGTCCTAAATCCTACGTCAGGACGTTCACCGTCACAGACATTCAAGGAGTCGTTACGCTCAACTTATGGCATCGTTGGTGGCAGATTATGGAGAGTCGAGCGCGGAATCAAGCGAGGAGTCTTCAGATGCAGAGAGCGTCGAAGAAATAAAGTGAGTTCACGTGCAATTTTTCAAATAATTTGCCCACATTTACGTCGGTGGACTAAATACCTGACCTCTACATCGTGCCATGAAAGCCCAGGCTCATGCTCGATTATACGATCAATCACAGCTCAAGTATCTGCCCCATAGTCGCTAACTAGGTTGAAATTTGTATTCTGCTAACATCAATGAAATGTGAGAGTATGTGTAAAAATCACTCTCGAGTTCACATTTGACACCGACTTTCTCATTTTTACGTTAGAGGCAGTTTTCCATTTTGTTAGTTTTAGAGTATGACTTCTGCTGATTATATTGGGCGTAATGGTGACTTTACTTTATTGGTGACGACAAACTCACTGTTTTCAGGCACGAGCAGGCAGTGAGCGAGCGGCTCCCTCCACCAACATTCACGGATAAGATAAAAAATTCTGTGTTCGTCAACCCCTTTTTAGAAGCCGAAAATGCCAAATTCGCAGTTCTGGAAAAGCATGTCAAGATGGTCCCTCAGACCAACGGTAAAGACCACAAAAAAATATGTTGGATGTTCAAAAGGGGTAATTGTCGTTTCGGTAAAAAATGCAAATTCCTTCATAATGAAGAAACCATGACTGTAACACACGGAACGGCTAACGCCTCGGATCAAAAAGACGTTAATTACACGCAGATCGTGTCAGGCACTAGCTTTAACGATGTGTGTAACGATAAGAACAGCGACGAAGACGAGCCGATCAGAAAGAAAAAACGGCCCGGCTTGACTCAAGGCCTAATTCCTGGGAAGAAAGTCATGGCGATGTACAAGAAACAAAAGGAATTTAGTCACTAACTTCCATGTGATACGTTACCAGCTATGTCCGATTGTAGGAATGTAATGTTTAAAAATAATATAAATCCTTGAAGTATATGCTGGCAACTATATTTTAGACAATATTTAGGTAAACTAGAAATAGGTAGGTACATCATTTTTAAATCGAAAACCTCGTAGATATTAATGACTTAGCATTATTCTATTTTGTATTATGAAGTAGACGATTTTGTTACAGATTGGTATAATCAATTTGAATTGATGTAAACTTGTGCAGAGCCACTAATAGAGCCCAATATGAAGTAAGCCTATTTTTTTAATCAACTTTTGCGGTCTTGCAGAAACACCAAATTTTCAATGCTGTCAATGCTAAATGGCAATTTTGTTGTTGGCCAAATGATTTTGTTTGTTGTTACTTATTTAATGTTTGTCCAGTTACATGTGCGTCTAAAAAAATGGAAGATTGATATAAACTCGAAGATGTGGGTATGAATATTTGGTAGTGGTTTTGAGACTCATCACACACATAATTATTACCCCCGTCAATGTTGTGTTTGTTTGGTCATTACAGCATCACTGGCGTTTTACTTTCCAAAGAATTATGCGTTTTACCAATAAGTATCAATGCCTTGATAACAAAGGGATGCTTTGATAGATGCAGAAGATAGATAAAGAAGATGTAAATTTAAAAAAGACTTCAATAGTAACGTAGAAATTCACGAAAACCTGACAACAAAATTCACTTGCTAGTGAGAATTGTCCTTAGTTGAGTTAGTGAGTTTTTTAACCATAAGTTGTTGGTTTTTGATTATTACAGTTTCCAAGGTCGTTTGCTAATATTATTCTGATTTTCAACAGTGGAACCCCATACCCACAAACTCAACTCCTCCACTTTTTGCATTGTTTGATGTTCAATAAGGTGTGCTTGCATTGACTCATTAATGAATGTCAGCACCCTCCTTTCTAAATCAATAGACTGTTGGTTGAGGCGCTGATAAATTTCAAGTTTTGTTGAATTCTGCTTTGATGTTCAATAAGGTGTGCTTGCATTGACTCATTAATGAATGTCAGCACCCTCCTTTCTAAATCAATAGACTGTTGGTTGAGGCGCTGATAAATTTCAAGTTTTGTTGAATTCTGCTTGAAGTCTGCAGACAAAATTCGAGCACCTTTCAAAGTCTTGGCCAAAGAGGTGGAAAATACCATTATGTGAAAACACTCCCTCAAGCAAATTCCCCTTGGCAGCAATGTAATGACTCTCTTACAAAACTTTGTTAGCAACATGAAGTCTCTCTCTCAACATCAAGCACTGGTTTCTAGACAAACATTTTGTCTCCACCATGATTTCAATAAATCCAATAATGAAAAAGATTTATACGACTGTTTTTTGGTTTGAAAACCATGAGCTAGGTTGACAGAGAAACAGAACTATGTTGGGGAGAATTCATAGCAAGTAGAAATACAGACTACCACACTAGAATAATGTGAGACAAAAAGAAAAAAAATATATCAGGAGTGATTAACAAAATAACAATGAACACTACATTACCTATGCTGGGGCATGTGTAAGCATCATCATAATGTACCTGTTACAGAAACATGACGTGGCTCAATGGGCCCACTGCTACATGCAATTTATTGATATACCAATCTTTGGAAAACTTGAAAGAATAATCTGTGAAGATGCAAGGGTAATATATGCATGTAATACTAAAAAATTACTGGCCTCGTAAAACCTACTGCGCGGTTGAAGCATGAGTTTGATGTAGGTAATTTTATTGATTGTGCTGTAAGGGAGAAATGTTATGTATGCAAAGACAACACCATGTGTTTTTAAAGTTTTGTCCAGAAATAAAGGAATACGATATTCACAATTAATACTCTTGCTGATACTTCTACCATCTACCACCCGCCCTGATGCTTATCACAGAAGGTATGGTTCCCATTTGGGGCCAGTCTCAATTGGCACCTAGATGCTGTGGAATACAATGAGGCTATAGAGAAGTCACTGGACTTCGCTAAATATTTTTAAAATTTGATTTATAGTATATCCCTCCCACTTTTGCAATAATGCTTCCCAGTTCAAGATTATTGTGTTGTAACATTACAGTCCTATGAGCTTTAGTAAATTTGAGGGCATCACCGTATCCAGTTTCAATGCATAATGATATAGCTTTCATCTTTTCAGTTCATGTAGATCTTTCCTTCTTTGGAGACCATCTAGGTCGTTTGGCGACCTGTTTGAAAAACAAGCCTAACCAACATATGAAGTGATGGAAGGTCAACCGAACACAACTGATAACTTTCATCATTGTTCATGGCTAACATGGAATCTCCAAGAAGTTCTTGTTTGTCAGTCTTCTGGTCATTCCTAGACTTTTGAAATGGTGAAATGATTTGATTTTGTTGATATGAATAACATGGTAGCTCTGCAACTCAAGAGGGTGAGGTTTTTAAGGTGGAGATTGATTTTCAATCTTCATTATTCTTACAATTGTCATGAAGACTTTTAGGACAAGATTTTACATTCCAAATGTTTAATCGCAATCTCCAATTAAATTTAAATCTTGTTTGGGGCGGGAGGATTCATGTTTGCAATGACTGTGTTCATTATTATCATGACGAATATATTCATGGGTATAGCAATATTGACCCCTTCTTGTCCAAATAGGTTGATGATGAAGCAAAGAAATCCAAGGTAGAAAAGAAAACTGATCACACACAGTGTCCCTGCAATTAAAATTCGAATGATGTTTAAAAAAGACACGAACAACAAAATGGAAATGACCAAACCTCCTCATGTAATAACAAGCAAGGTCTTTTAATTTATATTAGATAACTCACATTTAATGAGCTGCTGCTGTTTGAAGAAAATTTGCAGCAGCTGACGCTCTTGCTCAACTTCCCTTTTGTCGAATGCCGATTCGCAAAGGTTCTACAAAACAAGCAATGAATGATGAATATGTTGGAAGGATTTGCCTACAAATGGAATTTTCAAGCTTATTTGCCATTTGGTAGGCGGAAAGGGTTTTTTCAGTCATACCATATGGATTTTGGAAATGATAACTCTACCGAAATAGGTACCACATTTTATACTCCATGTGAATGAAATCAACTTAATGTTCTAAAATTAATTGATGGAATAACAGGTTAATTTCATTAAAACATTTTACTGCATATCTCATAGATCTCTGGATTAATGACAACCGTAGACAGTCAGTTTTGTTTTGTTAAAAATACTAGCCCAAAGATTCTACACTCTGTTATGGTTACTTGTAGGTTATTCATTATGTTGCCCTCAACACTCACCATTCTTACTTTGGTTGTCACAAAAAGATTCAAAACAAAGGCATTGAAACATTTTGGTTTCCAAATTTGTTCAGCCTCAACGCCAATGCTCATGTCTTGTATGTATTCAAGTTGACTTTTTCCCTCAGAGAAATCACTTCTGAAATATGGAAATAATATGAAAGCAGTGGAAATTTGTATATCGTTGCAGGTATCGCTGAAAACAGACAGAATATATTTCTGTCTGTAATTCAGAAGAAAATCGCGAAAAACAACCAATTAATAAAAGGTACTGATCTTGAACATTGATTCAATCAATTAGTATGACCTATCATGTTTAAATCATTTTTGGTCAATAAATGATGGAATTAAGCAAGGTAAGAATAAATCTTTTTTGATTGCAAGTTTTTAATCTGAGCTGAACATACTTCACGAACAGTGAATGAATGAACTGCTCAAAGCAATGCGGCTATTGAGTTTCAAGTAATGTAACACCTCAGACTACGATGAGGAAGCTCTAGCGTTGGTTTGTCTAGATTTTCTCCTATTACAGTCTCTCATATCTTATGTCTTGCCCTGACTAGGCACAAAGGCTTCCTGGCTCCACTAAAGGAATGCTCGATTGACTGATTTGATGTTTAGCCGAAGCTGAATGTATGGTTTCCTGTATCTCAGACGATCCTCTCGATCTTCCTACATCCTCTTAGCTAGTTCTAGTTATGAGTCTACTCGTTATTAAATAAATTATATCTTATTCCCGTTATACCGGCTCAGTTTTGTTAGCCGGTTTCTAGGTATCATACACGATGCGTTTTTACCGGGACCCACAATATGTCTGCAACGCACCTCACGCGCTGTGGATCGATCTACCGATATCTTTAGCTGTCCGACTTGATTGGTAATTATTATTAGCCCAAGAAATTAATATCATTACACACCTTTTTTTGGAACTGCCCTGGCTCTGCTGGCTTCCTCGGAATCTTCCTAGGTCTTCAGGGGGGACGGTCGAAGGGAACGGGCTTGTCATCGATTGAAGGAAGTCATTATATCGTGGTATGGGCAGATCATTTAGTGGTTTCAGTAAGGAGGCATTACATCCTCGACTTGATCCGACTGCACCTGAGTCATGAAATCAATCTTACGAGAAAAGAGATGGTGGGAACTGAGTAATTATAAGAACCACTTACGGGTCAGAGAGGCTGCCAGGAGCTAATGTCATCTGTCAGAGTGCCTTCCGCTAGATTATACAAATACCCTATATCTTCTTGATCCAATCCAACTTTATTAAAATGCTTACACCGGGAAGGGGGCGTTTAAATGTCGGTCACTAGTCTTGACAGAGCGATGGCTAAGTTTCTCTCTCTTTAGATAAAAATAAATAATAATGTAGAACCTTTCGCCGGAGCAGTCAAACAATTTAGTGCAAAGTATATAATGATGATTATAAGAGGAATACTTTTTTTTTTGCAATTTTATTCATTTTTGTTTCTTTCAGTTGGATTTATAGAGTAAAATCTTCAAGTTGAAATTTGTAACAACTGTAAAATTGCAGGATGAGTGGGCTCGTGACCTAATGCAGAGTTTATTAATCCTCGGACCAGGCGCATGGAGACTCATTCCAATCGATTCAGCGTCCAAAGTTTAGGGGAAAATGATACCCCTCTCGCCTAGGTACCAGAAATCTCGAAAACACATTTAAAATAGGAAGATTGGTACCCATATTGACCCATAACTTCTTCCGGTGGATGCCAATCGTTCCGAGACCCGTCGTCCAAAATTTAGTGGAAAATGATACCCCGTATGCCTATATCGCCAAAAATCTCAAAAATCCATTTTTGAAAACACATATGACCCCCCACCCCTCCACTAGAGTCGGCAACGGATCCCCGACCCAAATTTCAGATTTTTAGAAAATCGTGTACTACCAAAATCGGCGTGGACGACGTACGGGCATTTGCGAATTTTGATCTAGACACCCTAAAACGCCCAGAAAAAAAATGTGGGCCGAATCGGAGAGATTTGATTTTTTGCATGAAAACATAGATAAATAAATCTCTACCTCTCTAAATATAACATAAATTCTTTCGTTCTCTTTTGATGATACTTGGAAGATAGTGGGAAAGTGCGTTACTTATTCCGTCTAAGGGTTTTAATTGTCCTCGCCTTCGAGAATCCACCCGGCTCCGTTGTTTCCCATCCGAATGTCGAAAGGGTGGAAGACATTGATTCGAAGAAGTTGCTTGCTGAAAAATGCATCTAGGTCACTGTACAAACCTATTCCACGCTTTAGGAAGGGAACAACTATTCTGTAAACTGCACACTCGAAGAAGAGCCTCTGCACGTAATGGCTTTTTTGGATTTACATGTAAATATTATTACTTCGGTCTATAGATCGCCTAATTGCCGTGCATAATACCTTCATTGGCAAGTTTCCTCTTAATTAGTCACTTACTTGGTTGTTTACATTCATTCTCGACCGTCAAAAACCTCTTGTACAAACCTTACGTGATGTTATATGTCGGGATAAGGCCAAATGAACAGAATCCAAGTTTGATGATCTCCGAAAGGTGAACTACCTATCTGAAGAAGGTCAAAAGTATTTACGTAATGTCAAAGTAACCTTCAGCCGACAATTTCAGTGGCAAATCAACATTCATGATGACATGCAGTTGTTGTTCTTTGACGCTTTTCCCTTTGAGGCAGTCTACCTAGGTAGCGTGAACACCGGAGCTTTCGACCATGCTGCCGTCTTTAGCAACTAAGGTTAAATAATTAGGCCAGTAATTAGGTAAGCTAGTATTACCATAATTTTCTTTAAATGCGAAAAAAGGGTCGTTACAATCTTGAAATAACCCTGTCGGAATGAAAATTTGGCTCTTGTCCCTTCATGAGTTCAAGGAAATGGGTTGAACACAGATGTTAAATTTTAGGTCCAATCGGATCTGGAAACCCACCTCAGACATTAAGATTTTACTTTCAAATTATTCACGAAACTCGAGTCTCTCTGTTAACTATTTGAGAGCCATTCCTGGAGTTTGGTCGTTTTGAATCCCACCAGCGATAGGGTACCTACACATTCAGAAGGGCAGACAAAATGAACAGTTCTCTAAAGGTACAATAATATATTTATATTCATTTTTATTATGGCAAAGAAAGGTGAAGACAACTTTGAATATGATTTCCCAACATCGCCAATTTCAGAACAAATGAGATTTCTAACTTTTTGACAAAGCAAGTGAAAAGGCTCTATGTTACTTTACTAAGTAACTTAATCTAATTTGTTCACGTACAAAACATCACAATCATCAGTTTCTTTTCAATACGCCGGGTTACAGGAGGACATACTTGAGTCGTTGGCAAAGAACGAGATAGAAAGGGTGAACTTTATCCTTAGAAGATACAGTGAATCCTTAATACTGATGGCCATTTTAACCAAAGAAAAAAAAAATACTGTACACAGCAAACAAATAAATACACAAAAATCATCTAGATCCATGATTTAAAAAATATCACAGAACGATTGCAGGAGCGAGGAGAATTGAAGAATAGAAATGCTTACAAATAGAGTGAAATTTGGTGTGCTAAGCAGCACACAGTTCGCAGCACCAACCAAATTCCCGATCAGACTTGACATGAACTGAACAGTAATACAGAGGTAATGCACAAAATCAATTCTGGAGCGATACGTTTTAGCCAAGACCTAATGACAACTTGAAGAAAGGAAGGAACGCATGTTATTCATCGCAATCAAGTCAGAAAAATCTACAAAATAAAAAGACAAATACAAACGATGACTAGCTCACTCTGACCTGAAGAATCGACTGTTTTCCGTCCATCTTTTGATCGGTACTTATTACCCAAGTGCCCTGAGAGCAGTCAGGCAAAATGTTTAGGGGAGTTCAGGAATCCTAACAACCACCGATAATCCATACTACTCATTTCTAGATATTTTATGCGCTGCATTAGTAGGTACAGATATAACACCCTAGTTTCTTGTTCTTTGCCATCGAGCAAGTATTGACCATTTTAAAGCACTTTTTCTCGCTGTTGGAAAAAATTAGACTCAAGCAAAAATCACATGATAAGCGACAGATCGCGCTCAACGAATCGCACGTGATTCAAAAGATGTACAAACGTGTGTTTACCAGTGAACCCACATTGGGTGATAAAATTTAGGCCATATTGAAAAGCACAACGTTTTGGACGAATACAGTGCGCATTTATTACGGGAAGAAGGCACTGTAGACAACACCGAACCACAAGTGGGTCCGTAAAGCAAGCAGCCGTTGAAGCTCCAATTTTCAAGATATTCACTTCATCTTACACGAGCAAATGACGACCAACTTGGAAAACCACCGATACGGTGATTAACGGTCTTGATCCATTTATATACAAAAAACATTGTAAAACGGAGCAGAATGGTCCACGTTAATGATGAACATACATACTATTAGTAACACTAGACACCGTACTAAAATTGATCGAATAAATAATTTGATCCAAATAATAAATTTTAATTACATTCATTATATACATTCATGAAGGGAGAAGTTTTGAGAGAGTTCAAAATTATATTGGCAAAGCGACCAGGTTCATGCGGAGGTTATATGTTGATATTCAATATGAAAGCGAATGAACGGCGGACACTCTCTCGGAAGACTTTTCGAACTCTGAAAGAAGGATGAATCCCAAGGGAGCGCAAGCCAGGAGACGGGTGAAATGAGCTGCGATCAAATGTCCGTGAGCAGAGGAGATCCAATCATCACTGAAACAAAGTGGAGGGGTATTTTGAGGAAATTCTTGAACTATCAGAAACGAATGCTAATTGAAACTGTTGTGCTCATGCTAAGTAATCTTCTTCAGATTATTGATAGCCATCACTATAATTTTGGTTGGTTATTCCTTGAATTATCAACCAACCTATCATGCCCAATGTTCTACGATTGGGCCAAAAATTTGACATAAGTTTCATGATTTCTCTCTGAGTGCTATACCGACAAATACATGCACCCGTTTCCGTCGTTTATCGAAAAACCATAAAGCTGGTCATTTTCCACTACCTTGAAAAACGTCTTCAAGCAAGATTTCGCTCTCTACTTATCGTACGTTACCGATCCGATGATCATATTTGCTATAAAAAACCCGTAAGATTCCAAACATGGTAGCAAAGCTTATAATTTATTGAACACTAACTGTATAATTGTCATAATCTCCTCAACGACGCGACGCTGAGCGAGGAATGTTTGGACCTTCTCGTAGGCTGAACTGACATCGGCGCAACATATTGAGGCGGAGGCGAAGACGTGTTGGATAGCTCCTGGAATAATAAAGAAATATGATGATAATCATTTGATGGTAGAAACATACGACCACAAAAATAGCACCCAAAATTAAAATATTGCCTAAAGTCCTTGAAAATGTTGTAAACTGTGATCCCACGCACTCGGTCTGGAGGAACATTGATTGATTGATTGAAATCGTTTATTTAACCATCAGGGAAGATTAGGGCCATGAGGCCCTCTCTTCTATCTTCCCTGACTAAAGTCAACATTTACATCCTCCTTTAGTCATCTTATTAAATGTAACAGTATGATATGTAACAACTTCTTATTTATGAAATCAAATCAATACCACTTCTTGAAATAAATAATTCAACATAAATGGTTCACTTCTCATCTGATCACTTTCTAATCAAGTTTTATATGCCTCTCAACAGAAATCGGTCAAAAACATTCATCACTTGGCGCTAGGTATAACTATCTAATAACATTTTTTATAAGCTTCCCGAAAGGCCCCAATTGAAGGTTCAGGTCGAACAAATCTGCGTTTTCGTTGTGTAGCCTCACAACGAAAGCTCATTGAAAGCTACTCCGTGAGGCTTCTTACCCTTACACTTCGCCGTCCGCACCGTCGTCATATTTTTTTTTTTTTTTAGAAATACACGTATATATTTTCTTTAACGCATATAATTCAAGACTCCCTGAAGGGCTGTGGGTGATTCGATCATTTGTTCATGATTTTTCTCTCGTCGGCCAAATTACTCAAATCTTGGCGCTATCTTGGCATTATCCACGCTGGAGACCCGGTCTCAAGAATTAATAAACTTTCCTTGATGGGAAGTTAATTCCTCACATTTATCTCTTTGAGCTACAAGAAATTATGAAAGCCGCTATTGCGCCAACAAGATGTGTACCTACAGGTAAAAATGTTCATAACGCGGGCATTTAGTCCGTAAATTCTTTCTAGGACTAATCTGGAAAATAAGACAACACATTCATGAAAAGAAAGCGTAACCTTACCTCTTAAAATAAAAGATCATGCAAGATGAAATTTTGAAAACTACAAGAGGCTTATTATTCGAGCACATGCGGTCATTAGCGGTTGAGAGTGAACGCTGTCGTCTTCTTGCCATGCGATTTGTACGGAAGGTAACTAGAGAGTCTAGGACGGAAGAGAAATAGTTGTTATTAGTCATAAAAACGCATGGTTTGAATAGTCATCAGTAATCACCATTGTCAGATATCTATAACCCCCATCTCTTTCAGAAGTCCTGCATTCTCTTTAACTTCATTAAATTATCCAAGTCATTGTAGTTATTCTTCAATGGCATGTATTAACCAATGCTTAAAGCAATGGAGTACTTGTGTGATGACTGACCTAATTAATGTAACACATTAGGCTTTCAAACTGAATTTAACAAGATTTCTTGCAGTGCTGATAGGCTTTCCATGTCCGAAAGTGTTCAAACCTTAGGTTAACTCTGGCTGGAAAGTTTATTTCCTGCAATAAATTAAAAAAAGTATCGAATCCCTCATGTACAGCGCTCAAAATCCACAACACATATCCTTGCTTGTCAACGGACGAACGCATTTTTCTGATGAAAAAATGTTTCACACAATTTTCAATTATGTGATTGAAGAGCCCTATTGAAATCTAACATTTCAATGATCTACTTAGAACGCAAATTTTACGGATATTTCGCCTCACAGATGAACCTAAAGGGGCTGAAGATCATGTCTATAAATTTCATGAAATAAATAATTATTAAAACTAACTTATCAATATTGTATTTCATATAATTATTAGCAGGTCTTGACGTAGTGGGTTCTAACGTGCTGAAAATTTCCATTCAATGGAAAAACTTCTATTAAAAATTATTTTTGGACTACTAAAAGAAGATGGATCATGGTAAACACATTTTGTTTTCAACAACGCAACAGATCGTTCTCCCAGTATTGATGAAATGAGCCCCTGCATTCTGATAGGTTTACACCTCAGGCAATTAAAATTACTGATTTCTATGTTAAGCTGATGTTATGTTTAAAACAATATTTAACACGGTTTGAAACTAAATACAAAACGATAAAATTAAACCTATTCTCAAAATATGACTATAAAACGATAATTTCGTAAACAACCCTGATTCTTAGACACAAGTTATTGGGGCAGTTCCTCTTTCTAGCAAACGGGCGTAAAAAGCTGGTGACCAGCGTGTCATAAAGTTGCAATTTTTTGCTTATATTATCTTCCTACGAACATAAGATAATGTGCCAAGGAGTGCATTCAAGTAGGATATAATTATGATCTCCGAAAATGTTCCTGAGTGTAATTAGAACGCTACAGATCTGATTCGATCACTTCATCATCCATGATGAAAGCAATTCTCGTAACTTAAATGTTATTTTTAAAATATGGGATGTATACATTATATTATTCCCCCAGTATGCTTATTTTAGATCTTTTCGACCATTTTGACCAAGAAGATGAAGAGAAATTCAGTATAGGGAATTTCTACCCTAAATTTAGGTATAGGATGGCCTTCTTGAGAAAAGTACAAGGAAAAAATACGTTTTTGAGGGAGTATCGTCTGAAGCATAAGGCAGGATTGTAAGAAGTCGTACCTACGCCTAAAACAATGGAGGCTGTTAAATACTCAACATGAAGAAACTAGTTCGGCAACATTACGCAATCTAGTGAAAGAATAGAGTAGTGTCAACACCAAGGAGAGAGAAAAAGCACACGGAAATCCAAAAGTTGACAGAAGCCCGAGTTACTCACATTTATATTCGTGCAACTCGCGAGCCTCATTTGCGCCAATTGCGTCGCCGGTGTCAAATTTGTGGTTGAGCCAAAGGGTGACATCATTGTAGACATGGCCCTTTTCAGTTTACTAGGCGTTTTATTGAAACTGAGGGCTCTTCCAACTTTCATTCTCGTTCGCGTCGCAAATCTGAAATTAGATCCTAGATATTGCTTTGTCCTCAAATCAGGTAAGTGCAACCACAACATTCGAGATTTCAAACCACGCTTTAAACTAGGTATTTTAAATTTATGTAACCTTACAGACAAGCAGCACAATTGATATTATGAATTTTCAAAGACATCGTCTCAGTCTTTAGATGAAGACGAATTACGTCCACAGCTCTTAGTTTACTGGGTTTGCTCGCCACTGCTTCACTAATCGTCTGTCTCTCATGAGAGCCGCAAAAAAGTTCAGCCTCCAACGTCGGTAACAAGCCGCATTATTCAATTTTCTTTGAAAATTCTTAAGAATAAAAACTGAAGGATATCAGAAAAATAGGAAGGTTACTAAATGGGATACAGCAAAAGCAAAAGAGCATGCCAGATGAAGAAGGAAGAAAAGGAAGAACAGAGAAAGATTTAACACAGGTTTAAATCAAAGAAATACAGAAGCAGTTTTATTTTGCTAATCAAGACAATTCTCTAGCACTGTCAAAGGATAATGAATGAGAGTGAAAGGCAGCACCACACCATGTATTGACAAAAGCAGAACAGGGGGTGTTTAGGGGAGAAGAGCAAAAAGCGATCAATTCAGCAAATAATTTACGAACTTGAAGGCCTTCCCGAGTGTTCCGAGGCCAACATCACTCGGTCCAATGTCGAGACTTTGGGCGTCGAGGACGATGTAGAAGAAGTCCTGAAAGCAAGGAAATATTTGTGGAAACTACGACTACCCACCTTTGAGGGAACATCTTGCTCATGATTCATCCCTCACAAGATTCAAACTCTGCGAGTTATATATGACATAATATCTAAATTCATGACTGGGCGTCTAGAAGCGTGTTTGACGAGTCAATGACTGACGGAGGGAGACTGATGGAAATGTTGATTTAGATAATCGAACGAAGAGAGCGACTGAGTGTCTAGCAGCGTATGATCAAACGACAGAAGAAATAATTGAGGCTCACTTCAGTCTGATTGTTCAGTCTTTTGATCAATCAGACTGGTCGTCTAGGGGCTACTCAATATTCTATGACGATCTCCTTGTTAGGAAGAAGGTTTCAAGAGAAGATAATTTGAGAAAGGAGAAGTAACGATTTTTTTCAAAATACGCGTTGTGAATTCGGCTGCTAGTTTTGAATACTAATTGTATTTAAAAAAAAAAAAAAAAAAAACCCAGCATGGAGTCTTTCTAGGTTCCGTGCAACTGGCTCGACTTAGCTGGGGAAGGTGAAGTCCCCAGTTATACCTAATAAAGGGTAGTAAGTTCTTACCGCATCAGCTTTGCAATTGGCATTTGCGACGTGTCGACAGAGAGTCCTGAGGAAACTCGTCTTATCAACGTCATCATCTGAGATGGTGAATGTGAACAATTTCTCTTTGAGATCTTGAGTTGAGCGGCACATAAGGGCGAAGACATTGTGACATTCTGAGGAATTCATAGAAAAGCATTATAAATAGTGTTGTCAGAGTTTCAAAGGCGTTTTGAAGTACTGAATGCAAGTTTTCAAACCAATTCTCACCTTCTGTTTCCCGGATGTCTATCACTTTACGGATAGTGGAAAGGGACATCAGTTTTATGTGCTTGTATGGTTTCGCATTGTGTTGCATTTTGCTAACATTTGCATTGGGGCTCTTCATCGCGTTGAATACTTTCGATCTTTTCTTACAAATCTGGAAGATATTATAGGTTAGCAATAAATGAAATGTTTCAACATTCATAGTAGTTGTTAATGATCCCAAAGTTTTTATACGTACTTCTATCACATCAGAGAACACAAAAAGTACCAGAGGATCACCACGGCCACTGAGTTCCTCACTTAGTTCAATCACTTCACAGCGCGCTTGGAAACTCCTGTGAGATGACACAAGCTGAGCCTGTAAATAAATTACAACAATAATTATGTTGTACTGGTGAAAAGACGGAAAGGTGATGCAAACGCAGATCTCCAGCTGGCAGAGGATGTTTAAGAGGCTCTATCATACCTCTACCCTAACAGAGGGGTGTCTCAGTTTCCTACTTCTGAAGGTACGAATAGCACCTAAAAATACACATTGACTGATATCACGTACCGGGCAGCTTTGGATGTCATTGAAAATATCGAAACATGGCCAACTGGCATTCAGTCTTTCGCTTGTCTTCGTTTATGTGCGTCATAACTTCCTTTATTGCGGCTAATGCTTCATCTAATGCTTTACTATCCGGATTATTCTTATTCGTGTGCTTCAAGATATCTGAAACCAAAGAACAGGGTGTTTGGAGATATTGAAAAGGTATCTTTTTGACAGTAGTCATGTTAAGAAAGAACGAATATAAATAGCGACACTTGTGTTCATGTACCTAAAATGTCCTAAGCGAGTTGAAAAAACATGTGAATCTCTAATGAGTAACTGCGGAGGACCATCAGGTTGGCCCGAAGAAGCCTGTCCCTAAGGAAGACTAGACAGACAGACACCTATCAAACTAAACGTACAAGTTTGGTAGGCTTGTACGATATTTCAGCAATTAAATATTCTCTATATTGTAAGATGTTCTTCCAGCAATTTTCATTCATTCTGTACCTTCAAATGTTATTAAGATAATAGCCCTTTATTAAATTAGGTCCCTAGTTGTAAAGAATAAATATAAAATGAACAATTGCATGCGAAAAAGAGTCGTACCATTCAGCAGAAGAGATATACTTGGAAGGCGCTGCACTGGACGAATGAGGAGATCTTGGAGTGGCTGTCGACCGCACTCTGGCCGGCTCTGTCGAGCTTTCAGAAATGCGTGGAACCTTGGATTTGTGTTGTCACATCGGTTGAGCTCGTTTCGGGTGTTTTCAAAAAAATTTACGAAAGGAGGGTACGATTTGATAAAATCATCCTTCTAAAAATAGACATTCCAAGAAAAATTAATACACAGTATAACGGAAGAGAGAGAAGGAGAAGCTTGAAAAACACTGTTGATGGAACTCACGAAATTGAGGAATATTTGGCCAATGGAAAGTTCGTCAGTCCAATTTTGGGACGCGTGCATGAGTTTTTCAAGCATTCGGCAATGGACCGAATATATCGGAGGGAGGTTTCCAAAAATTATTTTGAGCTCTGTAGCATTTAGAAGTTGATGTTCGGTGTCCAGTTCTTCCTCTAACGGTTTTCTGAACGTCTGCGAACAGAGGAAATCAATTGTGAAACACGTAAATTGTAAATCAGAGATTTAGTGGCGACACAATGGGTATCAGCGGTTACCGTCATAATTGTGCGCAGAATTCCGACGTAGTTTGCTTCAGTCTGGAGGAGCTCGAGGAAAACTTGGTGCCTGGCACTAAGATTCTTCTTGGGAGACTCAGCACACTCCACTTCAGTTTCTAATTATAATACAATTAGTTAGTACTTGCATTTCATGGATTTGGGACGTAGTTTTTTAGGATCAACTCTAAAATAGTCGATTAACTTGAATAAACCGTAACATTTTGAATTTGTGGACCGAAACCGTTTGTGGATATTAGAAATCTGAAATTAAGTGAGTTACTGATGTTGGTTTACATGCTTTGGGTTCTAAAAATGTACTTTCGAGTTGCACAACCAGTGGAAGTACTAGTCTTGAAGACGGAACAAGTTCCAAGCAGGTGTCGTCGTCAGTTTTGAGAAAGGAACTTACTACGACCGAGGCCGGACACTTACGACCACCACCTAACTTCTTAGGTCAAGATCGATTTGTCAGTTATCATGTACGCTGAGCTAAGCCCCCCCCCTCCCCCTCCCCCCAATGCTATAGAATTGAATAATTTTCGATTAAAGATTCGACGCAAATATCTCGAAAATGATTCTGGGGGACGGAACATGCGGTACCTTCCAACTCATTGTGAGGCGTAGTGTCGAGGAAAGACCCGCTGCAACTGAGAAGCGTCGAGTCGGAAACGGAAGAACGACGTTTTAGGGGTTCGAGAGCCGGCGACACGGGGGTACCAGAGCCGCTGTTGCCAAGTATCCTCGCAGCCGCCGCTCGAATTCGCTTGCGTTTTCGGCCCGAACGCACTGAGCCCGGCGTGGACCCGATCGACACCCTGGGCGTCAGCCGCCCCACATTCTGAAAAGAGGGTCGGAGGTAGTACAAAACCAGGAACAAGAACATCGCAATACTTGGATTCAGGAAATTAGGCGCAAGAGAAGACACATAAGTGAACAAATTCTTTACCAAAGTTAGGAAGATTTCAAGCTCCGAACTTAAAAACATAGGTTGGTATGCATGGAATAACCAACCAAAAAGCTGCGAATTATCTTGAAGCAAGAGTAGGGGGAAAACAGTGAATGTGCAGTTTCCATTCCATTCAATTCAGCGTCCAACATTTAATGGTGATAGTGTTGATAGAGTAGTGATACCCCACCCGCCTAGGTACCCAAAAAACTCAAAAAACCACTTTCGAAATAGGTAGGTACGTACCCACCTCCATTTTCCACTAAATTTATGACGCTGAATCCATTGAGATAGGTGCCGGACTGTTTGGTGCCAGCTGGAGGTGGTACGAGTCAAATTGGTACCAATTTACCCATTTTAAAAGTGGGGTTTCGAGTTTTTTGGGTACCTAGCCGTATCATTATCCAATAAAATTAACTCCAACATTTAATGTTGGACGCTGAATCAATTGAAATGAGTCCGGGACACTCCACACTCACTGTTATCCCCATAATGTCGCTAATCAAGCCATTGATATAGACGACATGAAACTATTATCAAATTTTGGGGCCAATCGGTTGACCTCTAGTCAGATTTCATGGTTTGATTATTCTAGGAATAAGCGAAAAATGCGAAGGTACTTGATCTTTCCGGTACGCGAAAAACGTGATTATGCCCTACAGAAACTCGGAAAATATTACTCTTCTTTCATGGTATCCAAGCTGTACATATTTGGATCAATACCCGTGCCGTCGTACCATCGATTTATATTGCGTTGTGTCACACCCCCCTCATTATGACCTATGACCATGTTTAGTACTCCACACAGCGATGTTTCCGAGGTATCATGTTTCGGTGTCTTTATCATTCGCCCCACGACATAATAAAGAAAACATTTACAGTGTGAAATCCTCCATATCGAAAGAGTTAGTGCTGGAGAAGGATCCTTGTTTATAAGCAAAATATAAATCGCACAATTAACTTTGGTGGAAAAGACAGTGCCTTTCTCAAAATTAGAACAGAATGTGAATGTCACAATGAGAATGTAGCTGCATTAAAATAAAGTTGAAACTAGCGAGAATACAGCCTTAATAACCTAAGCTACAAATTCGTTAAAATTGTAATTTCATTGTTATTTGAAATAATAAGGATGTGAGAATTCAGGACCTACCTAATATCCCGCACGTTAACGTCAAAAACTACTGCTCATGTGTGTGGCGTATACATTTTTTAGATTCATGAAAAACTTATCAAGACGGCACTACATTTCATATATATCGAGATTTATTCTGACTAATAATCAAAAGAAAATACACATTCACGAAAAATATAGAAATAAGTAACGTGAAAGGAAGAGGGCACTTACTTCTTGAAAGAGATGATCCTTCTCGTTGACGCACGCTTCCTTCTGAACGGAAGCCCAAAACCATTCAGCCTTCACGAACTGAGCTCTGCTGTTGGGCTGAGCTGGTGCAGCAATAGTAGAAGATTCATCAACGACCTGAATAATTACGACGTAAACCTCACATTAGTTGATAATACTAGAATAATATCAGTTATATCATTGTAAAAAACTAGTTTCAGTGTATATACGATTATTGCCGAATGATAATATTGAGGCGAAACGCAGGACAAGTGCGGGAACTCTCACCAATACTTAATTCAATTGTATTAACTGTATTTATTGGGGGAGAGGAATTGATGCAAACTCCTTATTACGGAAGTTTAGGAACGTATGTCATCCCAAGTCCCGTCAACGCTTGACTACACGTGACGATTTTGAATTAGCGATGACTCTAAAACAGCTGCGAACCTCTGCTCGAGCCTTTTCTACACTAGACGAATTAATATTAGTAATTAAGGCTCACGAATCACCGATAAATATATCATTATCACCCAAAGATTTTCCAAAATTTCATGGGAAATAACAAGCTAGTTGGAAAGCAATCATGCCTCAATGCACTGTTCGCGAAAACGGTGAATTTCTCCTCAACTAGCCTCTTCTAGAGGATGAACAAATTAGAACTATCGCTCTATTTTGCTCGCAAGCACGAACTGCAAATATTTTTTCATGTTCACTTAAGTACTGCCACAAATGAGAAAATCCCGAGTAATGTCGAGTATTAATTTAATTTACTTAATTTTACTCATTTACTTGATTAATTTGAAGTTCGTAATACCCCAGCATTTAATTGTTCACCAAGTGCGGACGGACTTAAAGATAGAATGGGGATAGAACAGATGGACAGAGAACCCTTTGGGAAGGACGCTCTTATAATAAATAGTTTTACCCAAAATAACCTTTTTTTCGCCTCAATATTTACTCCAAGCGCAGGAAAAATTGAATAAATGTTACTAGACCGTCGTATTTCATTTAAGAATACTGCATAGCACTATAGTTCACAGAATGCCGTATTCAAGGAAACCTTTCCACCAAATATTCCACCTGAATATTATAACATAAAAGAAAATTGAGAAAAAGTAAGAGGAAGAAAAAGATTCAGAAAAGTTCAGGATTATCCTTGGAGCTAAGAGATTTGATCAGGCAATGATTGATGTCGGACGAAAACTGCTGTATCTTTACATCCATTCAAACATTGAGGGCCCGGATTTCCTCTTGAAGCGCCGGAAAAAAAATATAGAACATGGATTGGATAACGCGAGTCGATAATTCGGTTCGCTCTATCAACTGTGTCAGGCATTGAACTTGACGTAGCCAATCAAGTTCATTTAATGTTTGTGATGATTTGAAATTAGTTTTTACCATAATTATTACAGGTAAGCTAAATAGATAGACGTAAATGAAGAGAACGAACAAACCTAACAACAACCATATTATAGAGAAGAATTCTAATGCAGATAATAAGTATAAGATAACGGAACTGGAAGAAGCTGGAAATGAAGGTAGGTACAGATAAAAGGTATTGTCATGCACGAAGAAGAAAATAATGCTATAGGCGAACGATTCTAAGAACGAATGATTGAATAACTTAACAACAGGTATAGAAAATTACACACAAAATATTGCACTGGATATCTAAAAAGGATTTCCTTCCTCCATAAAAACCAACCCCCTCCCACCTCATCATTATCCTTTTTAGGGATAATGATTCATCTTCTTTGTCTCACAACACAAACTTTCTTATTTAAAATCAAAATTAAAATTTGTCAATAATAGATTCTACAGACAATTTCAAGTAGTTTTGATTTCGGTTATATTTTGTTTGCCACTGGTAATGTGCAAAATTTTTCATGTCACCATAATTGAGCAAAACATGGAATACGGAAAACCCCAGCGAAGCGCGTGAACTTCCGTTATTTTCAACGCTGATTTGACGCGCTGAGTTTTATCGTAATTGGACATTTCTGACAAACGCTTTTTAAAATAGAACAATTCATTGACTTTCGTGTAACCTGTAGGGGCAAAATGTATTGGGCTGAAAAAGAGAACGAGGGAGGGAGGGGCTTGGTGCATTCAGAATACGAACCTACCCACCAGCCTAACTACTGGGGCGAAGTCACATAGACAACACTTAATTGTGCGTAGATACAAGGCTACAGAGAGAAGAATTGAGAAATTTGTAAAATAATAAAGTACCAATTCGCTCATGCCACAGTCTTCTTTCATATCAGTGTGAGTGGTACATTCGGGGATGGTCGGTTCTGAAGGATGAGGAGAAGGTTCGTGTCTGCCGCCCAAACTCACATCTAAGTTCGATATCCACTTCGTCAAGACGCTCGTGGTTTTCAATCTGAGGGATCGCCTAACAATGTTCAGCCTCGTCGGTGTTTTGAAAGCAGTTTTGTCCTGTTTAGGGGACTCAGTACGACATTTTTTGTTCTTCCCAGGGGAATTCGTGTCGGCTTTGGATGAAGTGACCTCCATAGTGGAAATTTCACGGATGTCCGTCAATTCAGTAGTTTCTGATACTCGCACGCATGTCGAGAGAACGCTCGTATTTAGATGTGATTTGGGGGTAGAGCAACTGGAGGGATCTTGGAGGATTGAGGAATCGTGAGGATGAGAAGGGGAAACGTGCGATTCACAGCGGCGTCTTTTTGCTGCATGAATTAACTCCTTTTGGTATAAGTCATACGTTTCCGGACAGTCCACAACCTGTAATGTTTAGTAAAAAAAAAAAAAAAAAAGGAAAAAAAAGGTAGCGAAGCAATGATCAAATCCTTTGCGGTCAGACACGAAAAATAAGCAAGCGTACACTCAAGTCCAAGAAATCGCCAACCCATTCATAAGTTCTTTAGGCTACATGGACCATTTCGCGAGAAGTAAAAGAGGGGTTTTCAACTCAAAACCTTACTTCCAAAATAAGTAGGTAGGTACCCATTTCGACCCAAACACATTTCCAGTGGGCGCCAACCGGTTAGGAACCCATCTCAATGGATTCAGCGTTATTGTTGAAAATTATACCCCTTACGTCTGGATCGCCGAAACCATCAGAAGTCCAGTCTCATATTCTCACCTATACCGTCCCCAATCGGCCCGATTGGGCTGAATAGTTTCAAGGGTAAACTGGAGCTGGAAAGAGAAGGAGAAGGTTGACCCCCATGAGTATTCATTTGAAGAAAATAACCTCTCCCGCGCCAAGCTCTCGACGATTTTGAAATACTTTTGGTTGGTTATTCCTGGAATAATCAACCTATGTTTTTGCTTTATTCACATGCTTATTCATATTTTCAGATCGCAGAGATTTATTCGTTTCTAAGCATATGAATATGATCATGTCCTGGACTGTTGGACACTAAAAAGCGCATAAATGTACTCAAATAATCATTTCCAGTTTATAGAATGTCTACTCTCACGTCCTAAGCAAGATTGCCTTAATGCGCTCCTCCCTCCAATTCCTTTTGAGGATGACCTTGTTTTATCAATTTCAACTTTTTGCTCTTTATTCTTTGGCTTTTTGGTATTATCGGCGCTCGCTCATAAAGTTTCAAGCAGATGTCAGTCGCCATTCTATTTCTTCGGATTAGACAAAATTTTCATCCCACGACAGTGTTATGGGGTCGAGGATTTCTTGGGCTCGGAGTACTGGGCATTATTTATGTACAAGTTCACTGCCATCTGCTGTGAAGTGCATTCAAACAAATTTATTAACTTTTTACACAGGCACCTGCCGAATATTTTAGTGGTTATGGGTAAACACGGATGGGGACACATTACAGAACTGATGTTGACTGACTGAACAAACTCTTTGATGGTATGATACAAGGTCATCGCCGACACGACAGGTAGTCCAACGCAAGTAGTTCCCACCGAATGAAATGAGACCAATGCCACATATTAGTAATTGGATTAGATAGGATGGATCAGAGCGCAGCATTCGGAGTGCCGCAAAGTTACGGTAATATTTCGGTCGTTGGGGTTGTGAAAAATTACAAAATGAGCGAGCTCTCGCCGCAAGGGCCTATGTTCTAAAAGTATGGTGGTTGAATGTTGTTCTCTGAAGCTAGAATGAACATAAAGAGGGGTGAACTACTTTCGATGGGCTGCCCTGTACAGTCATGCAGGCTAGCCTGTGCCATTCGAAGGATGGTTAATGTGAGCCTGAGTTTGGGGAGCTCTAAAAGGAGAAGGCTCGGTTGGGTTTCAATGAGGGATACAAAAACAGGAGAGGCGGGTTCCGTCAAAAATCATGCATTAACGTGTGGAGTAGCGAAGTCCGCACAAACCAAAAATCGGATAATCGGCACTGCCTGTTTTCTCCATTTTTATTTGATAGTGGCAAACCGGTGTTAGTGTTGAAATATAAACAGAAACGTGAGGGAAATTTGATCTACGAGAGGAGGGCAGGGGGTATGCGTAAAGCCTCGTAAAGGTTCATTCGATATAATTTATGTAAGGACGAGTACTTACGACGTGAGTGCATGCTGGGTCTTCGATGTCAGTGGGAATTCCTCCGTTCTGAACCAAAACATCAGCCATGTGTCTGCCTTCGTCGTCGGAGAAGCCCAAAAAGCACACACGAGCTCCATGGAAAGGCTTGAGACGGTTTTCAGACTGCGGAAGGAATGAGAATAGAGCCGAAATAAAATCCGAAATGTCTTCAGAAGGAGGGTCTTCACGATCAATTACAACCACTAAGTCGCAGGGTAGATTGTAAGGCTCTCCCCAGCTCATACACGTCATTGGATCAAAATTAGTAATTTATTAATTGTTCAATAAATATACTGTGAGAAAAATAAAATGCAACACCGAGTTATGAATTTGGTAAAACACCCTCAAAACGACGAGAACGAGCGCTGGCAATGAGAGAATGCAAAGAAGACGTAATGCGACCAGAATAAACATGAAAGGAGGGAGTCACAAAATTACCATGAGACAACAACGGGGCATTCACCAATGTAACTATCGGCAATGAGGCATTCATATGCAATGTGCGAATCACCTAGCGTTGTTGACAAAATTCTGAGATTCATGCGGCTTAATTTGAAGTCATAAAACTGAAACCTAAGGATTATTTCAAGTTCAACGCGCCGGAAATGTCATAGTCCAAGAGCCAGTGAACAAAAACGCCAACAATTAAGAAGTGATATAACAAAATGACAAGTCTGGCGGTCTATGGCCAAGACCGTAATCCATGCACAAACATAAATTATTAATATTTTTTAAGAAAGTATTTTTTTTTCTTTTAATTCTATGGGGGAGGTGCAGATACTCGGAAACAATGGCAGACGTAGTAGGGGTGGCAGCAGACTCCTTCGAAGCTCCGAAAATGGTTATTATTTATTGAACTGGATAAACAGACAGTGGGCGGACTTTTTTTCAACTGTTGCGTATAAATACGGAGTTCATACTTAGAACCGTTTGGGGACAAGATGAACATGATGTGATCTTTGATGAAAATGTGAACGCTTACGGCCACGTATGTATTCGTGCTTTGTGGATACAGCGGCGTCATTAATTGTAAGATTGATATATGCGCATTTTTCAAAAGGCATTATACTTATATCACAAGAGGCAGTTTTATAATGATTCAACTGCTCCACTATGGCTCTGGACCAGACTCACCATTCTGTCATCAACTCAACTACTTGGTCTAAAATTTTCACCAGCTCTTTCCATCAGGATATAACAACATTTTGAACAAGATAGAGTTCAAGCTAAGAGAAATTTTGAAAAAGACCCGACTCGTTTGACTGCCAAATAAGTCCGTGAGGGCTTCGTGATACCCCTTCTCTTGAAATTCAGTTAGTTTTGCCGAGTGAACTGAGCGTTACCCATTGAAAAAAATCTCAACCAGTAAACGATTTTATCCTGGGGGAAAGTGTGGAAAGATGAAACGCTCACATATTGAGATGAAGCTCCAAAACAACTCGAGTCCACTTACCAATACCGTACTATCAAGAGCAGAGAATCCGACTTGAGTCCTCATAGCCCATGAATTGAAAACCCAATCGGCAGACATGATTGGAAGTCGAAACATGGAAGCGTAGTTGTATTTTTCCCCTCCACAACAATTCGCAACGAGATGAGTGATGGCCGAGTGAACATTCTTCCTGACGCTTCCTCCCATGTAGTGGACGAAGTTCAACAAGGAGTTCTGCAAGCATGGGAGTTAGTCAAATTGTTTGATGATTAAACAGGTTTTTTGTTGTGAAAACAGTTATGAGTACGGCCACTTCATTTGTAATAAACTAGAAAAAATCCAATTTCAAATAAACATACCAACTCGTCTCGAACTCTGAAGCCGGTGAAACAAACGATGACTCCCTTCATTGCAAAGGAATACACTGGTCGATGGGTGTACGGGAGGGGACTCTTCTCTATAGCTAGTTCTTTCAAGGCTGTCGGTCCCAAAATCCTGAAAATTTAACATGATTAGGAAAACAGTATTGGTACGTGCAAACAAACAGGTTCAATACATCCAAAATCCCGGACTAATCTTTTCTGAATTTTTGTACTACAAAGGTCCTCAATAGTCGATAGCAGATATTCATTCTACTTCTTGAGTGAGGGTTCTAAGAGGGAAAAAGCGGAACGTGTAATCTGTTGAATGAAAAATGGCTCAAACACTATTGCCTCACGGAGAATGGGGCAGGGCATTGTTATAAATGAGGCATTTTTTAAATTGAAGACCTCGTAGTTTGAATAAGTTTTTGAAAACACATTCCTTCATCACTGATAAAAGTACAGCTTTCCATTGCGGTCGGGGAGCAATTTATTCACCATCGCCCGAAAATTGAGTGGTCGAGCCGTCAGGAAATCACAAATCTATCTTGTTTGCTATGCATATCTTCCTGTTGAAGGCTGTTTTAGTTGGGATTCTAGCTCACTGACCTGTGTCCATGAAGCCGGACGGCTTCAAAGATCGGGCCTGAAAATTCATCTAGGACGAACACAGTTGAGTCGGCCGATTCGAACCATTCAGAGCCATCCTCCGAGAAGCCTACAGGGACGCCAAACGTCTGAAACAAGAAGGCAAAATCATTAGGCAATAATAGTTCATAATTTTTCATCAGTTATAATTAGTAGAGGGTGCGTATTGATTGCTGGATTCTGAATGGATGAAACGATAGCGAACAATGACGAGTACTAAGATAGGCCTTACAATCCAAGCCCGTAGATGTGAAAGCATAACAAGCACAAGACAAGTCTTTGACAAAAACCTTAAATCATTCGACTGCACGCTGCAGGAATTCACAGGTCTGTGGAAACAGGTCTGTACGAATAGAACTTTGAAACAGAAAACCTGCCTTCTCACTCATATATCAGTATGATGGCTCACTTGAGCGAATTTCTCATTCTTATCACTTTTGAGGAAATGAAGAAAGTACCTGTCATTTGGCATAGAATCATTGATTCTCCTGCAAAGTACAAAATCACAATGAGGACACGCACGTATTGTATTTTAAACTCACCTGAGCAGCATCTTTAACGCTTTCATCGGACCTGGCGGCTCCCACGATACATATTCTCGCACCATCAAGTCCATCTGCAAAATAAAATTTTCGAATAAATAATGAGTTCTTTCTCCGAGTTCAATTCAGAAAATTATCTTCACACAATCATCCAAGGGAATCCACACCAAGGACTATCACTTGGTAGAGCGAAACGACAACAGCCAGCAGCACCGATGAGAAGACAGACAAGTTAACAAGACTGGCAATTGCACTTTTCTGATCACTCAAGCAGATGTCTCTGAACTTTAACAACCTATTAATAAATTCATTAAAGAATTGCAGAGCTAAAAAATCAAACGCTAAAACGGGGTAGACAGCAAATAACGCGCTAGTATTCATTTTGTTGGAGAGTGCAACTTTGACATCTAAGCTCCAAGCTTATAGGAAGATTCAGAACGTCCATTTACGTTAGGAGCAGAAGTTACGAAACACTGAGAAATGCTCTCAGCACAGCACCCCTGAGGCCGACGAGATTTAATTTGCAGATGATCTCATTAGTTTCGACGCTCTGCGCAATGACGTTTCATTTCCATAACTGCGTCGGAATTCTTTCCTTTAGCTTTTCATTTTCATGAACATGGATTTTGTTTGATCATCAACAAAATACCGGCATGAGTAGAACCTAATGGTGGAGTACCAGACCTGCCAACCTCAAAACTGGCATGATAGTCGTGGTGCAAAACAGGTATTATTCAACCTTAAAGCATACATATCAGAAATAGTGATACGCCCAGAATGATGTACTCATATAGGTTATCAGCACGTAAAATTTGGATCTACCCATCCTACTGAAATAAGATCCGTCTAGCTGAGTAACAGCGAATGGTATAAATCCTAATGACTAAGGCAGAGGGTATGAGTGAGAACGTGTATTGTTAAAAAGGGAGCTTTGAGCTTTTGGGGTCACAGGCGTGTGGAGTATGATTTTCCACTAAATCTAAGAGGCCGCCATACCGCCACAACCGTCATAATCGGAGTATTTTTGGACAATTATTGTCCACGGTTTCCTGCAGTTGGTTATTCCTTGATTAATCATACCAGGGGTCAACCTCTTCGCGTGGTGCCAAAATTTGACAGTATACGTTTCATGCCTAAATGACTGAAGGCCGTCCACCGTTCACGCTTTATTTTTTTGGTAGTAGAATATTTTCTAAACGTCTGAAATTTTGGCCAGGGATCTCTTTCCGACGCGAGTTAATCCTCAAAAATATTCAGCCCGACCAGACCGAATTAGGGGAGGAGGGTATTTTTCAAAAATGTTTTATTTGAAAAGTGGATTTTCAGCGATCAGTCGCTGTGGATAATTTTCAGCTAAATTTGATTGAGATAGGACCCAAACCACTTGGCACCCGCTGGAGGTGGGTAAGTGTCAAAATGAGTACATATTTATTTATTTTGAAAATGGGGGTCTGAGATACTAAGGTGGCTAGGCGTGTGGGGTATCATTTTCCACTAAATGTTGGTCACTGAATCGATCGGAATGAGTCCGGGACACGCCAGACTCACCGTTTTTCCCATATTATGCTCCAAGGAATAATTCGCAGCGTTTTTGACTACTTCTTCCGATAGAACAGCTGAAGGAGGAACATAAATAATAATAAATCTTTAAAAAAGAAGCTCCCAGACCAAGTAGTTAAATTACGTTTGTCATGACTCAAATAGTAACAAACGGAAAACCAGTGAAGATTTGCCGGCGTAGGATAATTTAGTTAAAAATAGATTTTGTTTCTAAGCAACTTTCATCAAAGAAGAGCTCCCGAATCACCGAGCGAACGAGTCAAGAGAAAAATTAAGTAGAAATGTAATGTAAAGTATATTTCTTAAAATTGGGAGGAAATACAGGTATTATATGTAACACAAAACAATAATTTCAGATTCGTGACAAATAAACAACCTTGGATATCATTGTTGGTGAGTACACATTAAATCCTAGCGATAAAAAAGTCTGAACCTTGCCGTTATCAAGGCGTCCTCAACCTTGGAGGTGGCATACACGGTAGGAGAGGTACAAATTGAGATTCACAGAAGTTCCCCGAAATGTTTTTTTTTTAAATTGTTTTTCAATACATGAGAGGTGCAGCAACCAGATTACGCAAAAGTATTGAGCTTGTACTGCACATGAATATTATCAAGTTTTGTCTCCTTGATATTTTGATATTAGGTTTGATCGAAAAACGCTTTCATACGGGAGTATTTTCCTGGTGAAAAACAGAGCCTACCTGTAAACGCCTAAGGCTAGGCTAAGTAGAGGCCCAAAAAGCATAATGGAAACGCCGCAAGTTATTTCACAATGTTCTATTATTCTAAGAAGGTCGCACTAGTATGGGAAAGAGTACGAGGGGTGAACTTATTTGAGTGTCATCGGCGGATGCTGCGTGGGAAATTCAAAAAAAGTTTTGGTGCATTACTGTTTTTTTCTAAAAAAGTACCAACTCGTTTTCAAAAAGCTATCTGTACCCCTTCTAGGATGAAGCGATCGGTCCAACATTGAAGACTTTTTTCGGCTCGGACGGACATTTTAGATAATATCTAAATTAAATTAAATATTATTAAATCTACACACTTGAAACAGAAAATCGAGGGTTGTCTTTTCTACTCGAACAAAATGTTTAAAAGAAAACCAGGGATATTAATATGTCCGTTGGCCCCTAACCCATCAACAAGAGGAGCGTATCTAGGAGTTTTTTGACAGAGCAACATCCCTGCAATAATAACTAGGCACGTTATCTTATTTTTCGTTTAGCTGCGGTGATTTTTATCGCCCAAATAGGTTCGGCAGTGTACACCTACAGAGACGAGAAGGTCGTTTTCGAGATGGGAATATTAACACACCTAACCAATAACCCAAGACAGTAAGATCCAACAATCGACCTTCTTCAGCCTTTGCCAACAATTGAGATTTGAAAAAATCATGAGTGGTGTTAGGGCATAACCTGATACATCGCAAGGGGTGTTGAAGACAGGTGCAACAGTATAAAATAACTTCGTGGAGTTGAAAAATAAGACGAGTTTAAAAAATCGAGAAGGCACAGCGGTCGGAGTGTTTCCTGTTTATTTCTCATGTTATTTCATCACTGACGAATGAGATAGTCATTCGACAAGACCCTTGAATGAACCTTACTAACGTGTGATAAATATAAAATATAATAAAGTGAAGAGTAGAAGAGCGACGGATGGGTCCAGTGAGAAGGGTGACGTAAAATAACAAACGAATAGAGGAACCAGAGCTTTCAAAACAACTTAAGAGGGAATAACCCATGACATGTTAGGCAGTAAATGGGAGAGAGACCAGATACTCCTTCACAATCTTGGCACCCATCCAAGGGCACAGGGACGAGTTACCTACCCCATCAATCCGACCTGCAAGTTACCTACTCGCGTGATTGACATACATTTTTCCTCCCACTTGGTTTTGCCATTACTCTAATTGGAACACTTCGCCCTTATTGTTTTCTGCCAAACTTCAACTTTTCAAAAAAAGTGGAAATTAAAAATATGAAATTCCCAACCGTCCCATATCTCATTTTCAGCTCTTGTAGATCGTTCATGTTATAACGTTCCTAGACACCGAGCGATCCACAAAAACGACAGCCTGCAGTCAGAAGACGAAACCATAACTACATTATTGATTGTTATCGTGATTATTAAAAGACCCCCCCCCCCCCCTCGGTAATCAAACAGACACACCCCACCCACTAATTTAATTATTGAGACATTTCAGTTTTAAATATCTTTTCAAGGGTGGCTTACATGTTTTTGCAGGACCTAACAAAGGATTTTCAGGATGCTCAATCACAAAGAGAGGCGGAACTCTTGCAGCTCAACAATAGGCCAATTTTAGTCAATAGTTCCTATTGATGGATTTTATAATACAAATCTGCTCATATAACTAGCTAGAACGAGGCCATGGCCCTATGTATATTGGAAGTAGAATCTAAAATGTGGCACTTCCCATAGAAGGATACATCATGATAGAAAGCACACAAAGAATGGTGTATTCAGTTCTTCAGAAGTTGACACTTGGCAGGGTGGAGGGTGAATTGAATCCGAGGTGGTGAGAATACGGAAACGGTTGGATAAGAAACTCAACTTTCCGGCCGCTGAGAGATGACGGAGAATACGCGTGGGAAACACTGTACCTGCAACCTATTTAGGATTATTTTGCTCCAGAGAGCAGCGCGTCCAACTTGATCAGCCATCCGATAAACACCCAATTACACAAATTGTTCTATTTTCACTCTAAAATACTAACAACTAACTCCACCGCTTGAAATCGGTCAGCACCTTGACAATTGGGCAGCCGATCTCCGATAAGCGTGGCCTTGGAATGACGACCACGACTGATCCAAAAACGCTTAACAATTTAGGCGTATAACAGTCAATCAGGTAAAACTGACTACAAAAAACAAGGCTAGTATTACACTCAATAGGTATACGAATGATAACTTAATTAGACTTGTCGTGAGCACTTTCCGTGGAATCTACATAAATATTCACCAACATCTATCGAATGATGGATGAGTGACCAGTGAAGTGAACGAGCCGTTCAACAGTCAAAGCATTTTGGTAAACAGAGACTGTCAAAAATTGAGGGGGTTTTCGTATCACATTTATACTTATCAGCAACACTTTTACGCTAATCGAAACTTGGATGCAAATTTGTGGAATTACCTGACTTTTCGGAATCCTCATCAACGTCGCTACATTCCATTGGTTTTTCAGATGGAACGTTGTTTTCGATCGAATCTGCTTCCTCCATTTTGGCCGTGAGCCCTTCACTGGCTCAAAGTGCTTCCTACGATCAAACTTTACCGCACATACGACAGAGAGACTGAACGGAGTAGTACTGACCGCTAATGAAACGAAGTTGCACAAGATGAACAGAAAAATTACAACGAAAAAACGAAAAACCCATAAAATCAACACGTACACCGAACAACCACCCGAAACCGAACTTCCGAGGACAGCTTCCTAGAAACGGATTAAGATGGCGGCTGGCTGGTGGGAAACGTTGGAGAGCTGCATGCTGAGGAGCGCCACAAGCGGCAAGCAGGAATAACGGCAGATATTTATGTGTGAGCACGAGTGGGTACTATGAGTGCTTGCATTAAAACTTGGTTTTATAAATTACTAGATCATCTACTAAAGCGTATACCTACATAATTATTTTGTAAAGGCTTGAACGTCAAAAGGTTTCATCTTTTTTTGAGCATGTTCTTTGCTTCGATTGCAGGAATCAAATATCTGCAGTCGAATGTACTCATGCTAGACCGAACAATTTTAGATTCATGAATCCATAATTATGAGAGATTTAATCCGTAATGACACCTAAGTAGTGGTACAACAATTCCCATGTAAAAAATTAGTGAGTGCAACGGTTTGAAAAACAGAAAACATTTTTTGGTGTTAGCCACCAAAAGTTAAAGAGGCATAACTAAACAAACTACACCCAAAATAGAAAAAGAAGAAGAAGATAATTTTGTTTTTATCAGTGCTTGTTGTGTTGTTTCCTAGAGATGGCGTCGCGTCGCCTCTTGTAACGGTCTGTTTGTTTGAAATTGAACTGCTGGCGGCTGATAGTACCTGAAACACGTTCCCGAATGCTGAGAAATGTGATTGATTTTCTGAAATGCCCTTGTCGGCGTCTTTGCATTACTGCAAAGCTTTGTTATTTATTGTTTCTCGTTGAATAGTGTTCTTTAATGAGGATAATACATATTTCATCTTCATTCTTTACCGATGGTGGTTAGTCGACCGCGCAGCTTCACTACATTACTCCTCCTGAACGTTCCTGAACACGTCATAGTAATCGTCCCAGGATAACAACATCCGACATTCAGCAGCAAAAAACAATCATTTGAGTTTTGAGAACGTTTTGTCTGCTCTGGGCTAGAGAACACTAGATCAGACTCACTGCTACTTCGCATTTTTGGTATCCGAATCCCATAATGTTTGCTTCTAGTACACCAGTAATTTCAAAACGGAAAAGAAGTTCACTGTCATCACCCGGTGTCTCTCCAATCTATCGAAAGGTGGTAGTTCCGAAGCTCCCCAAAGGAATAACTGTGCAGATCAGGTAAAAATGAGGTGATGTACCTAACGTAACAAAAAATTACCCTTGTTTAATTATATCTCCTCTGCTTTCTTCCCCTTACAGGAGAGTTCCTCTGAGCAATAAGTCCGTTAACCGAGAAATTGGCTGGTAAGATATGCATTTGCTTTGCCTTTTACAATCAACTTGACATTGATCGAAGAATGGCTGTGCTCTCAGGAAATGTACAAGATTTTTAACATCTGCCGAAGTGTAGTATATCTTTGTGCTCAAGAATTCTAAATTTCTGATCAAACTGAGTTAACCATCTCAAATAAATAATTCCAATCTTGTTTGTGATAGGTTATTGCTGAATAGTAGAAAATGAGGAACGATGCATAATTCATTTATCTATTCTTATTGCCCTCTTTTTTTGTGGTTATTTAGTCCTTATAGAGCGTCTTCTACGTATGAAAAGAAGATCCCACCTACCTTCCCCAACACGATCAAACCTCAAGCTTCAGCAGCTGCACATCCGTAAGTACCCAGTTCTCCTGAATGATTCTTTCTTAATGACACGCAGGTTTTAATCCTTATCAAATTACAATTAAAATAATTTATGCAACAAAAGGTTAAGCAGCCAACGAAAAGATGATGTACGAGGCGCTAGGAAACCTTCCCGAGGGCCGTTAGGTAAGGGCTGATTGATCATATACACATATTCATGTTATTATATTTCTATGTTCTTTTCCTCTCTCTAAATGATTTTTATATTTCTTGTATGTCTTATAGTTGGCTCTGTAAAGGCAAACGTGACCCTTTTTCCAGAATTAAGTAAGTATTTTAAAAAGCGATGGGGCTGCATGAAAACCTAGGTTGTTGCATTGGTGTGGATAACCCATGTCATATTTATTCGTATGTTCTTATCTACCACAAATTCCAACGCTTGTTTCAATGTTCCTAGTCGTGATTTCCTGACAGCGAGGAGGACCATGAAATCATTGAAACGATCGGAATCAAGCCTCTCCTGTCTCAATCTGTTAAGAGGTTTGTACGTTTTTCCTCGTCATCCATATTTCAGATGTTAGGGGATGGACTTGCTTGATCTTATTGTTAAATTGTCCAAGAGGGGGATATTATTTCCGTGGTCAGAGGAAATTTACTCCAATCAATTCAATCTGATAGCTTATTTTTTGTTGTTTTTCGTTGTCCTTGTATAATTGATAGACTTGACCATTCTCTCCACTTTTTATTTTTAACTTGTTGTTTTCTATTTAAAAAAAAAAATCATCTTGAAGGTTTGTTTTACATAAAGAGAAGAACCGGAATCCCGAACGGTCATTTTAAAATGTATAATTATCAATATTTTCAGTATTCCTTGAAATAGACTCATCTCGTCTTTATTGTAGAAGACGAATCTCGACGGCAGTCAAAATTGAAGCCAGTGACATTCCGCTCTCCCACGATGCGTTTTTACAAAAGCAGCCACACTATTCAGATCACAAAGCCTTGAGCGCTGAGCATCACTCTCAGCGATTTGGCTCTCGGAAAGGTAAGAAACAGACCCCCTTGGGGTTCCGTGATTGTATTGTGTTGGTTAAGCATTTTATTCCATTTTGGGACTATTCTAAAAACGCTGCAAGTTCATACACACGGGTTGGTTATTCCTCGGACCAGGCGCATGGAGACTCATTTCTTCAACATGGGGAAACAGTGGGTTTGGCGGGTCCCGGACCAATTCCAATCGATTCAGGGTCCGAAATTTAGTGGAAAATGATACCCCATACGCCTAGGTACCAGAAATCCCGAAAACTCATATTCATAATGGGTAATAGATACCCAATTTGACCCATAACTTGTGGGTTCCAATCGTTCTGGGACCCATTTCATTGGATTCAGCGTCCAAAAGTTAGTGGAAAATGATATTCCACTCGCCTAGATCGCTTAAAATCTCGAAAATCCATTTTTCAAGAAACACATTTTGACCCCTACCCGCCCAAATTCGGTCCGATCGGGTTGAAAAGTTTCGAGGACCAACTAAAGCCAGAAACGGGTCCCTGACCTAAATGGGAGATTTTTAAAAAATGTTCTACTACCAAAAACGGAGGACGGACATTTGACTTTTTTGATCTAGATGATCTTGAAACGCCCAGAAAAAATTTTGAGCCAAATCGGAGAGGTGGACCTTTTTCACGAAAACAAAGGAATAATCCACTGGCAATCCCAATCTAACGAAGATTTTGAATAAATACCCAACGCATCCTATCTCGCCAACTCAATAAACAACATTTTTCAGGGGGTAATGAAGTTGCTCGGAAGCGGAGGTAAGCCTAATTACTGAATACTCTAAATACAATTCGTTAGTGACCGTTAAACACCTAGTAAGTACCACTCGTGTACTGTTTATCTTTCAGCAGAACTACTGAAAATGAGGAGCGAGGAGTTGCGACATTCTTATCTCTTGCTAATGGAAGATTACCACAAACAGGTAAGTTTGCCTGATAATGGAGTTTCTTGAACCGCATGAGATTTCTGTGGTTAATTGTTCTGATGGATGCCGGAAACGGTCTTCAATGTTATTTATTGGTTGTAATCGCCTACTACAGCAGAACTTTGTTTGAACGAGAGCGGAAACGAGTTCCAGATTGAGGGTAAATTACATGGCGCAGGAAAATATTTTTCCAACTGGAGACATTTCTGAGCCTATTCTACATCCCCTTTGCAGACTCTTATAGGAAGGACCTGGGAAGGCCGTTATAGTTGGAGGACACTTCGGCTGTGCCGTTTCACTAAGATTCCCGTTCCTCCGCAGGGGGAACGCGCAAGGGCCCGTAAGGTTATTCCTTGAATAACCAGCCAGTTTTCATGCAGAAAATCAATCTCTTCGATTCGGCCAGCAATTTTTTTCCTGGGCATTTCAAGGTGTCTATATCAAAATATGCAAACGTCCGTCTGCCGTTCACGCCAATTATGGTAGTAGAAAATATTCTTAAAGTCTGTAATTTCGGTCAAGGACCCGTTTCCGGCTCTAGTTGGTCCTCGAAACTTTTCAGTCCAATTGGACCAAAAGTGGGGGGGATGGGGGGCAAAATTTTCGCTGAATTGAGTTGAATGAGTCACCATGCTACTGGTCTGAGAAATAACCACCCATGTGAATGAATTCGCAGCGTTTTTTTTTCTTTCGAGTGCTAAAAAAGTATGTGAACCTTCTGTCAGTTTCCATCTTGATACTTGATATATGAAGGCGATTATGTAATAAAATTTATACATAACGATCACCCTCCTATGACAGCAGTTATAGTGACGGAAGACTGAAACTTTGAACACGATCAAAGAAATGATTCGGAACAATGTTAAGATTTGACTGGTATATATGTAGTACGTTATGTGACCCTTAAACTCTTTGTTAAAATGCAGGTATTTGCTGAGTAAACACGCTTATGTTCCTGCTCGATTGATGTCTCTTGTCCTAGGTATTTTAACTTTTTCAGTAATCCAAACTGATCGTTTATCCATGGCAAAGCGACGAGTATGACATAAAGACTGATGAGTTCTCATTCTGTTGACCCACTCCCACTCCATAATCCATTTATCTACTACTAGCGTTCCACTATTAACTTGCCGAAAGGACCGTGCTCAGTTCACAATGGTTTACGTTCCTTCCTCAAGTAAGACAACTTTTAAAATGTGAAAATTGAAGTATTTACATTAGGCACATACTGTGCGTATTAAAAAACGCTGCAAATTATTCAAGAATGGTTTACATTTAATTACAATTCAGAGTTCTTGAGTCGATTCAAATGGGTTGAGGACTGATTTTGCCAGTAGATATAGGTTATGGGTTAACATTTGTACTTTAAATCGGATTCTTTATTGACAGAAAAAAATTAAAATGTCTCCTCTATCATCTTTCATTAGGTACTTACTCTGGAGTCCTCGATGGTACGCTTCGGATCTCACATAGGCGAGACCCACCCAAAATAATACTATTGTGAAATAGTTGGACGGGCTTTATATTGAAGTGGAATGTACAATTATTATTATTTTCGGAGAATTCGGATGGAGGACACTCACCTACATAAGATACTACCTTGATTGGATGCAAAATGCGACTTTCTTAACTTGACTGCATAATTTCAGAAATATCCAAATTCTCTCTTTCTGGAGTGGAGGCCTGGAAAGAAGTCAAGGACCAACCAGGTGCGTTCTTCTCCAAAGGTATGCAACCCCACACGAGTGATATAGATGGCGGCGCTTTCCCTGCCAAAACTGGATACCTGAAGATGAGCGTTAAAACCAAGATGGAAATCCCTTCGTGCGGCACTAACGTTGTAGGAATTTCCTTTATCTAACCTAGAAAAAAATCACTTAGTACCTTTCAAGTCTCGGAGTACCTGCATTCAACCAGACATCATTATAAATTCCAGGTGTTTACAGTAATCAAAGGGAAAGGTTATATTAAGAACAAGTCGAATGGAACTGACGAGAAGACTGAAATGAACGTTGGGGACACCTTCGTCGCGCCCAGAGGTAGGTTAAGATTTCTAGTTCATTTTCTACGTTTCTTACAACACACCTGTCTCATCGGTTCAATCTTGACTGAATAGTAAAATATTTATGGAAGATAGTTTGGTGCTTACTGTGTTGGACCCAACAGATTTTTTCTTTTCTCAACTAAAAAGCCTGCAGTGGCTTTCCTACAAGTCCGGAGCATGTTGTTGCATCGTTATTAATTCAATTAAACTATTTACGTTTCCTTTCACAGGTTCAAACTTCTGTCTTATAAATCAGGCCACAAAAAACGAGTTCTTTCTATCTTACGTCAAAGTCACGTGAATATAATTAGTCTTTTGTTATTGTTGTACCTTGAAATTGTAGAATTTAGTGCCTAGTTTCAATACATTATTTTAATTTAACAAAGTCCATGTACATCCTGTTGGGAGAATTATTACAAAATCACACTTGACGTTGGTTTATTTCACAGAATACCCCGTATACTTCGTCCGTCGGTTCAATGCCACCTTGCACGCCTTCTTTTTCCTGGCCCGCGAGTAACCACTTTCGTTGATAGTAAACAACTTTGTATTGAAATAAAAAATGGGAATAGGTCAAAGTGAGAAAAAAAAGGACGTGATGCACAAAATAGATTTACTCATTGAAGATGTTTCCAGTGACAGTTTCACAGTCAAAATTGTCATTAAATGCTTTCAAAAATGGCGGTATAACCTCGGAAATAGTAACTGTTTTGTTCAGCAACTCCGAAAGAGAAGTCACTCCTTTCCCTTCTATACCACAAGGAACGATATGGTCGAACCAAGTCATGTCAGTGTTGCAGTTGATCGCTATGCCGTGAGAGGTGACGTAGCGACTAGCATGGACGCCAATAGCACACAATTTTTTCTCTTTCACCCAAATTCCAGGGTAAGGGTAATACCTGTGGGCATTAATGCCGAAACGAGCACATAATGCAATTACCGTATCTTCCAAACAGTCTATGTACCACTTGACACTCGGTTTCCATTTCTGGAGATTAATTATGGGATAGACTACGAGCTGCCCAGGGCCGTGGAACGTGATCAGCCCTCCGCGGCTCGTCCGGTGGAATTCAGCTCCCAGTGATGTGAGTTTGGCTTCGTCGTAGTCAGAATAGTTAGCAGTACGAATCCCGATTGTGTATACCGGCAGATGTTCCAGCAATAAGATGACACCGGCGTTCCAAGGACACGTACTTCGTTTAACTGATTCCTCCATAACCCTTTGGAGTTCCAAACCCCTTGCATAGGAGATTCGTCCCAATTTGAGAACTCCTACCGTGCGAAGGGACTGAGTGATGTTCTGCATGTTTTCAGCGTTCGCTCAGCTTTTTATAGCAAAGCAATGAGACCTGGAAAGAATACATGATTTACTCATCTGGCGAATGAACGTGCTCCCAGAATTCCCCCTAACGGCCTGCCACGTCGTTGGCCGTTGTAGTCAAATCGTCCACCGCAGCTTTTAGCCCGAAAAAGGTTGTCGGAGCCCAGCAGTCATGTTATTATACAGTTTATTCGTGACAGCGAGATAAAAGGAAACCATTCAGAGAGGGACACATACATACGCATCCGTAGCGGCGTACAGGAGTTGCTGCTGACTTAAATTCTTCTTGGACCAATCGCTGATTCTCACAGGGCCTTTGTCCAAATCCAATTTCAACTGAAAAAATATCAACATACAAAACATTCTTTCTAAACTAATAACTAACAGTGCAGTGTGAAGTATTCGGGACACATTTACTAGGTATATGCATAGAATACAATCCCGAACCTGATTTGAAGCGAGTCTGGCTAAGCTCCAACGATGGTGGCACTTCAATTTTTCATTTGCAAAGGAGCTCAACTCAATCAACTGGCAGTTCAATACTTCAAAAAGGTCCAAATTGAAGTCACGGCCAAGTTTTCGAATGTCACTGTAATCGAATTCTGCTGCTTAATACCGCTAGGGGCAAATTTGAGTAAAACAAAAAAAAAATAATAACTTCATTTCTTACTTAGCTATGTTCAACCCAGTCAGGCGCACTCTCGGATGTTTCAGCAGCAATACAAAAGCTTTAGGAAGGGATGTATGATGAAACACCTGGAAGCAATACCTTCCTATTTAGCAATTTACTGTAGCTTTATTTTATTTTATTTTGAGGCAGTCAAAAAGTAGGTATTTTAGAATCAGGCCTCAGAAAGTAACCCTATACGACTAGTGTTAATATTCGGTTCACGTTTTCATTTTTCTTTTGGTCCCGAATAGGACTTTTTACGAGTTGAAAACAATATTTTACTCACGTGGAAGAGATAGCACGTCCTTTCATCAGGACAAATCTGGATTAGCGCGGCCTTACCGGATCCCGTCTTGTAGCTAAATGGCCATTCAAGGTCAAATCCCAGCACCAAAAGGTCTGAATGGTCAGCTCGCACCCTAGCCGAGAATAAGCAACGTGATTCTCGACAGAAATGATAGAAGCTCAATCTAGATTGGACAAGGGCTTACCAACTTCCCCGCAGTCCCATTCTTTAGTTCATGGCTACTTGTCTGATCCACTCGTTATTGCAAAATTTGCAATAACTTAATTTAATTAAGTTGTCAGTAAAGTGATGGGTCAAAACACAACATTTCTTTCTTTTTGTTCAGATCAATTAAAAAGCCGGGGGCTGGCTTGAGTGTGTGATTTCGTTGGATTCTGAAAGTGTCGTCTGGGCAGAATGAGGGTACAAGAGGCCCTTTTACGTTTAATTTTCTAATGCGAAGTCATCAAAGATCGAAAGTGAAAAGAAAAGGTTGAAAATATTCATTTGTTTACTCACAACAATTCTTCGGAATATGCAGCGCATTCGTAGAATGAAGAACTATGTTTGATAACTCCAGAAAATTGGGCCGGATGACGAGTCGGGCCGGCCGGAATAACACTTTCAGCACTTACTTCTCCCACCTAAGAAATATGAAAGAAAGATAATACCTGCAGTAAAGGATTATAGTATGCAAACTGCGTGCAGTTTTCCTACTGGGATTTCCTATTGTTCTTACCTCATCCTCCTGCACAAACTGGTGCAAGGGATCCTTCTCGCTAAAAGACCAACGGTGCTTGCAAGACAATTTCAATTCCACAGAAGAAGGCAATACTAAATTCGATTTAATCACTTCCTTGACATCAATGTCGAAGTCTTTTCCAAGTTTTAGGAGGTCTCTACAAACATAAATCCATTTTCAAATGGGTATGTGCGAGGTTCTTTGGTCACATTAAGAATTTTTAATTTCATTTTGAGTCAACATCTGTATTTGACTGCCTTGATTAATTATACACGATCCACGACGGTGAGCTCGTTATCATGTAGGCTACTTACTCGATGATGTTGTGTCCAATAAATCTCACGTTTGAATGCTTCACAAGTTGGATAAGAGCGAGGGGAAGCTTCTTTATGTTGACTACCTGCATTAGAAAATAGCATACCAACCTATGGATAATATGAATTGTATCTGTAAACACAGTGGAGTTAGTACAGAAACCCAGGTGGAAAGCGATTAGCAGACCCTGGATGGATGGCTCGAGAGGGGTAGCGGCATTGGCTGATAACAAGATCAACCTAAATTGCTTGTAAAAGTGTGAAGGCAGGTCAGGAGGAATACTGACTGAGAAAATTTCAAGGATTTACTCACGTTGAACAGGAGGCAGCTACATTCGCCATAACATAAGTGAATAGTTGCTGTTTTAGCCAGGAAAGATGTGTAGATTGATGGCCAGTCAAGATCTAAACCCAGCACAAGAGGATCCTTGACGGTAGAAGCAATTTTTCTGTTCGAACAACAACAATAACCAAAAACTTTAAATCATAAGTGGAACGAACTTAATTAGGTATTCTATTGGAAGAGAGGCAGTAAAGATTATGCTTCAAGGCTATTTGAATGGGTCTTGGTAGGTACCTCAAAAGAACTAGTTACGCTAGTAGATAGCTAGTTCAACAGCGTATTACAAAGGTGAATTACGAAAGAAATATGTAATATGAAGATGAGAAACTCACATCAATCTTTCACTCTCGAAGGCAATGTCTCCGGCCACTATAAGACTCGAGATTGCGTCGTTGCTGGATCGCTCATTTGCTAAATGCTTCTTTAGGTTAGAGTATTTTACTTTTTCTGGAGAACGGGCCAAAAACCGACAATCTGAGTGCTGAGGCGAGATATTAGAGCTCGTATTTCGGGTGCCTTGAACTTGACCCACTCCAGAAACATCACCACAAGTTCGCGATCCTTTAAAATCTTTGTTCCTTCCGACAGCTCTCAATGATTTACTCTAAAAAAAAAATCGGAGAATATTCAAAAATTGAATTACATATATCTAATTAAGGTGGGCACCTGTATTTATATAGTTGTTTATGGTCATACGGTCTTACGTATTCGATCATCCACGCAGGGCACTCAAAATCATCATCCATCGTTCATCCGTAAATAAATCGAGCAACTAAAATTGTTGTTTGTGGTAGTTACATCTAAACTGATCCTTAATTCAATGGAGATCACACTGAATTTAAGACAAAAGAAATAATGCCTTGTTTTTTTGATCTTGAAGTGAGAACCACATTTTTGTATCTCATGTATCCAAGTTTTGATAACAATCTGGATGTCTGTTGAAACTTCATCAAAAGTTTTTGGAGAAAAATCGTTGGATTATAAACAGTCGACTTGATAGAGGTTTGGAAAAAAATCGATGTTTAAAAAACAATCGACTGATAGGTATAGATTTTTTTGAAAGTGTCAACATCAATATTGTTGGGTCATCGGTTTGTTCATGAATGGTAACGATAATAAAAATGCTTGATATCGACTAATCAAATATTCGATTATTCGGTTGTATAACTAGGGTCTTTGGATTAATTATTCATATTGGTAAATTACAAATTAAAAAAATTATAATAGATTATAAATTTAACTAGCTGATTATTTGTGCCGATTATAAACTAAACATTTCTAAAGGCGCATAAAAATTGAGCGGCAAAATAGAGGAAAGATGAAACTGCGAGAAAAAGTATAAAAATTTATAAAACTGCTGAAGTACGAGTTGATACGTTAAGAACGCCTCTTTTTCATTTTAATTTTCTTTAAAAAATAATCGAGTTGTTTAATCGTATCATCGGAACATGTCCTCTGATAAATGCGATTTATCTGATGAAACGATTACTTTTTTTTACTGATAATCGAATTGGTGCTGGTCGATTTATTACCGCCAAGTCAGAAACATGCTGTCATAAAAAAAAAGAAAAAGAAGAAGCTTACAACAAGTGTTATAACCAAAGTCGCTCTATTGCAGTTGCAGTTCAATCTTGTGTTCCGCATCAAATCGTCAATATCAATATCAAAAATAGCGCACTGTTGGTGGTTATCGTTCAGTTTGTCGTTAAACGTCTACCATTTTCGAAAACCCGCGTATATATCTATATTCTTGATAAGATGGTTTATTGGCAAAGTTTCGTTGGGGAACCATTTAACGGGTATGTTCCCATGTGAAGAAACAATCTCAGATCTTGCTCGTTCAGAAGAACCGCAACCACAATGTACGTTTGTTAAACTTTGTAGCAATAATTAATTTTCTTCACCCCTTTTTCTTCTTATAACTTGCTAATGCTACTGTGCTAGTGGTATTAATGGACGTCGCAAAGTTATGTAGCCTTTAAGCGTTGGAGATTGATTCGACGAATGGGTGAAGGATGAATTCTGTTCAGCATCTTTGCGATAGCTGATTCTACCCTAGCCTAGAGAGGCTGCTCTTAGGTGGTCGTGTTCTGTTCAAGTGCTTGTCAAGTAATGGTACAGGTGGTCATCTTATTTCCAGGTATCAGGTAACTTTTTAGTAGGCACAGTTTTGATGGAAATAAATGTGGTGACCTGCGAGGTATCTGGAACTTTTCACAAGATAGAGATATAAGGCTACTAAGGCTAAGACTATCAAATGATAGTTGATGAACTACCGGTTCGAAACTACGGCCTGCCTGAGTTCGCAGGGTCCCTGCTGTAGTGTTAATTTGAATGTAAAAGATTTATAAATAAATTCACACTTGATCGGTTAGAGAGAGGATTGTCAAATGAGCTCACAGGTGACAGTCTCAAGTAATTTCACAATCCTATGCTCTAGTTTATGGTACTTAACCGTATTTAAAATGCAAACCGACATCATTGCGGCCTGTTGCTTAAATTGGTCTGGGTAAACATCATGGAGCTTTGGGTATAAATTCTCTTATCTTATCTTGTCTGATGATGAATCACCACTGGCCATGTTGCCATGGAGATACTTTGCTTTACCGCAAACAACTCTTCATGAAAAACTTTGAAAATGCTCCCTGGAGTTCTCGAATATTCCTGACTTCTGCTCTGTTATCTATTAACATTTTAGTGTACGTACACATTCCGACTTCCGTGTCAGTACTAACCTATTTTGGTTTAAAATGGGGGTTTCCTTCCCATTTATAGGTCGACTGACTCCAACGCACACGATCTAGATGTATCTGAAATCAAAGTTGAACCAGTATTCTTCCCTGACGATTTGATCGAAAGTGATGATGGTAAGTCGAAAAGTAATTGATTGATTCTATGATTCCGATGTTTTATAGCGAACCTTGAATTAGGGGTAGGTTGGTATGTTGAGCTAAGTGTAATGAACTCCTTATGTATCGTACAGGGAACTCCAATTCGGAACCAGAGGAGTCGTCATCGTCAAGTGAAATGAAGAATGCTCCTACATCTGAAAACTCTGGACATGTGAGGATAGAGGGCGCTCCGCTGAAAAAAGCATGGGAAGGAATGGTAACCGACGATCCGCCAAAAAGTGAGTAGTGCTACGGCTCCTACACTTTTTCGAAAACTGGCACTTTTAATCTGGACTAAGCTCTTCTTATTGTTTTTCATGATTAATTTTGATCATGAAAGCATTGTGGTGTAGTTTTCTGCGTAAGAGAACAAGACTGTCGCAATGATCACTTCGCATGTTTGGCTCTTGTTAATGATTGATAACGACAACTTCAGAGAAAACCGCTGATAGAAGAAAGCATTAAAAGTACAAAAAAATACTCTCAGTATTTTTCAGTTTTTTGGATTGCGAGAAGGTTACTCCAGAAATCGGTTTTCAAGTTTTCAGCTAACGTTCTAGGTTTGGTGATAGGATTAACCTATTACTTCGTGCTTAGGATTCACTTCTGTATCTTGAATGTAGGTGTGAGCTGGATCTTGTTGCAGGTGATCGACGGTACACGTGTTTGAGGTGTGGGTTCGTCACAGAAATAGATGAAGAGCTGAGAGATCACATGGTTCGTCAACATGCTGGTGAGTTTGAGGGGAACCCCCTCATCAAGGTAATATACGGTATCTATGAATTCATTGTTCCACATTTTAGGAATTTCTACTATGTACACGAGTCAGGAAATCCCCACGGTAACAGAAATATCCCTTTTCAGAAATCATCAGAGCGGAAGGCCCGCCGAAGGCTTCTAAACTTCCTTATGGTAAGTTGTGTGGTGCAATTATCTAGTTGGGTAATAATAAACCTTGGGTAATATTTTTATATCTCAACCTTTTCGATCTCTCACTATGCTTAGTATCCATCCCACGGCGATTTATCTGCAGCGTGTGCCGGAAGCTATTAGACAGCTCAGCAGCCCTGGCGGAACATTTAAAGACTCACGATGAACCCAAAGCCAAGACAGGTTTGTACTAATAGAAGTAGAATAGATTAATGAACGACGTGAATTGTTTGCTGTAACGATAAAAAATACTTTTCTATCTTGAACCCTTAACTTTTGACGGTTTTGTTTGCGACCACTTCATTTTCCGTTTTTGACCGATTTCGAAATGTGTTCACAATTTGATGTGTGCGTGTAAAAAGTTAAACATCTTTTGCTCTCCCTTCTATACATTAGGAAAAACAAAAAAAAAAAAAAAAAAAACTCGGCCCTCTGGGCCTCGCCAGGGGCAAGCCCCTGGACCCCCGTCTGCTTCCGCTTAGAGCCTAGGCTAAATCCGATAAACATGGACCCATTTTAGTCCCGTCTGCAATCGAAATGTCTATTACTAATGCTATACATACAGGTGACTGATGACGCACTACTAACTTACAGGAAAGTAGGTACGGTTTTTTCTGATGACTCATACTACCTTACAAGGAAGTAGGTACTGTTTTCTTCTTGTCGACTGATGTCTTTACAGACAGAATTATCCTGAGACTCACATCCTAGACCCATCCTTTGATAATAGCTTTGACTGGAATAGCTTCACGTCATCTCCAGAAAGTTAACGCTTGTTCGTGATGTAACAAGCTCGTAACAAACTAAATAATAGGTCGTTTAATGATAAAAAGTTGGCGATTGAACGGCTTTATCTTATTTCCAGATGCCAAGAAAGTCCTTCAATGTGACAAGTGTAATTTCTTCACTCCGTCGATGAAGAAGTTTAGGAAGCACACGATGCGTTTCCACACAGGTATGTTTTTAATTTGCTTCCATGCTCAGGGTGTGTGTCTATCGCACCCAAGGAACCCCACACGGAACTTGAGCCAAGGCTCTAACAGAAATGTACCGAATTTCACCGAATAAAGCGTAGAAATGCGTCTGCGCAGTCGAATTCGAGTTTGGGAGACAAACGGTGCTCGAGAGAGCACACGAAAATGTTGCCATTCGGTGCCATCAAAGCAGCCCTCCTATCACAAAACTGATGATATTGGCCTCTGCCAACCCCAATTTAGATTCATCATTTTTACTGGGAATACACCGTATATTCATATCAACCAAAAATTCTATTTGAATACTTACTTTTTGTACGTTTTGAATTCCAAATCTAATGTGGCTGTCCACCGAAATTTGACATGTTGCTCATAGACTCCATACGGGTACTAGTTGTGCCTAACTAATTTTCGATAGACGCCCGCGGTGAGGTCACGGTCGATGAGTCTGCTGAATGATGATTTGCTGCCTGTGACGTGGATTTCCCCAAATTCTGTTTTAAACTGCTCTCGGGGCTTCATTATTTCTTATAAAGCGAGGGCCTCCTGATGCCGACCGCATATGTGTGAAACGTGCACCACACTGCCATTTAATCGATACCCAACAATTTTTGGGGTTCGGAAGGTCCTGGGATTTGATTTACTTGATCTATAGGGAGCTGTAGGGTGGTGACAGCGCGATGATGTTTGTATTCTCTCTACATTATTTTACGATGATTTATTTCCCCAGGAGAGCGGCCTTTCAAATGCGAAAAATGTGACTACGCAGCTATTGATTCAGCTGGCCTTCGGAAGCATGTTTATCGCGTACATAAAAGTGAGTATTTTAGTGTTTAATTATTTATTTTTTTTTTGCACTATGTAATATATGTGTTCACACTAGGTTGTTGAGTACACATATAATATTCTTATAAGCAATGTAAAATACGAATGAATGAATGAATGAAAACATGCTTTATTCTTACCAATGACAGTTGTATCTTAAACTATAGCATACATGTAATAATCATGGTCTCAGAGACCGTCTGATGAGTTCACCGTCCGCAACATTTAGAAAATAAGGAAAAAAAAATTAATGAATAAATAAACGCCTCAACAACAAAACAACTGAGTGGTAGGCAAACATGAAATAAAATTTAACAGTCGCAAACAAATGAGTGGTGGATAACATGATGTAAAAACTATTACAGTCTCAAACATGGGAGACACTTTTTATAAACCAAGATTCAATATATAACAATAACAGTGATAAACCACTCTTCATATACACAACAAATTTATTAAATAATCAAATAACCAAGTCAATAATAATAATCTAATCATTAAAGCCATATTCACTCATGAATTTACTCCTCAACTCCCATGCAACTGCACAATACTGAACCAGACCGATGCTCACCCCCCTAATCAGACTCAGATAATCCTCCCAACCGAAAACGGACCTACCCAAATACTTTTTCCTTACTTTACAAAGTGCACTACACTTTCCCACAAAATGAAACGCATTTTCCACCTCCCCACCACTACATAGATCACACCTTTGGTTACCAGTGTCGTATGGTCGAAATTTTAAAGCCAAAAGGTCACACCTCACCTTGAACAACCATCTACGAGATCGGAAATTACCCGCCTGCTCCAAGGGTATCATACCACCTTCAGATCTCAGGGCAACATATTGAGGGTAGTTCTGGGAACCAAGGGCTTTTTGTAAAAACTCATCGTTCATAACTACCGAGATTTTTTCAATGCCAACATCAATTAATCCCTTCCACTCTCTCAGCTCCTCGTCCTTCCCCAATGAGATTGCGTACTTTCTACTCAGGATGTCCCATTCTTTGGCCCAATATACATTCAATTCTATACATTTTTTGGCTAGAAAATTGGGCAAGCGCTCTGACGGTAGCTTCATAACCTTATGGATATAATTAAAATGCACGCGCAGAGTGTGCAAAAATAGCGGCTTCATTTGTGTCTCCAAAAACAGCATGTAGTTGGGAGCACATCTCGGGAGGGAAAAAACCAACTTGATAAAATACCGCACCACCGACTCTACCCAGTCATTATTCACATAGCCCCAAATCTGTGCGGCATAACACAAAATTGAGCGACCGACTGCATTGAAAACCTTCATCTTTTCCTCGAATGAGATGTTTTGATGCGACATGAACTGCTTCCACATGGTTGCAATCGCCAGCTTAGCCACTGAACTCTTATCTTGAAGGTGGGGGCTGAACGAGAGTGTAGGAGTCAATAACACCCCTAAATACCTAAATTTGTTTACCACGTCGATGCTTTTCCCTCCGTAATGCCACTTTTCTTTAGCGCTAGGCTTGCCACCATTCCTGAACACCATTATCTTTGACTTTGCTAGATTAAGTTCCAAACCCCACGTTGTACAGTAGTCCTCAAGTCTGTTCACCATCTTCTGCAACCCTATCACGCTTGACGCCAGTAAGATCACGTCATCAGCGTACGCCAATAGACGAACCTCACGATCTCCTACCCACACTCCCTCTCCCAAAAATTCATACAGGTCATTTGTAAATAGAGCAAACAAACTCGGCGACAACAGGCACCCCTGCTTCACTCCAGCGCAAGTTTGGAAATAGCCAGTAGTTGACGTTTCAACAAATTTTACCGCTGATTCTGTGTGAGCATATAAATTACTTAATGCGCCAATAAATTTTGTAGAGACATCTTCCTTAGATAGCTTGTGCCACAAGTACTCTCTGTTCACACGGTCAAAGACGGACGCAAAATCTATGAAGAAAGCGTACACTTTAGCGCGCTTTATCCGCAACTTAAGATGCACAAGGCTTGTCAGGTTGAATATGTTATCCACAGTTGAGTAATTTTTTCTAAAACCCGCTTGAAATTCGCTCAAAATATTCTCCTCCTCTATCCAAATAGTGAGCCTTTCCAACAGCAACCCTGCATACAATTTAGCTATCGCATTCATAAATGAAATTCCCCGGTAGTTGTTTTCCTCGTTCCGCCTGCCCTTTTTGTACAGTGGGAAAATTATGGATCGCCCAAAACTTGAGGGCGCCGCCCTCGAATCAAAGACATTGTTAAAAAAATTCAATATCATTTGTAAGCAATCTTCCTCCATTCCTTTGAAAAATTCATATGGTATGATCTGGTCCTGGTGCCTTGTTTTCCTTGGCCTTGTTCAGTACTCTTTTCAACTCCTCCATTTCAAATGATTTATCCAATTGATCAATATGAATCAAGGGTCGAGCATATGCCACTGTACCAATCTCTCTGCTGGGATTTAATAACGAACTAAAATGGTCAAACCACACTGAACCGTCGATGAGCGGGTCTACAACCAGCAATGTAAAATACCTACTTATATATAATCCATGTTGTGAGGGCGGAGACAGTGCTGTCCGTCGGCGCTGCGACTTCCATGGGTCTACTGTGCCCGCTCGCCCTTGCCAGTAGAACGCTTGCGAGATCCCCACCTCCCTGTGGTAGCAGAGGACCCCGTCGGAGGCCATCTTTGAGTTGTCGAATGAGCTAGGAAATCCTTTACCAAAGATCTACAAACGTATTTGCATGCGTTCTGCCGGTACTCAGTTAGCCTCACGACATTGAATTTACCCCAGCCCTGGGCTGGATTTGATCCAACAACCTCGTAGCTTTAGCGTTGATTCTCAAGCCCCAGGGACCTACGCCTTAACGACCTATTATTATGTTAATCTAATAATTTGTATACCGAAGATATCTCCTCCACCACTAAAACACTGATTTGGGGTAACATATCAGGATGGGCAATACCAAGGAAACAATACACAATGGAACAATATTCGGGTGGTCCTGCTAGCCTAGCCACAAAAACATTAAAACTGAGTGCGTCTGAACGTTTCGATTTTCCAACTCGAGGTTTACTACTCGACTGGACGTTTCCCTTCATCCTGCCGGCATGCAGATGTGCTCAAGTTGGCTTTCCTACTTCACAGACTTAGGATTAAAGCGTACAGTTAATGACGGTGCAGAGGATGATCTTTTCATACATATGAACTGTTCGCCGCAAATGTACTTGCTGAAAACGTTTTTAACTACTGATTAGACTATTAGACTCTAAATTGACTCAGATGGTCTCTCTCCCACCTATCTCCACGGGGAATATCAAATAATGATCCGCTTTTCCACAAGAGCGAGTTTTACCTAGAATAATAAATCATTTTGGTGCAATCGCTACGTTTTCTGAACAATACACGCGTTTTAATGTGGATGCCTCATATATTTTGTATTATCTATGTTGTTTGTCTTTTCAGAAACTGAGCGTGAATCTTCAGGAAAAACTATCAAACGCAAAAAGATTATCACTAAAGGCACCGGTACGTAACCGATTGTTAATTTTACGGTATCAGTTGCTCAATGTCAATTTCCCAAAAATGAGAACGGTTCAGTTCGCATGAGGCGATTGCTGATGAATGCGGTCCTTCAGTTATGATTACAGGAGACATCTAAGAGTCGACGTGGACTGAGACGAGTGATGTACCTGCCCATTTTCCACCACCCTGACTAAAGTTGAGTGTCAAGTCTCAGTGCTCTGTGTTATAGAGTTGGTAGTGGTTGAAGGTGTATGAAACTGTAGGTACAGAGACGGTGTAAAACATAAGATACCTAGTTGCGACGAGTTACCTACCGTGTCACCCTTCATGTTGAAAAGATCCTCGGGACTAGAATTTTATTTAGAGGCGTTGAGTGCTCTGTAGTAAGGACCAAAAAAGTAAATAGGAATGCGCTTTATTGAATTAAGTTGATCGAGAAGTTGGAGTGTTGGCCTCTGACATGTTAGTCGAAGGAATCTTATGATGTTCCCTGCACTTATACTTTGCTTGTTTGGACTCTTTCAATACTGATCATGGTCCTCACGCTCTCCTCTGTAGAGCTCTTAAGACTACAGTCGTAGTAAGTAACCAATTTCACGTGTTTTCCTGACGTTGTTCAAATCTAATAAACTCATTAAAAAAAAAAAAAAAAAAAAAAAAAAAAAGACCAAGTGAGTATTGCATGCCAGAACATTATATTTATGTAGGTTCCTACGTACTTGATGTCCTGATTGAAGTGCCCCTTAATGTATTAAAGCTCATTTCCGACATATTCATGGTCATGAAGTAACTAAATAGTCTCGAATTCAGATTTTGAATTTGTTCCCTCTATGAAAAAATAGGTCGTTATAGAAATCTAATGAGACGCTGACGTCGAAAAAGGTAGAATTGAAAACTATACCTGGTGGTGAATTCCACATTCTGTATTATAGTTTAAAAAAATAGAACGTTTTTTTTGAAAACATGACTGGTGTGATTAGTTTTTTAACCTCTATTCGGCCTTATACTGTATACCGTATTTTCCGTTATGTTTTCGGAGCCAATTAAACGATCCAGAAATGACATTTTAGTCTATGGGCCTGCGTTATTAGGATTACAAATGGAAAGGAGCACGAAAATATTCGGAGCTTCCCACAAGAATAGGTTGGTGAGGGGGGGGGGGGGTATGTACACCAATTGGTCCCACGTAGTTGGTTAGGGTAGGTAAGTCAGCCATCGTCCTTCATAGGTTTCGTATTTTTTCAAAAGAACTACTCCGTTCCTCAGATCCCTTTTTTTTCAATTTCTGAGTAGGAATCGAATGTTAAACTGTTGAATAATCCGTATATATTATTGTCCAATCATAAATGCTTCTGAATGTAGAAAATTAATCACCGTTTTAGAGTAAGTACTTCCTGGTGCATTCATTTTGCAGTAGGTTGATGTACTCTTATGGTACATTGATTATTATCTACTGTTATTGGTAATGTTACGAGGTTCACAAACACGCTACGACATTCCTCCACGTCATGCGAATTCCGATAAATCACATTACTCAAACCACTCACATCACCATCCAATCAATAGAATCCAGGCTTGGGATTAATTATTAAGTGATTTTCCCTATTGTCAACAATGTGGCTGTCGCAATTGAGGGTAGGTACGTACATTTGTTTGCGTTGACACCTACCTACCTTGGAGGAACCAATAATATTACGAAACTCTCAAAAGTAATCACAACTCACTGCTGGAGGGAGACCGATCCATCTTTTATATCTAGAATGTCAGGCATCCGACGATATAGTCAGATAATCGTGCTTATTGATTGAGTTTGCATTAGGTACTCGTGCCTGTGGTAAATTCTGTAATTGGGCGTCAACGTGTCGGTGGGGCATTACCAAGAATCCAAACGGTGAGTTGACTATTTGAAATTCTTAACGGATAATACCTACTAACATGAATATGTTGACGCTCTGTATCCAATCCCACACCTCCTCGCGGGTGAATCACATATTTTGATTAGTTACCACATCAGGGAGGAATAATTTGACCAGGGTGGTAAGAGGTGTTTGAATAAATCTTGAGTCATACCTAGGGCAGGCGATGCGAAAACCAATTATGATTATTTTATTTTATCTTTATCTTCCTGTGAGGTAAGTACCATTCTAACCTGCATGGGCTCCATTTTTTTTTTATTTTAATTTTTGCCCACGAGATAATTTTGAGATATATCTACTCCAAAGTCAAATCGCGCTTGGCTTTGTTCCGTGTTTGCTAATTTTTTTTTTTATTGACAATTTTTGAACGCATCTTTCTTCTACTATCCGTTCTAGATAAATCTTGTAGGATATGTAGCAATCAGACTTGTACAAGGTCGGTAAATATGTCTCAACAAACATCCATCGGAGGGGGACTGGGATAGAAATAGGGAAGGAAGTTGGTTGCTTCTTGAACCTGCAATCGACGCTCCAATCTTGATCGGCTCAATTATTGCGAAATCTGTTGCAGGCCTGAGCATCATGTAATTCATGCAACATGTGGCCCATGTAAATTAGAGGCTTCTGTCGTACGCATGCTCGTCTTACATCTCAAATAGGAGTCAGACTCCCCCTTCACCCTTCCGCCGGATATTTTCACGCTACCATGTGTGAGGTTCGGAGCTAGGATACGGAGACGAAAATTTCAGCTGCGTTCATAGTATCTAATAGTTTGCACAAATGTGGGGGCGGACATAGAGAGATACAAAGCAGATATACAACACCAACTAACTGTCAATAAACTAAAGTTGCTATTAATAGTTCACTTAAGATGTCCGTTAGGTGCCCTATAATAATGATTTAATTAATAAAAAAATACCTGTGTGCGTGTGTCACTGCGATAATTAGTCAACCTACCCCGCAATTACCTACAATTAAACCTCATAAAATACGGAAAATAGGAAAATATGAATGATACAGCAGCAGCAGCAGATGTCCAGATGGTGACACCCTACGTGGCACCAAATCGTCGACAACAATAATTGTTATTATTATTATTCTTCTTGTTACATTAATTATACAATTTGAAAAATTGCATCAGGAATCTTTTCCAAGAAATTTTGAGTCCGATCCGAATGCGTATTGAATAGTATTGGTTTCAATTTTAAATTGACAAAGGTTTGGAGTTGGCTGTGGCGTTCAGATTTCTAGCAATTTAAATGAAATTTGATCACTCAACCATTTTAGCTTGTGTTAGCGCGATAAATAACAGGTTATTGAAGTTTTTTTAAAAAATAACAGTCATGTTTTGACACACTCCGTTTCCTATTTTCTCTAGAGTGTATGTATATATTATTTACCATAAAAAAAATGATAGTATTACGCGGATAAAACTAACTTTAGGTCATATATTCCGCCAAAAATTGTGGGTCGAATCAAGGAACGGATAGCATCTGTGAATCAGCGTTAAAAATAATCAACCAAAACGCTGCAAATTCTTTCACAGGGGTTGGTTATCCCTCGGACTAGGCGCATGGAGACTTATTCTAATCGATTCAGCGTTCAAAATTTAGTGGAAAATGATATTCCACACGCCTAGGTACCAGAAATCTCGGAAGTCCAATTCCGTAAGGTAGATAAATACCCATTTTGACCCGAAACCTCTTCCAGTGGGCGCCAATCGTTCCAGGGTTCGTCTCATTGGATTTAGCGTTCTAAATTTAGTCGTAAATGATACCTTCCACCTTGAAAAAACTCCGCAAAATGTATCATTTTCAAAGAAAAAATTGTGTCTTGTTAGTTCCCCAGTATGCAGTTTCAACGCGTGATATTGAGGGGTAGTAGACAAACCCTGTGCATTATCATTAGGTTTTTATATTTTTCAGTGTACTGCAAATGTAATAATTACTGGAATAATAGTATTTTAACAGCAGACATTGGCGTCTGGCCGACAGCCTACTGGCTTATTTTAAGACCAACCAGAGGGACCGATCTTCTTGCTTGCGTAACTCTTAATTGAGAAAAATAAAGTAACGTTACTTTTAAATTAACTTTTATAGACGACGAACGTCTGTTCCCAACGTTTGGGTCACTTTTCAGGGTGCAACTGACTTTCATCAAAAGTGGATTTATTTTCCAGAGATGCGATGGATGTGGATCTTCAGCTCATTGATACTGACCGGGATAGGAGCTGATGTTTTGCCTTGGTACCATCAATCAGTAGTGTACCAATTGTATCCAAGATCCTTCCAAGACTCGGACGGTGATGGCATAGGCGATTTGAAAGGTTTGGGCTTTAAGATTACCCTGATTCCATCATCCATCCACGAGAGGCGCTTCATGATGAAAACTTATTTACAATTTTCGCTTCATGTGAATAGGAATTCTGCATCGAGTGGACTACCTTTCGACATTAGGAATTGATGCGGTATGGTTGAATCCAATTTACCCATCTCCAAACAAGGATTTCGGTTACGATATATCCGATTTCCGTGGCATCAATCCCGAATATGGAACGATGGAAGATTTTGTTCAACTTGTGGCAGCTCTCAAGAAAAAAGGTAACCTAATATGACGACGCAATTCTGCTTGGAAATGGAAATTCAAAATTTCTATGAGTCGTTCCTTTTGTTCATACTCTTATTAAAAATATTATACCCTCGATGCAAAAGATTGAACCATTGATGACGTCATTCCATGAATATTGCGTGCAGTTCATGATTTTCGCATAACTGTTAATAGGTATTCGCGTCGTGATGGACTTCGTTCCCAACCATTCTTCCGATCAACATGAATGGTTCAATAAATCGGCCAGTGGTGACAAAAAGTATAAAGATTATTATGTTTGGCAACCTCCGAAAATAATCAACAATAGAATGGTTCCGATTAACAACTGGGTGAGTATTAAAAGGTGTCTCCCTCGATATACAAATCCGTATAAGTAGGTGTCCGCGTGTACTACTAATGAGATTTTGGGACCCATTTCCCGTTGGTCCCATGTTTCCTACACTATGTCGCGAGCGTAGCTGGAAACTGTTTCTCTCTTGATTTATTTGTTAGAAGAACGACATTCAGTCGCAGCTCTTTACTCTATTTAGTAACAGTGTTCTGTTAAACCTCTTAGACTGGAGCATTCGGAGGATCGATGTGGAAGTGGCATACTGGGCGGAACTTGACGTATCTCCATCAATTCGCAGAGGGACAGCCTGACCTCAATTATAGGTGTGAAGCCCTTGTTCAAGAGATGCTGGTAGGTACTCAGATCTCAAATTGGTAACTTCATCTTGTTTAAATAAATACCTAAAAGCCGAGTTAATTATTCCTTGTGTCGCTACACACCACAGGGCATCCTCGAATTTTGGTTGGAGAAGGGTATAGCGGGATTTAGGATGGACACAGTAACTACGCTGGTTGAGGATGACTCATGGGAGGATGAGCCTTACAATGGTAGGAATATACGATGTTACATCTATAAGTAGTTTAGTACGTAAGTGGGTATGTAACAATGCTCCCAAAATTCAATTAAGGAGCTCTTATTATTTCTTGCTCTCAGTAATCCTCCCTAGTATCCACTTTATTCGCTTTTTAAAATACATACCTACCTGTGCTTGAACAAAATGAAAACACTACCCCAAACCTCAGTATTTAATCCGTAAGTTCTACCTATTACTGTTTACTGCCCAATTTTCAACCCAAAGGTTGATCGTTGCACTAGGTATCGTTGTTCACTGTTCATACAGGTGGTGATCCAAATATGCCTGAATCCTATACCCACGACAAAACGACTTGAGCAACCGTTGACTTATAAGATTCTTAGGAGGTTTAAACAAGTTCTCGAAAACTATTCCAACAGAACTAATACCGAGCCCAAGTGAGTTTTCTAGCTGCAATAGTTTTTAAATGGTCAAGAATGAAGGAACCACGAGAAGATTAGAGGATTGTGGAGGCGTTTTATTCCATTATTCATTTAGATTTGAGATATTGTACTTTTTTTTTTTTACTTTTTGGTGATATTAGTACATGCAACAGGATAATGATGACTGAGAGCTACTCGAACGACCCTCTGGTGCTGAGGAGAGATTACGGTTCTCAAGATGCCCCTGTGACCACGTTTCCCTCAATTTCCTCAGTATCATGAGGATGAAGCTGCTCACAGTGCCAAAGACTGGGCTGATACACTCAACACATGGTACTATCCTGGATTGCACAACGACTCCGTTATGCCTGCGGGCTCATGGGCCCAACCAATTTCGTCGTAAGTAACTCATTGAAAGAGGTGATTGGGCGGGGGCAGGAGCAGTTTTAAAAGCGGTGAGTTTCAAATCTGTGTTTCCTACCTGACATTGGATTTTGAGGGGACCATCAAAGCTCACGTGAGGTGATGGTGAAGTATTAAGATTAGCATAAAAACTCTCAGGGGAGTTATCTTTAGAATAATGTTGTAATAACTAATTCCAATTTGTGGGTAAATGAAACTGGTCATAGAAGAATTCTTGTAGACCATGCAGATGAGTCGGGAGGATAACATATTTTATGCGGAAGATGCAACACTGGTGGAGGTAGCAATATCCGTGTCAACGTTCTATCTTGATCTGAGGCGAGAGATACAAGAGAACTGCGAGGCCTTTAGGACTTGAAGCTAATGTCTACTTGCATTCTGGACTTATCGGATAATCGTCCCTAAACGGTTAATTATTCAACTGGAAAGTTTAATTTTGAGATCTACCTTGATTTTGAAAAAA